>OW799233.1:185067734-185586734 GCA_941918925.1 Phyto melanocephala
AAGAACGGAAAAGAGAAGAAAATGGATAGAAATCAAATTCTAAAGACGGCAAAACCGCTCAGCAATACAAATACATGCATAGATGTGTTGTAAAGCAAAACAAAAACCTTCTTTTGCAATTTCTAAATTATACTCGATTGGTTTGGGAGGGACTTGTGGTGGGGGGAAAATGGGGACACACAGAATACATTACATACATACTAACGTTGACGAAATGTGTACATATGTATGTATTTAGATACATACGTACATACATATGTACGTAGTATGTATTTTCGACGTACATATCTTTTTGTTCTGTTCATTTAATGCTAAAAAAAGTGGTTAACAATTTTCATTTTTCATTGCTGAGGTTAAGGTATAAAATAAAAATATTGGTCGTTTGGCTGGTGTTAACGTCATAGTAAAAAATGCCAATGTCACATTCTCGTCGTTAATGTAAAGAAGCATGGAGACACATAAAAAATTCGTAATAGAACGCGCTTTAAAAACTGTTCTTGTCTCAAGTATAGTCATGTAAGAAAAGCGAAATTGTATTCAATCGATACTAAATTTCAAATATAAAATGTGTCTATCGAAAACTAACGGTAAATGTGTTTGGTTGGATCCGGTATCGCCAGCCAAAAACTCTAAATATCATTTATAGATATAAATTTCAACACATGAATTACGGTTCTTCAAAAGTCGGTAATAAAAACATAAAATTAGTGAATAATACAAGGGACTAAGCAAAATTTAAAGACCATTTGTGAAGCATTTCAACTCATAAAAGAACTAGTTACATGCGTGCATACATAAATACATCTTAACCCTTTTCGTTAACATACTTACATACATACATATGTATGCACATATATACTGTTGTATGTTGTTGATAGTCTTCTAAGATCTTTACAATATTCATGTATATTTGGTTTGATGTTACTAGATTTACTACAAAATGTGGTGTTGAATGATATTCGTCGTAATTTCCAACCTGCAAGTGCGAAAAACGCGCGCGTGTGTGTTTCTCTAAAATGCCTAAAGAATTTTCAAAACTAATTAATACAATTATTATTTCATGCTCAGTACAAGGAGTGAATAAAATTTTGTATTTAAAAAAGTTGAGTGTAAACAGTGGATATCGGGAAGTACGAACCCCTGTAATACAAATTTGTTGCTTTAACTATTCTATACAATGAGTAAATGTACGGTTTTGTCATTCAAAAGTAATACTAACGCATTTTTGTATGATTTTATTATGTGAAAACTAAGTTCCCGACATAATATTTCCAAAAGTGAAACAAGAGAATGCAATTAAAAGTTTTGATGGAAACTTTTAAATCTTCATCAAAAGACTGCAGAAATAAAATTACAAAATAAAATACTTTAATATTTCACCATGAAATAAATGAATTTGTTTGCGTATGCATTTGAAAGGAGGAAAAATCCAATAGATAAATTTTTTTCTAACATTATGAAGAGACCTGACAAATACTTCGTACTACGCCAGACCAACTGTATTTGGAATGCCTTTTCGAATGCGGTATTCTGTATGTTATGCTATTAGTGTTTCAATACGATCATAAGTAGAACGTCTTAATTAAATAAAATAAAAATACACATTCAACTCTGAATGCAGTGATGCATCCGAACACCCACATAAAAACTAAGATTATACCTACATACATGTAAATGTACGTAAATGTAATAGATATCGTCAGTTATTAGACTCTCAAAATTGATCTAGAGAGAGTTGCAAATTTTTAATTTATTTGAGTTGTATATTACAAAATTTGACTGCTTAAAAATGTTATTATTATTCAAATAATTGAATTGGAACTAGAATACAAAATTAATTTATTTAATTTTGTTTTTAATAATAACTTCTATAGGAACGTTTGGATTTTGCGTGAAAAATAACCTCCTTTTCGTAAACAACATTCTTGTGCCTATAAAAAAATCAATTATTTATTTAATAATTTACCAATAAGTAAGAATTTTTTGTATATGAGATCTTTTTTTAAAGTTTAAAGTCGCTTTCATTCCCAGATATATTTCAATATTTTTAGTGCTCATTGTTTTATATTCCTCTTCCTGTTATGGCTGAGTACCTGCCTACTAACTTTCAAGTACAACTAAAATCAGTAAAATAAAATCATAATTTAATCTCTTTTATATGTACACATATATGGTACTTTTAATTGTATTACGGTATACAGAAAAACAAATTAATTTTTGATTTAATTAATAAATTAAGAGAGTGAAATAATCTTTTTGGGGAAAAATTAAGTTTATGACAATTTTATTTTAAACAAACAATGATGAGATGAGAATTCTTTTTGCCAAAAAATTGAAACAATTAATTATTTACATTTAATATAAATATAAGATTAAGTCAGTTTAAGATTTTGCAAAAAAAAAAAACAATAAAAACTTAATCTTTTGCCAATCGCCGGAAAAAATTTTTAGCTACGTCAATGATGGTGTACACAGAAATAAATAAATGTGAAGTTCAATTACGAAATTAATACTATTAAATAAAATTTTATTCAAGTTTGCTTCAATCATCAAAATGATGATATTAGTTAAATGAAAATTAATATTTTTAAATGAAAATACATTGCAAAAAATATCACTTTAAACTGTATTAAAAAATTAATTAAAATTCGAAAAAATTTTAAAAATAAATTAAATTAATTACGCCTATAATCGAAATTTGAGATTGATTTAAATAAAGTATTTATTCATTTAATAAAAAAAAAATATTAAATTTTTTTTATATTTATTTTTAACATATCTTTAACATACAAATTACACCTTTAGGAACTGGTGCATATTTAGACCTAGGCACAAAGAAATTTTATGCTACACAAATTTTGATCAATCGAAGGAAAATAATTAAAATAATTACTAACATATTAAAGTTAGAATCCATCATAATATACCGGGCTGCAAGGAATATTGAAAAGGAAATTGTACTTACTAGAATTTTAATTTTAAGGATTAGCCTCCCTATTTCACATTATTAATAAACATTTGTTAAGCCTTTTCTTCAAAATTAATTCTGGATAAAAAAATATAATAAAAATTTTATTGTTCAATAGACTTTTTCAACTGACAGAAATCTCAAAGTTTTTTTTGAAAAAATTTAATATCAATTAATAAAAAATATTTAAATTAATTAATAATATAATTGGAATTTAAGAATAAATTTATTAGTCAATTAATTAAACAAATTTAGCCAGTAATCTTTTCTGTGTTATATAAAATTGATCTTATGAATGAATTTCTTAATACTATTACATATTTTGTTTTACAAACAAAAATTTCTATTTATGTATTTCGAAATAGTTTTCAAAACTAAAACAATGGTAAAATATGCACAATACATACTTACTTTGATATTTAAACGTCCTTGTGCTTTTTAAAAATTATTTATCAAGGACTTATAAAACGTTTATAAATCCAACTTTTATAGAAAATAAGTTTTATTAAGCCCTGTATAAGCCTGTATATTGTAGATTTAGAAAATAAATAGTTCAATTTAAACAAAATGTAATAAAATTAAAAAGCAAGACTGGGTTTTCATAAATTTGTTGCAAATTTTATGAATTTCTTTAGACGTTTTTTTAATTTGTAAATTACAATACCAAAGACAAATTTGGTTTTAAAATTTATTTATTTATTGGATTGGTTTTAAATTTTTTTTAAATACTAAAAAAAAATTTTTGGGTTTTGTAAAATTTTGAAACTAATTTTTTCCGAACCGATTTGACTCTTATCGTTGGATGGATTTAGATAAATGTGGTATTGAAGTACCTTGATTGCCTGGATAAACATAGAACATACTTTGTGTCGCAAAAATAAAAAAAAGTACAAATGCCGGTAAGATGAATACAGAAGAATTCACACTAACAACAATACAATGTTAATGTACAAAACAAGCAAAAGAACTATTGAACAAAAAACAAAAGTGAAGATTTTTCTAAAATTTCGATAAAAAATTGAATTCTTTGTACAGTTTTAAAAAGAAAAATGTATAAACGTATGTATATGTAACTTAAACTGGTATGCGATTAAAGATTTAGAATCACAATTTAATGTAAATTTTCTTATTGATTCGTAGCGAATTTTAAAATAACGCTGCATTTGAATACATGCTTTAATAACTGTTTATCCTCCTTTTGCGCTTATTCCGGTCGCCCTTTTAGTCACGTAATAGTTAATATTTCAAAGGAGCACTTAATTTAAATAAGGTCGAGTATTCATATATTGAAGTGCAGAAGTAGATTTTGATACTAAATTTCTAGCGAAGGTCTTTACGGGACAATACAATGCAAAAATCTCCGATGAGATAAGATATATTTTTCCGCTGGCAAAGACATGTTTATGATGCTTTAGTCTATTTGGCTTATTTTTTTTTTTATTTTATGATAGTAATTTTGTTAAAAATAAATAAACTCGGAACATTTTTTTAAAATTTGTTTGTGAATATAAATTTTTAAATTGCTGCCCAATGTTACGTTTACATTTATGTATATAAGACTAGCAAAAGCAGGGCCGCTTTGCTGGTCCCAACCATAATTTTGTACTGAATTCATTAATCATTCTAATCATTGCTAAAAAAAAATTACCAGCACTTAATACTAATAAGGTTTTTTATTAGTTCAAATAAACGCTTGAAGTGAACATTTTGCATGTGATGTGTTATTGCCAAAAAGCACAAAATCTCGAAGAGCTTTTCGAATTTTTGTGAAGATCTTTGAAAGTAATATTGAAGATTTTTAAATTTCAAATCTAAATTATTCAACAAATATCTCTATATCCGATAGCCACTAAATATCTTTTTTTATATTTAGGTTTTGAATTTCTAATTTGTTTACAAAAGTAGAGTATGTGTGTGCATTCCATTTTTTTTATTGTTTTTTTTTTTTATTGTTTTCATATAATGCATTATTAGCAAAGCTACTTAATCTAATTTTGAGAAATTTATTACATAAAAAGCATAACGGGTGCCATGTCCCTCCTTTCATCCTATCCATTTTGGTGTCGACTATGGAAATTGTTATTTAAGTAACTCGCTGGTAGTTTTTCAACTTTAATAAGAAATATAATTTTTTGTTGCAGTTTTCTTTTGTCTGCACGTGTTTTTTGTGAGGATATCGAGTTAACGAAATTAATAAAACTTAAATTCAAATTTGGTCTCATCAGATTGCTAAAAATTGAAAGCTTAACACAAATAGTGTTAATTTTAATATTGATTATCGATTCTTATTGATTATGTTCACGCAAAAAAACAAAACATGGTTGTGGTAATCATAATCAAAGAGCAACATTTTATAAATAAATTTTATGATTGTGATGAAAACATACAACTGTTGCAAGTTATCATTATTATGTTTAATTAATAAATCATTTAATAATCATATTATTACCGCAAACTAAATGGAATATCTTTTCTATTTCCTAAAGAAAATTATTGTCTGAGGCTATTAGTTATATGTATCACCCTTTAAAATCACTATTTTTTTCATCAGTATTGTTTTGCAAATTATTCATCGAAAAAATTATTTTTTCTTGGCAAGCCTTAATACAATTTTATAACAAAGTGCGCTTTCACATTATTCAAGGAAATACGATTGTAATTTCTCACTTTTATCTTTAAACTTACTTTGGCGTTCACACAGCTAAGCCATACACATTAAAATTCAATATTCAAATGTATGTACATATGTAATGTAGGTCTGTATTCGATTTGGAATAAATAAGAACATGAAGAAAATCTCATGTTATAAAAAGGAGAAAATGAGAAACAAATGACATGCTCCTCAAATTGTTAGTAGTTTTTTCTCCAGAGTGTCTGTTTAATTTTCTCGTTTTCCCGGATTTTTTAGCGGAATCCCGGGAAACAGAAAATAGTAGCAATTCTTCGAATACTGATGTTGATATTTGAAATTTTTTTTTTTTTTTTTATAAAAAATTGTTATTCTGGCGTCTTCTATAAAATTTTGTGTTAAACAATATTTTTTTTTTATAAAATAAGGTAATATGTAGAGATTTCATTATCATTTTATTTTGGTTTCAATTCAGTTGCAGAGAACTTTAAAAAAAAATCAAAAGCTTCAATACTGATTTTTAATGAAGTACAAGCGGATTAATCATTTAAAAACGTTGTACAAAGAAAATTTTAAAATATTTTATTTACATGCTTACATATTTCAAAAAATTACTTTTTATGATTTTAATGCTGATCTGTTAACTGGAGTTCCTGTATTTTGTTATAAATCAAATTGTTGTGCTTTTGCTTTCTATCTGGCAAAATAAAAAAGAAAAACATTTTTCCCCAATTTATATTTTTAAGCTAAATTAATTGTTGCAGATTTTTGCATGATTTCCTGGGAAGTAAAAAATTGCAGGAACAACCAACCTTGATTGCAAGTGCAACAGTTGAGTGAAATCAAATACTTACACACAGATAAAAGAGTACTGATGATCATAACCGTAGATGGTATCGAATTGACTTTTTTTAGTTTTCTGAAATACTTGCACTTCAATTGAATTGTTTTGCAAGAAGATGAACTTAAACAAAATAAAAGTGAATTATATTTGTATTAAACAAAATTAATAATAATAACATTCAGATAGCCAATAAGTGAAAATTGATTTAAGATCACGTGTCAAAATATGAAACTAAACATTACTTTTTATCTACATGTACATGTATGTATAATATGTACGTTGGTATGTATGTATGGTATGTCTGGATTAATGATAATTGAACAATATTTAACAAGTGTCAGTAATTAGTTCGAAAGGTTTAGCAATAAAAACCTCATGAAATCATCATGATCACGATAATGACAAGTTGAAAACGCTAAAATAATTGATGTGAAATAATTAAATAAACAATATCAAACACACGTATGTATGTATGTATGTATGTATTGTATATAAGTCAATAAAAAATATATATGTCCATCTATACATAGATGCATACATACATACATACATACATACATACATACATACATACATACATACATACATACATACATACATACATACATACATACATACATACATACATACATACATACATACATACATACATACATACATACATACATACATACATACATATGTATATATTTATGATATGCAGGTACGATTGTAAAAAGAATACTAAAATATAAGTAAAATTAGGTAGATAGAGTTCTCGTATACGAATACTACATTTGTTTCCAGTTCTTAAAAGCGTTTTTTACCCTTCACATGGGTGTGTAAATGGGTATATTAATTTTGTCATTCCGTTTGTAATTTCTACACTATTCATTTGATACATTAACTAGCATATCACCCACTACTTCGATAGCGCAGTTCCTACTATTTACTGAATACTCAAGCTCTGTTTTTAATTATTAAACGTTTTCTGGTTAAAGTTATGAAAATTTGTTTCTCTGAATCATTTAAGTGAGAAAAAGGTAAAGTGAGGATATATCGGATATATATTTTAAGTTCACAATATAAGTTTATAAGAGTTAACTTGGATTATTAGTACCTACTTTCAGAATTCCATGTATACAAGATATAAAAACTGCACAAAATTCCATAAAATTGAGAACTTTTTGTCGTCCTTATCACTTAGAGTTAGAATTTGGATTAAAAATTTCTAATTTTTTAACAATCTATGTTTACAAGCGTAATAATACAAGAAGTACAATAAAAACGTGAAAAAGGCAAAAATCACATTAAAAATGCAAAAATGCACCTTTTGTTTCGCACTTATCATTTTTAACGTAGAAAATACAAAAAGTACCATAAAAATTTAAAAAAGTACTTTGTTGTTTTCCATATCAATGTATAAATTCAAAGTTTCAAATGTTTAATTATTTATGCAAAAAATATATTTTCATAGACATGATTTAAAGTCAGTATATCTAATATTTTTTGCATATAAGTAGTTATTTTCTAAAAAGTACCAAACGGTTTTTTCCCCCTTTCTACCCTGTTATGAATGTGTTTCAATTTTTACTTAATTACATAATTCTTAATGTCTGGTGAAATCCCTATTACAAATTTTATGCAAACTGGCCTTGTATTAAGGAATTATAATATCTTACGCTGTTTTCCCCTAAAAGTTTGTCCCCCTAAAAGTTTCCAAAAATGTCACCTAAATAATTGTCCAAATTCTATAAGGCAATAATAATTATCAAATTTTGTCCCATTGAATAATATTAGAAAAGTTACTTTTAAAAAATTAACAAAAATATTGACTACTTTTACGCTTTACACATACAAATTTAAAAAAAAAATGCCGAAGTTACATAGGGTACCAAAAAAGCACCAAATTATAGTTTTACCCGTGTTAACCCTTGAGGTTGAATATTATAAAAAAGGCCAGACGCCTGTCAGCTTATTTTTTGTGCAAATTACAATACTTTTTAAACTTCTTTTGTATCATTTTTAGTTTAGCAGATATAAGATTACCGATTTTACCCTTTTTTCCCCTTAAAGTACGAATTTCTAAAAATCCCTTCTTAGTGGAGCTATACATTGAAAGAGAAACCGATTGTCCAAATTTCATGTCTCTAGCTCTTTGCGTTTGGGCTGTGCGATGATGAATCAGTCAGTCAGTCAGTCAGACACGTTACTCTTTTATATATTTATTTATTTATTTATTTATATTTTATTATAGATAGAATAAAAATAAATTAACTTAAGTTAGTCCGTCTGTCCGTGTATATGTTGAAATACACTTTTTGGAGATCCCCACCTATACTTCAGACTCTTAGATGATACCACTTTATTATATAGTTTTTATGTGAGCATAGATTTGGGAGAAAAAAATTAATTGCCTTTTTTTACCCAAACAAAGTCAGATTTTGCAGTTCCTATGAAACCTCTGAAATCCTTTGTTACCTACAAACATCTAAACCTAAAAAATTTCCATTCGGCAACGTTTTTTTTTAAGAAATGTCAATTTAAAGTTCATATGGATTTTCTAAAAAAGTTTTGATTACAATTGCACCATATTATTGACAGTTTTGATCTTGAAACTATTAGTTTTTAATTTTAAAAACAAATTTCCTTATCCAGTGTCGCTGTTACATATTACGTATACATATGTGTATGTATGTACATGATAGTACAAACTGTATGAAGGGTATATAAAATTTGGCACAGCCGAATATAAACACAATAATACTTTAGTAACGAACATCATAATTAAATTTTAGTTTTTTGTTTTATTAAAAAATACATTTAATTTAAACCACTTCATTTAGAAAGTATCCATTAACGTTTTTCAAACTTGTGTGGCTTTTTGCGTTGCTTCTCATTAAAGTAATGCTCACAGTAATTGGAACTTGTGTTCATAAATAAAATGTATTTCAACAAATAAATTGAACAAAGCAAAAATGGAATATATTAAAGTCGTGAATAGTTTGTGGGTTGATTGGGTTATTTTAAAAATTCGGCTTTCTCATTAGTCAATAAAAGAAGATTGCAATTTTTAATTTTCTTTTTTGAATTTGCTTTAGCATTCACACAGCACAATTAAAATTGTGTTCACCCTTTTGCACGAATGAAATACACACATTACAATTATGAATATTGAAACAGAACAAATTTTAAGAATAATCAGTCTATATTCCCTTCAATTTCGCTAGCACACAAAATTAAAAATCTTATTTATTACAATTGGCTAATGTGAGAGACGACTAGTTCTTAAAATATGTTTACTTTTGACATATATTTAATCAATAGAATGTATTATTTTCAGACCTAATAAATACATATTTATTTGATTTTTTGTCTTAATTTTAATAAATTTAATGTTAATTAAATAAAATTAAGTATTTGGTTGAACAAAAAATCGCATAACAATAAATAAATATTTACCAAAAATAGTGGTTACGCTTATTTGATAAAATATTTGCCTAATGTGAAATCAGTTTTCTATTTATTTCATTCGGCTGTTTGATTAACTAATTTAAGTTTTCTAGCGATATTAAGACCTCTGTAGGATATACATATGTAAGTGCACACATACTGCCGCCGGCAGTTTTAATGTTTTATACGTTCGTTTAATAAATCAATATTCAGACTGCTCTTAAAATATTTTGAACATTATGTTTTATCCATGTCTGGACCCAAAATATTACATGCATACTCATAAATTTTGAGAGTAACATTTTTCATCACTTCTAAAACAAATGTGCAAGAGAAGGCATTCTTCATGCCTTCCCAAATTGTTTGTCATGAATGATGTGCTTCAAAATACATGCAAAATATCTCAAACAATTCAAATAAACAAACAATATCAACTCATGAAACATCGGGTTATTTTCACCTAATATGCATTCGTTCTTTGCACTTATTGGAATGAAGTGTAGTTCTTCAATGACACGCGAATATAAAAATCATGCATGCTTCACCTAAATTAAAATTTTTAAAATACTAAAATTTAATTAAAATCCTATGACTTGTATTATAGTCCAGCAAAGCTTAATTGTTATTGTACAAAACATTAAATCACATAAAAGGACAGTGGATTTTTGTTAAAGATAAACTTAAATATTCGTTATTTTAACAAGGTACTAGAAATTGATATTTTTAAGTTTATTTTGTATTAAAAGCAATTTGTTAATTATGTTTTGTTTTTACTGACAACATGTAAACAAAAGTTAATATCAAACAATTACTAAACATCCACCTGTTACAATGGATATATTTTTTTTTAATAGCGTCAAATCGGAATACAATATTAAATAAAAAAATAAGAAACGATTTTGGCAAAAAAAAAATGTAAGCGGTTTAATAATAATGGGCGTTTTGTGATAAGCGCGCTCTTATTTACGCAATTTTTAGAACTATTTATATTGAAAATTATGGTAAAATCTTATTTCAAAATGTTGATATGAAAATACCGGTTTCAAAACAGATATTCGTATTGATTCTAAACACTAATTTCTATGGTTTTGATTTAGACGGAGTATTTTGGTCCCATCAGAGCGTGCATAACAAGGGACACATGTACATATATACTAAATATGTATACATGTTGTATGTGATATTGCCATCACGCAGATGCATTAATATTTCGGCAATACACTTTATCTTAAAACCATATATGTATGTATGTACATAGTTTTTTCTTACCACAATAAAGATAACCTTCTAAATACTGGCAATTACAGTTGAGACAGTAAGGAATTGTAGGTATCTTTGAAATAAATAAAAAATTCCCTTGTCGTCTATGAAACGGAAATGAAACACCTAAGTAAACAATTTAAAAATAAAAACAAAACCTAACTGAGCAAAATATGAAACTATAGTTAGAACACAAACAAAATAAATTAAGATAAGAACACCTTAAATATAGTAATGTACATACATACACACACTCATGCATGCATAAATACATACATACATATGCACGTTCATACATGTATACATACATTTTTTACTTAAACATTTACAAATATGTGCATACACAAGTACATGTATGTAGGTACGTACAACAAATACTTATTTGCATAGTACTCAAACATACATTAACGAAAATTACACATACTACTTAAACTTACCCTGCAGTAATTGCATCATTTTCTACTTTGTTCAGTGGATCAACTTTACGTAATTTTTGATATTGAACAATGAGTCTATGTAAACAGCAAACTATTAAAATGACATGAAATTGTAATAATGAATAGAATTAATTTACTACTAGCACTGCAGGGTAGAGATACATATCTATTACAAGCATGTATTAAAACTATGTACATATGTACATACCTTTATAACAAAAAAATAATAATAATAATAAGTACGACCAAAATGAAACCTAATTAAAACTCGCCAAAAACACAAAGATGTGAAATGTAAATACGGGACAAAGAAAAGAAAAAACTAAATAAATTGAAAAAGAGACTATCCATGTTATTCACATTAAAATGCGTTTTGGTTTTCTGGATTCTACTTTGAACACATACATACATCGTCATAGGATCATTCATATGTATGTGCTGGATAGATGCCGCCATTCTATAAATCTGTTCTACCACGATTACCACCACCTCTACCGCCTCTACCATTATAAACAAGAGCCACATTTCATTTATACTCGCAGTACGTTTGCGGCAATTTATTGTTACAATTATTTTATGGTTATTGCTGCAATTGCTCTTGCTCTGGTTTTCCATTGTTCTGCACTAATAATGTGTGTTTTCTCGCTGTTTTCAAATTTGTAAAGGATAAAAAAAAAAAATACAAAACAAACTTCGACGATGACGTACTAGAAAAACACCAACAACAACTTGGTTAAATACGTACACACAAGAACTGCATTTAAGCAACAATTTATATATTTTTCTGTTTTATTTTTGTTTCTTGTACTGAGCATATTGTTTGCACACGCGCAATGCGGTAATAAAACAAAAGAAAGTTTTATTGCTGCAATAACTTACTGGAACATTCAATACGACAAATTCATAATATTGATGCACAACTTGTCTATGCAAAAGAATTATCTAGGTATGTGAAACCATGCTTGACGCTAATTTAAAAAATGTGTTTAAAATTTTTTCTGGAATTCTCATCGCCTTAGGTTCCTTGTCTAAGTATTTGAAATAAAACTATCAAAAAGGTAAAATGCTATATTCGGTCGTGCCGAATCTGATAATACCCTTCACCATCATGTAAATGGCATAGTATTCACATCGTAGCTTAATCTAGATTTAATATTTAACGCCATTTTACTTTATTATTTCCGAAGATATCTTTGAATTAATGTTTTTATGTAATTACTAATTAGCTTTATTCTAGTAGAAAAGGCTTAATACCCATATTGATGGGTTGAAAAGAGAAAATTTTCAGAAAAACACCGAATCATTTGTATTTATGTGCTTATATTTCAGTTAGTTTCAATGTCTTGGCAATAATTTTCGAGACTGCGCTTTGTATTCTGGCATCTCAAGCATGTCTAAAATTTAATCAGGAGCTTAAATAACTTGGTATTTTTAAAAATTATGTTTGCCTATAACTTTGTCAGTAAGTAACCGATTTATCCAAAACTTTTCGTGAATATATTGTTGTAACTTCTTATTTATAAACTAAAAACGGCATAATGCATTCAGAAAAAAGGGTAGAGGCTATTAGCCTCATGCCTAGTCCGATGAACTTCAAAGAAGTAGAAGAAAATTTTTCAACAAAATCTGCACTTTTTACTGAGTTAAGGAAAAGTAATGTTAAGTTTGTATGGGGTCCAAAGCTGGAAGAAGCTTTTCAAACATTAATAAAAGATATAAATCAACTGACAAACTTAGTTCACTTTTCGGGGAAAAGTCGTATGAAATAAATAGCACATCGTTAGGTTTGGTTTCTTAAAATTTATGATGCTATTGAAAGTATTTCAAATAGATGTACCACGTGTCAAGATCGAGAATTTTCCACTTTGCCAGAAGCCACTCAACCTTGGGAAATAATTCATATTGATTCACCATTTTTTTCTCAGATGTGGTTAGTCGTAGTAGACTCTAATTCTCGTCTTCCATATGGGATTGAGATGTCAACCAATTTACTTCTAAAGAATTTGAAAATTTTGTCTAAGTAATGCGATAGAACATCAAATGGATTAGCGGAGTGAACCGTTCGAACATTTAAAGAAACTTTTAAAAAAAATTATGTGTGATACACAAGATAAACACAGAGCGGTTTTTAAATTTTTATACACATATAGATCAACGCCAAACACTTCAACGGGTAAATCCCCAAAGAAATACTTTATGGACGTCAACCACGAACTATTTTATCAGCTCTGTTTCCTTCAAAGCGTAAAAAAGTTAAAAATCAAACAAAATTTAAGATCAATGACCTCGTTTATGCTAGAAATTTTGTTGGGAGGAAAAAATGGATAGAAGGTATTGTCACAAATGTGGAAGGCAAAATGATGTCCATTTTAAAAAGCGAAACGGTTAATATAACAAGACATCAAGATCAGTTAAAAATTCGCATGTCACCTAATTTGAAAAGAAATGATGGAAGATATTGATATTAATTTAGAACTACCAAATAATTTAGCGATAAATTTAAATCAAAAATCGAGTTCGAAAAGAAATGAACTAGTTCAAAACAGAGTTTCAACTCCGCCGACCTCCTCACGTTTTGACACCATGAACACCTCTTAAAATCAACAAGAGAGGAACACTAATTTATTATTTTAAAACTTACGTCGCTCACAGCGAATTAGAAAGAAGCCAGTTAGGTTTGGTCCATATTAAGTCTGGGGGAATGTTGTGACTTCTCATTTATAAATTAAATTATTAATCTTATTGATATGTGTTATACTTCAAAATACAATATTAGTTTTCGTGTTTTTTATATTGTTCATTACTATTATAACCTTTTACTGAAATAAATGTCTTACCTATTTTTTGTATTAAAAAATTAAGAATTACTATATAAGTATACCTAGAGGCTCAATCGACTAGTCAGAATCTTTCAGAAATTATACACTTTATGGGATCGGAAACGAGAAATATCAGTTAAAAGAATATTCCTAAAAATGATTTTATTTTAATTTAATTTCAATTATAAAATTAAATAATAAAATAAATGAACTTAAGCCAAAATAAAAATGATTCCCATTAAATTTAATATATAGAAAGAGGTCGAATAAAATATTAATATATTATTTTTAAATTTCTTAATTCATAAATAATTTACTTAACTATTTGGGATATGCAACTACTCATTAAATATTTTATTTGGCTGCTGGTTTTTAGCTGGTCTTTATGTATTTCACTGTCCCTTATGCCAGATCGTCAGTAGACTTTCTATCCAAATTCTTGAAAACGTTTAACATTTTAAACATTTTAATTTTAAAGTTTTACTTTCAAAATCTCATTAACATTTAATAAAAAATAAAAAAATAAAAATAATTAAATAGAAGCAAAACGATTGATTTTCTTGGCGGGCCGAAATGATATTCGATTAAAGAGCTTTTTTATTTGTTTTGGTGTTATTAACATCACCAAAAAAAACTCCAAAAACACAATTTGTTTTAAGTTTTTTTTTTCAATTTAATTATTTTTTATTATTTTATGAATTCTTCCAATTAAGTTCATTGTATGTATGTATGTAAACATTATTGTTTCTACAATTAAACACCATTTGTTGCTTCTATTAATAGTTTTCACAGCATTTGGCTTCACAAAACGTAAAAAAAAAGAATTTTAATAAGATTCGACTTTTCTGCTTTAAATTTTTAAAAAATTATAAAGATACGATTAACTTTTAAACTTGGCGGTTAATCTTTATAATGAAAGTGCAAATAATTTAAATAAGATAAAATCTACCATAAGCAGTAATTAACTTTGATTCATTCAAATATTATATTATATACAAGGAGGGCCAAAAGAAGTCATCCGATGTTGTTTGGCTCTCATTTCTTTCCTTTGGAACCACTTGTTCTCTAGTCCTAATTCGAGAAATTATGGCAGAAAAAATTCGACTTGCATGGTTATATAGCCCGGACCATCCACTGATGTCGTTTGACCAGCGGCATCTTCGAAAAAAAATAGGCCGATGACTCCTGCACACGATTATTTCGCGTTCTTGGGGAGAGTATCGCTTTATAGCTTGTTCACTTGTATTCTACATCTTTCTTGTTCACAAATGCCAAAACTGATTTGACATTGGCCGCCATTTGCAAAAATAATAACATCTTCCAATAGAGAGATTTTTGTATTATTAAAAACACAAAATGTGAGAAAAAATCAAAATGTTTTTAAATATGATTTAATTTAAACAAGATTAAAGCAGAGCTGCTATAACAGCATTAAAAATATCTATTGAAATTGAAATAAATTTTAGGTAAGCGTTTGTTTGAACATATTTTGATAATAATTTTTCTTTTGTAAGGGTAGGGATGAAATTTAGGCGGAATATTTCTAATACATGAGAGATATTTGGTATGGAAAATTGTCTAAATCGGTTTATTAGGAAAAGAGTTATAGCTTCTAAAGGACATGACTGACTATTCTTCAAAGTCGTGCGATTATGCCATGATGAAATCACAAAAGAATGTGTGATTTAATGCCACACTGTCAAACATGCTTACAAAAAGCAACTCTGATCGCACAGAAACCACTATTTTATAAAAATTTCAGACAGATGATCAAATCGGACACACTTTTCAAAAAATCTTTCTGTCCATACTACCGCACTTTCAGAACACACGAACGACTTAATCTGATAGTCCGTCGTAGCCTTAAGGCAAGAGAAGTTCATAAAAAGTATATTTTAGACATCGAACAAAATGCGATTTCATTAGTATGTTTATTGAATAAAAAAAAAATATGTCTCACTGAAAATTTTACAAAAATTTACCCAGCACAGTTTCTATTTTAGTCAAATAAACGATTCTGAAATTACGCATATACATACATATAGATTATTTGTAATAACGGAAAAGGCTTTATCTCAAATTCTTATTATTATTAAATGGACAATGACTTTGGAAAAATGATAATGCAGTATCCAAGATAAATTCATCAGAAGAAATTACTTTGACATGTTAACCTTAACGCTAATTTAAGCTGAATATAGTGCTCTTACTTGTTTAAATAGTCTTTTCCTAATTTTAAGAACTTTTATGTAGAAATTGTATTTGCTTTTTATCTAATTTAAATCAATTTGTAAAAATTGTCAACAAGTAACTGTCATTTTCTAGGAATAAGGTAATGATGAGAAACAATTGCTCTTGTCCTGTTTGGCGCCAACAATACAGAAATATTAAAAAACAGGTAAGATGTATGAAATGTCGAAACATATTTGAATTGATTTATATTGCAATTGGTTGCAAGTAGAACAATTTTTATTAAAATAATCATTTATTTTATACGACAGAAATTAACACATTTCAGTGGTTACGTCTATTCCGTCAAATATTTAATATTTTCCAAACGTAAGCATACCTTAGCAGTCCCAACATTGCTGGCAAATTAAATTTAACAAATGTATGTATGAAATTAAGAAATTCGAAATAGGTTTTTGGTTTAAACGATTGTTAAATAATTGCAATAAAGACATACTTAATCATTTTACAAAACTTCGTTTGTTTGTTTTATTGTAACTTTTGAAAACATGTAAACTATGGTAAGTAATTGTATAGAAACTTTTATGTACCTCGTTTGGGGCATCAACAAAACAATTCACTATTTTTCCTAAACTAACACTTTTAGAAGAGGCGTGTAAGAACAGAAACAGTAACTAAAATAAACTACAAAATACTTTATGCCCAAATCAATTTTAAATTGTTTAATTACACAAATATTTTCATCAAATTAAACTTTTGTTTGTAATAAGAAACAATTAAGTTTTTCACATTTGATGATGAATAAGAACTAAAGCGAACCGCACTATTAGTATGTGTATGCTCTCATTTTGATTGTCAATTAAAAAAAAAAAATTCAAATTGTCTTATTTGTTAGTTTAAAATAAATTATTTGTTAATTAGTAAAATAATTAATTTAGTACCTACTGTATGACACTCTATTCAATTAAGGCAATTAAAACAAAATATCATAGTAAAAAACGGATAACTAAACGAAGAGCTCGATTAATTTTAATATTTAGAAGAAGTATATTGTAAGCGGTTCTGGTTTTAGTTGTATCAATGTATCAATTAATGCTTAAAAACAATATTAAATGATAATGAAACTGATTTAAATTTATATATATTTTTTAATTATTCACAAGCACAAAAAAGTAATTTTGTCGAACTAACAAAATAGTATTTTCTCAAAAATTTTAAACACTCAATTTACATACATTAGCCAAATTTATTAAAGACTTGTTAAAAAACGCTGTACAAAAATACTGTGCACACAAACACATAAACAAAGTAAAAGCCAAAATTATTTTCGGATGGAAATAAAAGATTGGCCGGCCGGCCACACACGTTGGAGCTGAGAATCAAAACCCAAAATGTGTGATTTCATCGGCACTACTATGTGAAAAAATGCGCGTGATGAAATGATTTTTTTCGTTTTCTTGTTGAAAATTATAAAAATACTTAAAACTCTTAAATCAAGAAAGACGGAGAAAGAAGCCTTTTTTGAAATTTTTTGTTTCTTGTTTTCATATTTCAGGTGAGAATGTATGTATGTATGTATGTATGTATGTTTGTATGTATGTATGTTTGTATGTATGTATGTTAAATGTTTCTTTGTACATTTGGTTTGTGTTTTAAAAGAATTTTTTAAAAATCCGTTGTCTTTTGTTATGAACACTACCCTGTAAGTTTACACATAAACAATGATACAAGCAATATCCAGTGATTTACCTCATTATCTTGTGTGTAAGACCTGGACTTCAATTCAAGATTTCAGCTCAAGAATGAATGAATTCATGTTACTAAACGCATCTACAGACATACATGTGTATGTACTTATATAGTCATTCATGAAGTGATGGAGATCAGCTAAGCGCCACTCAGGTTGTCACTTTTCATTGTCATTGAGTGCTCACAGTAAAGGATGCAGCAATACGAAAGTGGTAACTGGTGAAGAAATAACGAACGGTAGTTGTTTTTATACCATTGACTTAAATCACGATCTCCATCAATTCTTTTCATACATCCATCCATTTAATTTTAAAACTAATATAATACATTAAATAAGGACGATGAACGTTTGTATGTTCTGCTAAATACTTTCTATTTCTTTAAACAAATTTACTAAAAAAATTTTAATGTCTAAACATCAAATTTAATTTTATTAATTCACTTGGATTTTTTTTTTTTAGCATACACGCATCTGTATGTACTTATATGTATGTGTGTATGTATATAAATTAATATATGTTGATATAAATGTTGTGGTTTAATGTATGTTTGTATGTTGAATGATTTGCACTTTTTGTCTCTTAAAAAAAACCAAAACCAAAAGAAAACGATGGGATGAGCAAAAAAACACATTTTAAAAGAAATCTTTACATGTTTGCTTATCATTGCTTCGATTGTAATTACATATTTATATGCATACATACATAGAAGTTAGAATGTCTAAAAGCGTGATTCAGGTTTCATATCAAGTGCTAATTTTTTCACATCAGAAGAGTAAGAAGTATATGAATAGGGGGAAGTCACATTAAATGTGAAGAGCAAAACTGAAGAACTTCTAAACACTTCTTACAAAACTTTTTACGCGCATATAATTTACGTTCATATGTAGACATGTATGTACACATGCAAATATGTGTTCATGATAAACCTATTACGTACTAAACTTCATATTCATAATCAAGTTTAATACTTTCTCTTTACATTTAATTATTATACTCCTTCGAAAGCATGGATGTTTGTATGGGATATAACTTTGTCATTTCATTTGTAGTTTCTACAATATTTATGTATATAGTTTCTGAAACCTTAAAAATAGAGAAACCGACAGAAGATTGTCCGTCTGATGGATAACGAATAAATAATAAATTGATGACAGATTTTAAAGTAAACAGTAAAATTGAAAAAAATAATTATGGTATTGCCAGTTTAAAAATTAACTGATTTAGGAGTATATTTTTTAAAAAGTTTAAACAGATTAATTCTATATAATTTTTGTTTAAATCACACTTCTCTTTCATGCAGCATAGCAGTAAATTTTGGCGTATGGATGAATTAATAAAATTAATTAATAAAATCTAAAAATAACAAATAATTTTTCTAGCTTAATTTTTAAAAACTATTTAGCTTATTGCACTGCAAATTGTGGTTATCGGTAACTTGATTAACATTATTTTAAACGATTAATTATTAATCGATTACAGGATAAAACTGAAAGCCCGATTATTTAAATAAATATTTTATTTGCTATGTATGATTTATTGTAAAATATATGTAGATAATTTAATAAATACACATTTTTTTAAGAATATCGATACATCTTTCAAATATGTATATGTATGTATAGTAACAAAAATAATAATAATAATAATAATAAAAATTTAACTTTTATTGAAAATTTCTTTTAATAATTCTTTTAAAATTGTGGGACCTCTAATATTTGCATTATTATTTTCAATGTGAGTTTTTTAATAACAAAATTAAACTTTGTTAAGATTCTGTTGATTTAACAGTTTTTTGTACTTTTTCTTAACGGTTCTAATAATTTTTTTATTTAAATTATCTATTATATTCGGTTCAGTGTATGTACTTCTATTTATTGAAATAATTAAAGCTCAATTATTGAAAACAAAAAAAAGTTAAGTGATGATGGTCATGGCCCACTTAAAATCGAAATCAATATGTGTTGATAAGCAAAGTGTTTAAATACGCTGCTACTACTACACACTTCACTTTGATTTTATTTGATTTGTGTTTCCTATTTGCCGATTGTTTGTCTGCCTTTGTTTTCTATTGTTATAGATTTGTGTTTAGTGTGTCATAAATCAATAATTAACCAAAATTTTTATATCAAGCGTATAGATGTTTTGTAAACAGGTATTTTGTATATTGTTTGTCAATAATTATCGCATCAAATTTATCAGACAACCACCTTATTATCTCCATTTATATGATAATACTACACACAGCCATACTTACGTATGTATAATGTATATTCATAGAAATACATTCATGCATATTAGGGTGATCGATTGTTTGACTTTTTCCAAAAACCGGTTTTCAAATAGTTGCTAAACGAGGAGTTTAAAAGAAAACCGATAGTTTCTTTTTTTTTTTGAAATTGAGCAAACAACCGACTAACCGGTTTTTATAGAAAAAATAATTTGTACAATTGATTATACTATTTATAAATTTAAATTTGTAGGAAAAATGTAGGCTAGAGTATATTGTATGCCGTATAAATGAAAAATATGTATTAGTTTTATTAACAACATATGTCAAATAAGCCTTAAATAAATCTAAAATATTAAAAAAAAAGTTAAAACGCTTCCTAACTTAATGTGGCAGTTAAGCATATAATCTACAATACGCAGTCATACTTGTATCTTTTTCAGATAAAGTCATTGAACATCTTCCGTTTAATTTTAATTTATTTTGAATTAAGCATACTTTTAACAGTTTTATAAAATTTAGCTTCTACATTTCTTACAGAATATTAACTTTTTCATCTGCATCCTCGATATTGAAAATAAATTTTTTGTTTTATGTCATGGAAGAGTATTTAGGAGTACATATTTCGGTATTATATATATTAGAGTACGATTCGTTGCACACGTAAATGAACATAAACTTAAAAATTGAAAAAAATAAATCATCATCACATTTAAGAAAAAAACAAGTAAGAGTGCTATATTCGGCCATGCCGAATCACAACGTGTAGTCATGCAGTAACAGTAGTTTGTATCACCATTCATCTCATATGAAATACGTACATATATATAAAAAACATACATATGTATATAAAAACATCCCATTGTAAAATTAAAAATTAACGTATATATGTTAAAAAAAATAAAAATAAAAAAAAATATAAAAAAAATTTAAAAAAATATTTAAAAAAATTAAAAAAAAAATAATTAAAATATAAATAATAAATATAAAATAAAAATATAAATAATATATTAAATAAAAAATAAAAAAAAATTTTTTGGCTCAGCTGGGATTCGATCCCACGTTTTCTTTAACCAATATACAATTTTGTATGTATGTATGTTGTTGTTGTAATGTTGTTTTTGTGAAAAAAAAAATTGAGGTGGTCGTGGGTTTTTCCTAATATCTCAGTTGTTTCTTAACCGATGTTTCTGATTTTCAATACCGATCTACTCCCGAATATTTCTGATATTTTAATACCTCACCCGGGTCCAAGCGATTTCGGGGGGCTTCAAAAAGTTGATTTCAACATACACACGGACAGTCAGACGGACAGACTGACAGAGCTTAATCGACTCCCCTATTCATAAGCTTTCAGAAAATATATACTTTATGGGGTCTGAAATGAAAATTGTAGAAATTTCACACGGAATGACAAAGCTATATATACCCTTGCGTGAAGGGTATAAAAACAGGCATAATTTATTATTCAAAAACATAACATTTGGAAATATCTGGTAGAAGAAAGAGTGAAAATCCGGTTCAAAAGCCGAGTCAATCGCCCTAATTAGTACATTCGAGTGTACCAGCTTACAAGCGAATAAAAAAGAGTTTGTGTTAATTCTAAAATATTTTTCTAATTTCACAGCCTGTACAGTCAGTATCATAAAGTATTAAATATATCGATTTTTTATATCGTTCTCCTTTTATCTAATCAGCTCCTACCAGTCTTATATACTAATCTAATTTATTTTAAACATAAAACTCGATAAAAAAATTACTAAGCTTTCGTTATGAAAGTGACAAATTTTTAATCTTTTTCTTTTTTTTTGTAGTCGAACATAGGGGTCACCTTTTAAGTCTTTCTTGAGTTCAGTAGCCCTTAGAGCAAAACAAAAATAATGTATCTTCAGAAAAAAGAACCCATCACACTGCAATATACGACTGTAAATATTAAGGATATTAATAATGAGAACTCATATACATATAAATTTTAAAACTATTTTTTATGTCTGAAAAAAGCAAAAGCACTTTTATTTAAAGTATACTTAAATATATGGTCTAATGTATGTACATATATGTTTTGTGTGTATGTTTTTTTTTCTAAATAAATTAGTTACTATGGTTAAACAAAATATAAATATGTACTTACATTAAAAACAATTTGCGGAAGCAGAAAAGTAAACGTAGCGTTTCTGTTACGTCTATTTTATTTTTAGAAGAATTATAAACCAAAAACAAACAAAATAAGCAAACTTAAAGTGTTCCTATGTTAAAAAACTCAATATATCGATGGTCACAGGTAGAAAATCCCAAACTCGTAAATTTTACGCAATTGAGTTTTACAGTGATTCCAATACACTTTACACAACTACACATCGACAGACACAAAAATCGAATAGAATAGTATCAAAAATAAAAGCTTTACAAGCAATTTTACAAAAGAAATTACATCATGATAATACAGTTTCTGCTACATTCTTACATTCTCCTGTAGAGTTAAAACTATTTGAGTTAGGACCTTTCTGCTTTCTGCCAACGATATGTATGTATTTAAACCATTTCGATAATTCTCTCACTTCAGAAAAGTGTGGAAAGATCTGTAATATTATGTGTTTGAAATTTATTTTACAAATTTATATTCATATGTTGGACTGCTTTAAAACTAACACATACAAAATGAGATTTTATTAAAATTATGAAAATTCTCACTTTTCATCGTAAATAATCATAAAATACAGCATTTGATACGTATGAAATCTAAAAACCATATATATGGCGATTAATCGTTCTATTTTGTGAAAAAAGAAACGATTACGTTCCTTTTTATGTTAAAACTAGCTAACCCGGTCCGTGTTGCTGGCCCTAAGCAAACGTTAGTGTTGTACTACCACACGAATTAAATTGAGCTTTTAACGAAATTTACGGCCTATAAAAAAAATCCATGGAATACCTACCATAAGGTTTTTTTTACAGAATAACTTACATATGGTGTAGGTATGGGCTCAATCCCGAAAGAAACTCATGTATTTAAGGCAAAGTGGAAATTATGTTTATTTATTACTTCATCTTAAGGCCAGCGGAGAGATAATGTTTTTTTATTTGGTGTAAAAACGTATAAGTTTTTTGGCGTGCCAACTCGAGAGCAAGCCATATACAACTGGCCGTGTGAAAAACATTAATTTTCCAAAATTAAGCCACCAATAATCAATGATTGGCTTTGTGCTTTGTTGATGGTAATAGCAAAGGCAGGACGCAAAGGGAATTGAAGCCGCTTGGATTGAAATAGTAAATCGTTGGAATTATCGGAATTCGTGGAATAAGTACGTCTTTGCCTTTGAATCTGCCACCGATAATTGTTGCCTCGATTAAATTTGGTGAACAGTTTTTAATGGTCAATCTGTTAGTTAGTATATGCGGTGGCATTCCGGGTGGTTGCAATGAATTCAAAAATTCAGTAGGATAATTGGCGGCTTATTCTTTATCCATTACAACGAAAAAATCAAAAATCAGACTTCACAGTGTCACCCGCCTAAAAATTCTGAAAATTCCCCGAAAGTTTCATCAAAATCGGTCTAGCCGTTTTGGAGTCCATACGTTACATACATACATACATCCTGTTTTATATATATATATATATATATATATATATATATATATATATATATATATAAGATGTTAAAATTTCTTAACATGTCGAAAATGTGTATAAAATGAAAGTTATTCTGAATACAAAATAGAAACCAAGTGTCTAGTATTTAAATATTTGTTTTTAATGTTTTTACATTTATTCATTAAATTAATCAAATAAATAGAAATTCAATGGATGTACGTACATTTTTGTTTAATAATAAAAATTAAAAATTTCTTAAGTTCTTTACTTAATTTAGTTGGTTACTGTTACTGGTATGGCAAAGATTCATTTATAATGGATTATACAAGGATTAATTTAACCCATTTGTCCAAATTTCGCAATTTCATTTCTTGTGGCGACGTTGAAAATTTTTTTACAGAAATATATTTGTGCAGATATGTATTTATGTTTGTATGTGTGGATATAAATGCATAACTACTAGGCTTTACTTGTTTACAAAATTTACTTAAAACGTCTACAAGAAGAATAAATTAGTTGCAAAGCCAGGGAATAAATTCTATGCTAATAATTTATTACTTATTGGAAGTATGTATATACATACGTATATTTTTATATACATATGTATTTTTGTATGTATGTATGTACCACGTAAAAATGAATAACCCCTTAAAAATAGACTCATGCATGCATGCACAAATATGTATGTATGCGTAGTAGCAAAACTGTTTTAACAGGTTTTCTTTTGATTTTTTTGTAAATGAGTCAATGTTCGCATTGAAATAAAAATGTTATCCTTTAAAATTTGGTAATAATTTTACCCACCATTACCATGAGTATGCTTGTGTGCATGTAATAGGTATAGTATTGTTTGATCTTTGACGGTTGTTTCCCCTTATTCGTTTTATTTGTTTATTTTTGCTTTGGGATCTAACTAATAAAAACAAATCTGTGAATTAATTTCAAAAGAATTAATATTTATCCCACGATAAGCTGTCATTTCACCGGCTTTTAACAGCAATCAAAACATCGGCTTATAACAACCGTTAGTACATACATACATTAATACATAATGGTATACAATACACACCACTGCACTTGGATTTCGCATCACGTGATTTTTACGAAATTAAGCTTAGTACGTAAACACAAACATATATATATATTCAAACATATGTATATGCATACATACATACTAATGTATGTATGTATCTTTTTTTTTTTGGAAGAAGTTTTTGCCTATTAGGGTGGAAAATAACTTGCCCATATTTTTTTCTCAATTGCCGTGATTTCATTTGCTCTTAAGACTTAATACAACTTCCATGCTGGCGTTAAGCCGAAAGTACACAAACAAAATCGTGGTAATAATATTCACATGTAGTTTTGTCCATATGTAAGCGTATACAGTTCCAGTGCTGCAAGAACTTTCTAATCAAAAATGGTAAAATATTTTGAAAAAGTTACTAAACATTAAAAAAACATTAGATAGGTTTAGATAAACATTAGACAGTACGTACTCAAAAAAAATTCAGCAAAGATGTTGACATGGTGATGTCAGTGTAATACAAAAAGTGACCATCAAGTCAATCCAAATAAATTATAAAAATATGAGAAAAACCAAGGTGACAACATGATCACGACGGTCATATTATAATTTTTATAATCGAAAACAAGTAATAGTTATATTTATATTATTTTTTTTATCATTAATATTTTAGTTTAAATTTAATCATTTAATGTTTACTTTCCAAAAAAACTTCGATATGGTTGCCCTTTAAAAATAATATGATTTACAAAACAAGTAAGAGTGCTATATTCGGCTGTGCCGAATCTTATGTACTCTTCACAACGCGTAGTCATGCAATAACAATAGTTTGTATCACCATTCATCTCATATGAAATACGTTCATACATATAAAAAACAAATTTTAAATTTACGTATGTATATTTAAAATAAAAATAATAAAAAAAAAAAATTAAAAAATAAATAAAAAAAATTTTTTTTGACTTAGCTGAGATTCGATGTCACGTTTACTCTAACCACGTTTGTTGTATGTTGTTGTTGTGGAAAAAACAAGCTGCTCGTGGTTTTTTGCTCATATCTTAGTTGCTTATGTACCGATGTTTCTAATTTTCAATAGCGATCTACTCCCGAATATTCCTGATATTTTAATACCTCACCCGGGCCCAGACGATGTCAGGAGCGTTAAAAAAGTTAATTTTAACATACACACGGACAGACTGACAGAGCTTAATCGACTCCCCTATTCATGATGCACGTGTAAGACAGTAATGAACACCATCTCATACGCAAACCTAGTATTCATTTTTAAAAGCTTTGCCAAGCTTGTAGAGTGAACGTCATTCACTTGCATACAAAGTAAAAAAAAAATACTGAAGGGTTTATCAAACGAACTTAAATCAATCGAATACAATCTCCCTTACTTTATGAACGGGTAGAAGACCGTTTGTTCGCCCGCTGGGTAAATATTCTTTTAACTAATTTTTTAAATGGAATTCAAACAGTATTGCCAGGATAAAATTTATTTAAATGAAATTGTTGAAAACTTAGAAGAGATTCTCCCTAGCCTTTAAATTGTATTTCAAATAAAATAAATCATTTTAAACCAAATACGTTAGAGCATATTAATTTAAAGGATATATCCAACATTCAAAGAATGTACACGCAAAGAAAAACCATGGTGACGACATGATCACGACGGTCATATTATAGTTTCTATAACAATATTTGGTTATTTTTGTTTCATTTCATCATATATTTTGTCACGATAATCAAGCGTTTGTTTGAATTGTATCATTTAATGTTTACTTTTCCTGAAAATTTCAAAATGGTTATTATTTAAAAATAGTATGATTTAAAAAAATTAATTTGACAAAAATAACATGGCATTCAAAATCATTAAAAATTACAAATAATCATTAAATAATAAGTGAGACAACAGTATGATTACAAAATAATCAAGCTATGATTTGTTTTTAATAATAATTTGATTTCAACTGTTCTTCTTCTTGCTGAATAAATTTTTACCATTTTTAAAGTTTGAGATGTCAAAAAATGAACAAAAATTTTGGAAAACTAAAGAAAATTTACAAATAAACGAGAAAATGTAAACAAATATTGGTATAAAAATTGCAATTAAATTGGTAAGCACAATCAACATGTGTAAAGACAATAATTTGCCGTAAAAAAGCAAACATTGTCGATTTCAATTGTAGTCATACATATGATAATTCAATGATACTTTAATCTATATATATAAAAGTAAAACTCTGTGTGTGTGTGTGTGTGTGTTAGCTATAGACTCCGAAACTGTAAAACCGATCGGACTCAAACTTTGGCAAGTTGTTGTACACATACCAGGGAGTGTTTATGGGTAGAAAAAAGTGGCGGGGCCACGCCCATAAAAATTAGTTATCAGTTTTAGCTACCTGCACTTGACCGATTTTTCTGAAACTTTGCACACATATCGAGCTGTCATGACTAAATAATTTTGTAATAAGAAAACGGGGCGGGGCCACGCCCCTAAAAAAGTTTTAATTTTGAGGTACTTGCACTGGACCGATTTTTCTGAAACTTTGCACACATACTAAGCTATCATAACCATATAATTTTGTTATTAGAAAAGTGGGCAGGGCCACGCCCATAAAAAAAGGTTCTAATTTTGAGGTACTTGCACCAGACCGATTTTTTTGAAACTTTGCACACATATCGAGCTGCCATGACTAAATAATTTCGTGATTAGAAAAGTGGGCAGTGCCACACCCATAAAAAATAGGTATTATTGTGAGGTACTTGCACTGGACCGATTATTCTGAAACTTTGCACACATATTGAGCTGTTATGACTTTACAATTTCCTGATTAGAAAAGTGGGCAGGGCCACGCCCATAAAAACAATTATAATTTTGAGGTACTTGCACTGGTCCGATTCTTCTGAAACTTTGCACACATATTGAGCTGTTATGACTTTACAATTTCGTGATTAGAAAAGTGGGCAATGCCACGCCCATAAAAAAAATATAATTTTTAGGTTTTTGCACTTGATATTCAATTAAAATTCAGAATGCATTTCGATTCATTAAGGGGCGTAGCGACGCGCGCCGGGTTTGGCTAGTTTAACATAATAATGATAACTGGTAACCATTATATGTTTTAACCATAATCATACAATTCAATCATAGTATGTTGCTCTTCGACTATGATTACCACAAGCATGTTTATTCTTTGCGTGTACAGGAGAAGATCCAAAATTTATAAAAACTGCAATATATAATTAATAAAAGTTCTTTTTTTTTTACTTGTAACCAAATAAGTCAACTCTTTTCATGTCAGTTATTGAAATTGGGCAGCCGAACGTATACCAACTGTTCAAGTTCATATTTAGATAACATATTATTGTTATTTTGTCATTCCGTTTGTGACTCATCAAAATATCCATTTTAGACCCAATAGAGTATATATTTTCTGGTTTCATTTTATGACGATCCAGCTATGTTCTCCTGTCTGTTGAAAGCTCGATAAAGCTCGAACCGAAAAAGTTGTTGTGCTCAAATTTTTTCCAAAATATTTCTTTTACACAAAGTTTGCTTGGTATTGAAAATGGACTAAATGGGAATATTAGGAAGAGTAGGTAAAAGAACCATTTCCTTCCAACATCGAATTAAATGCAATTGTGTTCAAACGCATTAAGGTAAAGCCATAAAATTTCGAATGTATATTTCCTAAAAAAAAATTATTTTCCCTGAAAATTGCTTAAATCTATGCATTATATATCAATATGTACGAAAATTTATACCGCATAGTGTATTTTTCGGAATATTCAAAATTAAAAACGTAATAAAACTGAACAAATTAGAAGTATGATTCTGAAATATTGCAAACATTGCTTCTTAGTCAAAGGCTTTGTACTAACGGTAATAAATGTTATACGCCCACCTCTTATTTAACGCCTTATCTCAAATTCATATAATTTCTCTGTGGACTAAGTTTTTTGATGAATAATAACTCTGTATTGAAATATCTAAGTTGAATTTAGCAGCAGAAACAACTTTAACACGCCTAATTTAACGCTCACTTTCATTGAAATATTAAATGTACGAAAATATTTTATTATCATATCGAAGGTATACAAAGTAAGTCATACATTTTTTAGTATAACGGGATTATTTCTTAGCGATTACTGTTAATAACAAAATAATACATTTTGTGCTATAAAAGTACATCAAATTGATGGTGAGTATCTAAAATTCGTCACACCCAAATATAGTGTTCTTACTTGTTATATATATTTTTATTCGACCAGTAATCGGTTTTTTCACAATTTTCATTAAAGCATAAATCTCGAACAATTTGAAAACCGGTTTATTGAAAAATTCAAATAATCGATCAACCAAAAACGGCGTCAACTTTCGTTAATCCATTCCACTTGACAAATATCTGAAATTAATTTTCCATAGTATTCTTTTATAATCACAAATAAATTTTTTTTAATAAATAAAAAACAAAAGTTAAAATTTAATACAAAACGAGTTGTCTCTTTTTTAATATGTTTAAATTAAAAATCCTTCGATTTTTTCTAATGCTGTTAATTTGAGAACATTTTCTTGTTGTTTCAGACACTACATAAATTCTGTTGCAAAACATAACGTCCGCGAAATATGCAAAATGATTGCTTTAAGGCTGGTATGCAGTTCTGCTTGAGTTTCAGGAACGACATAGTTCATGAATCTATTCTTATTATATCTACATATGTAAAATTATACGAATGTTAAACAAATATGTCAGCAGAACGTTTGCGTCATGCATAATACCGATGGTATCGTTTCATGTGTGTAACGTAGCGCCGCACATAGGGGTATTTTGCCAATCAAGCCGGACATTTAGTCAAAAGTAAAATTTAAGAAATGTAAAAATTTAAGAGCTCAGCTCGACAGGCAATAAAATTTTGCATCGTTTAGTAATTTTTCAAGACTTTTGCTTGAAATTTGTCGTTTTGGGACACTGTTAAAATCAAGAAATTTGAGTAAATTACATGGGTACTTATTGACTTTTAACGGTTTACAATACATTTTTTTGTGGCTAAACTAATAAAGATTCTTACATTGATATCTTTTTTCTGTCAAAGACTTAACTAGCAGCTGCTTATAATAATTCTTAGAATTTTTTTTTTTAATTGTATTATAAAAAAATTTTTTAAAAATAAACAAAACGTTTGTTTTTTTGTTTAATTTTTGAGAAAAAAACATAAAAAGGTTTTTTAAATTGAGGGACGTCGCACAGTGAGACAGCCCTAAAGTAACCGCGGCAAAAAATGGTTTTTGGCGTGTCGTCCAATTTTGATGAAATTTTCACAGTATATTAACAGATATATGAGTAATAATTCTCTGAAATTTCAGCCTCATAACTTCATTAGTTTTTGGTCTAGAGCAAGTCAAAATTGAGGTATGCTAACGCGCTTGCAATATTTTAGTTCAATATGTAATATTCAAAAGCTTATCAATAAGATAAATACATAATAAATATAACTTTAAAGTATTTTTTTAATTAATTTAGTTGTTGTAGAATGAGTAGATAAAAAAATAAATTTAAAAAAGAAACACAAAAAAACATTTCTTTACAACAGAATTGTGGTGTAAAAATTTAACATTTTGCATTTTCAATGGACTAGGAAATATAGAGCAGCCACGCGCCCTAGGTGCAGACTTATATCAAAAGAAAGATTAAAGTCTCAGCTTTCATTTAAAGTAAGGGACATATAGCAAAAGTTTGCAAAAGTACTTTAAACATACAAAAAACTACAAAAAATACGCAACGCCCACATTCTGTCGTTATACGTATGTTAGCATGCAATAAATAGCATGTTTACAATTTTTTACTTTTATTTTTTTTTAATTGTTTGTTTGATATTTTATTTTTAAATATTATTGATCAACAAACGGTAATTGCAATTATGTACTATATGTTTAATTCACAATCTATTTGAGAGTGCAAGTTTATACAAGTTTATATAAAGTATTAAAAAAAAATTTACAAGGTCATGGATAATTCAATAGTTTCTTATAGTGCGATTTCTGATATTTAGATCGATAGCAGTAAAGATATTGATGTTGCTGTTGGTGTCATATTATTATTTAAATCTAATTATTGATAGAATGAAAAAAAACATTTTTCTTTTTTATTGCATTTCAATGGGAGGTGGGCGTAATAGTGGGCGTGTTATTGTAATATTTGTATGAAACATTTTTAATGATATAAATTACAGTAATATCAAATTTGAAGGTTGTACCTAAAATATTTTAGAAAATATGGCACTTTTTATGTTGAGGTTGTATGGGTGGTGGGGTAAAAGTGGGCCAAAGTCCAAAACTTTATTCAGATAATGTTTGTGACAATATAACATTCAAGTACACCAAAATTTAAAGTTATATCCAAAGTATAACGGATAATACGGCATTTTACAAATTTCGATTTTATGGGAGGTGGGCGTAAAAGTGGGTTTATTTTCTTAATTTTTTTTTTAACTGGAATTGTCTCAAAAATAACCTGTGCAAAATTTCAGAACTCTGCAATGACTCCTTGTATTTAATGCCGGCGTTGTCTCAATGTGCGTCGCTATCCTCAAATTGTTATACATCACGATAAAGTATGGAATCTTTACTATTATACTAAAAAAAAACGTTGCGCGTTTTTGTGCCATTTTGTTTTTTTTTTGTTTTTTCAAAATATCACATTTTTTCTATTTTTGCTCATTTTTTTTTTTTTTACGTTTGCGAAGTTGTTCATGTTGACCCACGTGTAACTCTTTAAAATTTCAAATAAATTAGGCATGTTCATATATATTTTTGTATTTCGGATTGTTTTGTACATATGTTTTGTAAAGAAAACAAGTAAGAGCGCTATATTCGGCCGTGCCGAATCTTATATACCCTTCACAACGTGTAGTCATGCAATAACAATTATTTGTATAACCATTCATCCCATATAAAATACGTACATACGTACACGTTAGAATATATGTGGCATCGAATCCCAGCTGAGCCAAAAAAATTTTTTTTATTTTATTTAATATATTATTTATATTTTATTATTTTTTTATATTTTTTTTAAATTTTTTTAAAAAATTTTTTTAGAAAAATTTCTAAAAAATTTTTTAAAAATTTTTTTTTATATTTTTTTTTAAATTTTTTTTTTTGTAGTTTTTTTTTATTATTTTTTTCTTATTTTTAATATTTTTTTTTTTTGTAATTTTTTTTGTTTGGTATGTTTTTTACATGTATGTATGTATGAATGTTGTTGTTGTAATTGTGAAAAAACACGAGGTGGTCGTGGTTTTTTGCTCATATCTCAGAAAGTTATGGGGCGATTGTGCTGAATTTCAATAGCGATTCATTCCTGGATATTTCCAAGAGATTGATACCATATACAGATCTGAGGAACATATAGTTGCTTCTAAAAGTTGATTTCAACCAACACACGGACAGACGGGCAGACGGACAGACGGACAGACGGATAGACGGACAGACGGTCAGGGCTTAATCGACTCCTCTATTCATAAGCTTTCAGAAAATATATACTTTATGGGGTCGGAAATGAAAATTGTAGAAATTACAAACGGAATGACAAAGCTATATATACCCTTGTGCACCACAGGTGAAGGGTATAAAAAGGACGTTAAAATTAGTTTAAAAATATTTTTACCTTTTTTTGGATTATCTTTTTAAATTTTAATTGCTAAACAAATTCTTTCTCTCAAAAAAGCGAACGGGATATCATCTTCACAGTATTCTTTATCTCCTAAAGAGCTAAAAATGTTCAGCCAGGATTTTGCTATTGTTTTGTTTTCAAAACTTTGCCAAGTTGAATTCAAATAACCAATAGCGTCTGGTTGGTTACTGGTTAACCAATTTTTAAGAATGGCAGCTGTCATCAATTACGATTTGGAGCAATTGTAGTCCACAGGAGATTCAAAATTTCTAAAATAACGAGGATTTTTTGTCTTTAAAATCACAAGAAGTTTAACTTTAGAATTTTGGTAGTTTTTGTGATAGTTTTCACGAAAAACTTTAGATTAGATCATGCTAAATCAGCAGCGCGCACTAAACTAAAGCTGTGTAATAATTTACGGGGATACCCCTTTTTATGAAAACAATTTGGATAACCTACAAATTTGTTCACGTTATAAGGCTTCCTCACTGTGTTCACGCTACAGAGTAGTCAGTGTAAAAAAAAATTATGTTCATCTTATCCGGTGTTCACGGAAAAGCAGTGTTTTTGTTACCGCGAGTCAACAGTATTTATAAATTATTTCTACAATTTCATTCAATATATTTCTTTAATGTTGTACTTAATTTATGCAGAGATAGGAAATGAAATCTTTTTGTTATGAAATAATAATTAAAATAATTTTTCTTTTGTATTTTTTCGCTCTTCACTGTAACTCTACAGATGTAATTTTTTTACACTTTCCCCATCAGCGTTACCGTTAGGGCCACTAAAGTAGCATTTTGCCACTTTGCTTGGATACTATTGTGCCACTTTGTCAAAATGCCCCCAAATGTGATACTTTTTATAAATCGTGCCACTTTTTAGATACTTTTTACGAAATGGAAAGTTACTTTTGTTTTGTTAAAACACCTAACTTTAATACATATTCATTACACTGTTTTAATATATATGTAAGCAATTTCATATGAAATCTTTTGCTTATCATGCGTGTTTAGTAGGGAGTTCGATTATTCGACATTTTTAAGAAACCGGTTTTCAAATAGTTTGAAATTCAGAATTAAAGAAAAAACCGGTTAACCGGTCGAATACATAAAATATAATTCTTTCTTATACCCATGACAGAGATACATATATAGGTATGAACTAGTTTGTTTTATGGTTTAATTGCATTTTAAGTTAACACAAATTCAATGGCATTATTATAAAATACCGTTATATAAAATAAAAAAAAAACTTTGTAACAAGGAGGTTGTAATAATGAAAAATATTAAAAAGTCACTTCACTGCTCACTGTAGTCAAATTTATCTTTTACTAACATTAACTTTGTAGGCGAGCTGTTGCAAAGGAAACACTGTTGATAGCTTCTTTCGGTTAGTGCAGCAAAGCGATGGTTCTGGAGAAGGAATTTGTAACTCCATATTGTCATCACTAAAAGAAAATCAAATTCCACTAAAAAACTTAATAGGTCTTGCTACAGACAACGCATCTACAATGGTGGGGAAAATAAATGGTGTAACAACAATATTAGAGAAAAAGATTCCGCATTAATTTCATATCGGCTGTGTGTGCCATTCTATAAATCTAGTGGACAATGCATCATTATCTTGAATTCCAAATGACGTTGAACAGTTACTTAGAAAGGTTTTTAAGTATTTTCAGAGTGCAAAAAGACAACACGATTTGAAGGAGCTGCAAGGTATTTTTGATGTACCTGAACATAAAATACTAAGGCTAAGTGATACTAGATGGCTATCACTTAAATCTGTTGCAACAAGAATTCTGGAGCAGTGGTCGGTTCTGCAGCACAATTTTATCCGGGCACAATTTGAAAAAAAATGTGCTTCTAATTTAAAAAAAATTCGTGTTATTCTAGACTCTTTGTCGCCTGCAAACAAAACATATTTAAAATTTCTAACTTATATTTTGAAAACTATGAACAAATTTAACAAAAATTTTCAAAGTGAGTCCTCTCAAATAATATATCTTGTTTCTTCAACCAAAGACATTTTATTAGAGCTTTACAAAAATTTTTTAAGAAAAGAATATACAGTAGTATCTCGATATAACGATCTATATATTGTCAGCCCTTATCGTTAAATCGAAAATATCGTTATATCGAATGAATTCTTTGATTATTGAAACTGCAGAGTAAAGCTATTTTTTTAGTTTTATTATATGTATGTATTTATTATTATAAATATTTTATAAAAATAAATATAATAGAAAACATTAAAAATATGACATTCAGTAATTTATTGGCAAGCAATTATTTATAAAAACTAAGAGAATCCATTTTATGAAATAGAAAAGAGTCTATGAAGATTTGAAGAATTGATTAATTGTTGTTTGCTTTTGAGGAACTATTAGGCTAATACGAATGGCTTCTTCTTGAAGTTCTATCGATTTCGAAGAATCAATATTATTCTGTTCGCTCCCGTTGGGCTAGGAACCAGGAAAACAGTTTTGTTTCCATTCTTTCGATTTCCCCCGATTTCATCGATTCTCTGTTTTTACAACCAAAATTTGTTTTTTTCATATTGTGCAAAAGCTTTTTACCCTGAAGATGCTTCCCATTGTTTGGTAGCGAAATATTGGTTTCTAATAAAAAAATTTTTATAAAAAAAACAAAAAAGTTGATATCAAGCTTAAATAAAAATCAAATATTATCATTAAATAATATTTTTGTTATGTTTTTATATTATTTTTAATATGTTATTTTAAATAAATTTAACAAAATACTTAAAAAAAGTTTTGGTGTACTTTTTTTTGATTTTTAAAGAGGTGCCCCTTAATACAAAAAAATCCCCTTTTCATTGCCACTTTTGTTGCATAAATCCCCTTTTTTTGATACTTTTTGAAAATATCCAACGGTAACGCTGTTCCCCATTCGTTATTTTTTCTTCGCTTGAATTTAGATGTTATTTAACGTCTAGCAATACAACAAGAAAAAGCCGAGTTTCCGGGATACATATTTTAAAAGAAATTCCACAATTGGCATCCTTATACAACATTTAACGGGTGCAACAGAAATTATGTTCACAAGCAAACAAGTCAAAAAATAATTTTTAATAGACGATACAAAATACAATGGTGGGTTGTGAATTTTTACAATTTACATAAATTTTCTTAGTTTTCAGTTTTTTAAAGAATTGTCAAGTAACCTAAATAAAAAAAATCAACATTGTAACAACGGTCTACATAAATTTAATATTTATCTATAAAGTGCATACGTACGAACACACATACTCGAATACACATGAAACAGATAATTTCATACATAATTATGCATAAATATTCTCTTCCCTTTCTAAAACGTTTCTTCTTATCAAGGTACTTACGGTCAAAATCAATTTTTTCTGATGGCTCTTGCGTGCTTCAAATTGATTCAAAACGTTCAAAAGTACATAAGCATGTATGCACACACATACATACGTACATATATGAGCGATATATGTACATACATAGAAACATGTAAACATTGAATATATGTTATTAGAATAACGTGGGAAGCCACTTGTTTAAAGTACTTTTTTATTAATGATTAGTATAGATAGATACACTACGTCGTTGTGGGTGATAATAATAATGATGACGATGATGATAATGATAATGATTACGACTGATAACTTATGATGAATACTTGTGGTTTTATGCACTTGTTCTGGCCGCGTGTCCAACACACGTTTCAAACTTTTAAGTAGTTTTACATTAAATGTGCCCGTCTACTTATAAATTTATTTAATTCGATTCCCAAAATTCAATAAAAACTTAAAAGAACACTTCGTTTGAGTATAAATACAAATTCGACACATTGGTGAAGTCATTTAAAAAGTATTGATCAGTAAAGGCATTTATTTTTACATTTTTCCTTTATTAATAACAGGATTGAATGTCACCTCAATGTGATAACATGCTTGTGTGGCAGTGTGTATCTTTACAATTAAAACAAGTAAGAGCGCTATATTCGGCCGTGCCGAATCTTACATAACCTTCACAACGTGTAGTCATGCAATAACAGTAGTTTGTATCACCATTCATCTCATATGAAATACGTACATACATATAAAAATATACATATATAAAAAACATCCCATTGTAAAATTATAAATTTACGTATGTATGTTAAAAAAAAAATTTAAAAAAAAAAATTTTAAAAAAAAATTTAAAAAAAAAAATTTCAAAAAAAAATTAAAAAATAAAAAAAATTTTTAAAAAAATAATTAAAATATATATAATTAATGTAAAACAAAAAAAAAATAAAAAAAAAATTAAAAAAAAAATATAATAAAAATATAAATAATATATTAAATAAAAAATAAAAAAAAAATTTAAAAAAAAATTTTTAATATATAAAAAAAATTTTTTTTTGGCTCAGCTGGGATTTGATGCCACGTTTTCTCTAACCAGTATACACGTTTGTATGTATGTATGTTGTTGTTGTAATGTTGTTTTTGTGAAAAAAAAATCGAGGTGTTCGTGGGTTTTTGCTCATATCTCAGTTGTTTATGTACCGATGTTTCTGATTTTCAATAGCGATCTACTCCCGAATATTTCTGATATTTTAATACCTCACCCGGGTCCAAGCGATTTCGCGGGGCTTCAAAAAGTTGATTTCAACATACACACGGACAGACGGTCAGACGAACAGACTGACAGAGCTTAATCGACTTCCCTATTCATAAGCTTTCAGAAAATATATACTTTATGGGGTCGGAAATGAAAATTGTAGAAATTTCACACGGAATGACAAACCTATATATACCCTTTTTCACTGTGTGAAGGGTATAATGAAATTGGAACTTTAAACGCTTATAAGGCAAAAATGCAAAAAATTTCGATTTATTGTTAAATATAATTCACCGACAAAAAGCCCATGCTCTATGTACTTATGTACATTTTACGAAATATTTCGCAGAACTCTCGCACCACGAAAGGCCGGTGTAATATTATAAATTTATTACATTCATTGTAATTTTTTAGTTATCTTTTGTCCTTTTACACGTAATAGCGTTTTCGCAGCTATAAATGTCAACCATAAAAAGTTTAAAGTAGGGCTGAAACAACAATAAATGCATTATTAAATGATTATAAATACTGTTTTTGCGAGTTTTGCTTATTATCCTGTTATAAAGCAGTTTTAAGAGTTTATGAATTAGATCGTTAAGGTATAAGCTATTCATGAACATGGGCGTAACTAGACCATTATGGTCTAGTTTAAATTTATCATGAAATTTAAAATATTTATTTTACTGTTTTATATCATGATTTTTATTTTTTTTACATTTAGCGCGTTTCAACAACCCAAAAGTCGCATTTCTGTTGGTCAGCAACTTTTTTTTAAATTGCGTAGAACAAAATAAATTTTTTACGCATTCTAGCTCGTCTGATGCCGATATATTGGAATCGGTTTTAATTTTACTGTCGATCCAATGATGCATATTACATTGTTTTAAATTGTTTATTAATTAGCATTAAAGGTAGTTCAGTTCTTTAAACTGCCTAATCATTTTAATGCTTATTTTATTGCACAACAGCACAACAAAGATAATGCCAGAACTACATGATATTTCCAATCATGTTCTCATGATTGATTTGAGTTCTCTGGAACTCAAAACTGCAGTCATTGCTACAACAACGACATGTAGTACAAGCTTGTCTTCCTTGTAAAAAAAAATGCAAAGTGAAACCAACAACTAAAGAATGGATGATGATAGAAGAGTTGGTGAAAATTTTGAGATACTTCGAAGAGGCTACAATGCCACAACTACATTGCCCAACGCGATTTCTTCAGTTCCTAGATTCCAAGAGTTGAAAAAATTATTAAAAAACTGACAAATCTACCAACACAGGGGGGGTGTGGAATGTTCGAGTCCCAAAAATTTTCAACGGAATTGACATTAGCTCTTAATGAATGATTTGATAGTTTGAAAAATAATTAAACATATTCTTTATCCACAATACTCGATCCTATTGTAACAAAAACAAAAAAATGTTTCAATATGTCTTCACATTATTCTAAATATTTACAAGTTTTTAGGATTTCATTAGATTTTGTTAAAGCAAAATAAAATGATGTTTGACCTGAATTCCCATTATAGTTTTAGTCTTTATCATCGCCCTTCTAATAAAAAGGTATGTGTAGTACATGATCAAACGTGATCGAAATTTGAAAATTCTTATTAGATTCTCTATACCCAAAGCACAGCGAACACTATCGTTCAAGTACAATTTCGATTGTGATCGAATGCCGTAGTTTGGCCCCAGGCGTTTTTTGTTATTTTATTCATGGATGGCAAAATTAATAAGATCGAAATGTTTGCATACCGATGCACGAAGTGTGTTTTTTAAATTATATTTTAAAGAAATTTGTTTCTTAACATCCGTAGTTTTTTTAAAAATAATAAAAGTTTTGAATTTTCATTATTTTTCAAACAATTAATAATTATTGTATAATGGAACTGCCTGAAATAAGCAAAAACCTCATTTAACTAAGTTTTATGAAAATATTTTAAAACATTTATTATTAAAACGTTTTCAATTAACGTTATTCTTAACTAGCTTGTGCGCGCGACTTGGCCTGCGTAGTTATTGGGATAAAAGGTAGACTTAGTATTAACCTAGGCTGTTATTTATATATTTTTTAAGTTCACTTTAATTCCACTCAGCCATTTTTGCGTAATTGAGTTCTGGATTCACTTAGAAAATATAAATAATACCACATTCATTTAAGTAAGTACAAAAAAAACAAGTAAGAGTGCTATATTCGGCCGTGCCGAATCTGATACATCATTCACCATCAGTACATCATTTTTACGTAGTTATCTGTATTCTTATATTCAAGCCCTTTCATTTGAAACCCATATTGATGGGGTTAAAAAAATTTGATCCGCCATTTTGTTTTAGATGCCATCTTGGATTTTACATTTTTTAACAATTTACTGTATTCTACTGGTCAAGCCCTTTTATTTGATATCAATATTGAGGGGGTTCTAGAAGTTACATTTTAAAATACCAGTTTTGGCCCATATATAAATTTTTTGTCCGCCATTTTGTAATGGCAGCCAACATGAACTTAAATTCTTTTATAGTGCTTATATTGCGCAAGTCAAGTCCTTTCAGATGATACCAATACTGACTCTCCCGGTTGTTTAGAAGCTGAGCGAAATTGATTTTAGTTTGTACATTTTCGCAATATATATTTTAAAAAATTTTGCCTATAACTTTACCGGTTAGACCCCGCTTTATTCAAAATTGTTCACGAATATCTCTAGAGGCATATTATATCTACAAATAGTAGCAAAGGTACATATAAATTATTGTATGGCTGAAAAATTTTAATTTTGGTGGCAAAAATATGGGAAAAAACAGAGTCGGATATGAAAATTGTAGAAATTACAAACCGAATGACAAAGCTTGTGCACCACAGGTGAAGGGTATAAAAAAATTCGCATATTTCCGCGAATTCGCCTGAATATTGTGTTAAAGGGTAGCCTTTGTGTTAGGCTTGGTCTTTGTCTATCTGTGTGCCAAATTTCATTTAGTTCTGTTCAACTGTTTTTGCGTGATTGAGCAACAAACATCCAAACATAAAAGCATTCAGATTTATTATAAATATTAGTAGGATTGTTGGATAAGACAATCAATAAACATGTGTAAAATTTTGTATGACAAACTAAATTTTAATATAAGAAATTTACAACTGAACAAAGAACCAGAATAATAAAATTTTTCTACTTAATATTAATATGCAGCAAAGAGAATGTCGTCATCATTTTTCTTTCTCAGAATTTTGCTCGCTAAAACAATGATTCATTGCTTAGTTCATCATCACTACCAACATGGCACCGAAATACCAGTAAACCCCGTTGAATTCGCACTGCAGAATATATAAAACGTGTAATTTAATGTGTAAATTAATCAAAATTCTAGAATAAATCGGAATCTTAGAATTCCGATGATGGTCGATGTTGAGATTTTGCAAATTAATATGAACGAGGTTCCAGGTAAAAACTTATTGGACGAGTTTGTGCTTGAGGCCCTGAGCTTTGTTTTCTTTTAGGGTGATCGACTCGGTTTTAAAATCGGTGTAAAAACCAGTATTAATTTTTAAATTTGTTGAATTTTAACTTCACCTATCAAATGACAATTCTTTATTCAACATGTTCATATTAGTTGTATACCGATAAAGAGTGCTGATGATGAAATCGTAGCTGATTTCGAAAATGCATTCCACTCGGCTAATATCGGAAATAATTTTAAAAAGAATATTCCTAAAAATGGTTGCAATTTAATTTAATTTGAATTATAAAATTAAATAAAAGAATAAATGAACTTAAAGCAAAATAAAAATGATTCACATTAAAATTTACTGCCTGTTCAACGATGTCGAAAGAAAACCCAAGCGAAATTTCATTCGTACAAATACGTTGAAAACAAAAACAAATTTTTAGTTTTTGTTGTTGTTTTCAATATATTTGTACGAACGAAATTATTTTTAATAATGAATGCAACTTAGATGTTTGAATATAGTCCTCTATTATTCTAAAATCTTTATTCGTAGAGAAATTATATGAATTTAAGTTTAGACGTTATATGGGAGGTGGGCGTAAAAGTGGGTGTGTCACATTTATTTTCCGTTAGAACAAAGCATTTGACCAAAAAGCCATGTGTGCAAAATTTCAGAGTTGTACATCCAATTTTGTTGCTTTTATGACGTTTTTGTTTTTAAGTATACCGAAAAATACACTGTGCGATATAAATTTTCATACATTTTAATCTATAACTCCTTTCCTAATGCATAGATTTAGGCAATTTTCAGAGCAGAATATTGTTTTTACTCAGGAAATATATATTCGAAGTTTTATGCCTCTACGTTAATGCGTTTGAACACAATTCCATTTTATTCTATGTTCGAAGGACACGGTTTTTTCGACCTACTCTTGCTTTTCGAGCTATAACTCACTTCCTAATGTTCCGATTTAGCCAATTTTCAATACCAAACAAACCTTGTCTATAAGAAAGATTCTGGCAAAATTTGAGCCCCCTAGCTTTTTCGGTGCGACCTCTATCGTGCGGACAGATGAATGGACAAAGCTAGATCGTCATCAAATCAAACCCTGATTTAGAATATACATACATATGTATATACTTTATGGGGTCTAAAATGGATATTTCGATGTGTTACAAACGGAATGACAAAATTACCATTTTTTTGGTGGCGGGTACAAAAAGTCCATATTTAGACATCGTTTATATTATTATTTTTCACAACATTTTTAGTTTTTTCATTAAGGAATAATATTTTATTGTTCGGCCGGTAAACCGGTTTTTTCTTAATTTTCAGAAAAGCAACCGGTTTTTTTTCAAACTCTGAATTTCGAACTATTTGAAAGCCGATTTCTTAAAAAAGTCAAATAATCGATCACCCTAGCATTAATGCATCCTAGCTTGAAAATAATTGTTTTTTTTTTTTTAATTTCAATCCTTAGGTCCGTATTTTTAGCGAAATTACAGAGTAAATGGAAAATTTATTTTCATTGTTTTGCATTGAGGTTTTGCATGTTTCGTAAATTCTTAAATTATCGTTCGAAATATCATCCTAATCAGGTTTTTGAAATTATTGTCCCAATATTATTTGTAGCAGACTCTGAAGACTCGTTCTGGGATTCACTACATTCACGGTAATCAGAAATATTGTCTTCTCAAAGCTCTTAAAGTTCTTTACGAGTCTAATAAAAAACAAACGAGTCAACAATATATCCAAAATCAACAGATATACAAAAAAAAACTGTAAATACCAATTAACATTCAAAAATAAAACTTGTCGTCAAAGATATTTTCAATTTACAAAATATTACAACACACAGAATAATAATAAATTACTTTTTATTGTATTTTAAACATGATTATAAAACGACGTTTTTATTACGAGAACTTCTCATTATAAATTGGGTATCGTTCCTTATTTCGTAAGTGAAAACTAAAGATTTCGTTAAGAATAATTTATCCATGTTATGGACGTCGATAAAGATTTCGAAGTAACAACATCGTGTTCTGTGTAGCACTAACACTGAAGAATACTAGCTAACAACGATTCATCAGTTACGTTACTTAGCAACATACATACAACGTTTGTACGTGTTAAAAATAAATTTATTTTTTACAGGACAGGAGAAAATAAATATTACAATTCACTTGTCAATAGACGCAACTAAGTGTGACATTGGTAACAAATGTCTATGGACTTGCATACATACAAACACCTACACATGTTACTACGTACCTGTGGAAAGTATTTGCCTAAAATGTACATGGATATGAAGTTAACTTAGATGCGAAAGACGAAAATAATATCGTGAAGAATTTTATCGTATTGTATTGACAGAGAACATTTGACACTGTTACACATGTACAACAAGTAATGATTAATGTCAGTGATTAATTAAATAAATTATATATTTCTCAGCTTATCAAACCAGTAAAGATGATCTAATTAATTTTACTTTAGATGCTATTATTCAATATACTATACACACGTACATTCTAACACATAAATATGGATGTACATACATATGTATGTATGTATGTATGTATGTATATACAAATTAATTGACGCATTTGAAATTTACTTTTCAATTCTTTTGTAATCTTTCAAGTGGTGGCTTCTGCATCACTAAACACATACATGCACACATGCTCACTTACAAAAAAATGTGTGTATGAAACAAGTTAATTGTTTATTTTTTATTTTTTTCAAGATCTTTTGACAAGTTATAAATGTTTATAAGACAAGTGCTAATAGTGCAACTGTAAGTAACAACTATTAATTCTTTTTAGTACCTATAGTTGTGATATTTGATTGAAAATACCGATTGATTGCCGCTGACTGCCTTTACGGATGACTTGGACATGGTATCATCATACTTACACACACATACTTTGATGTTCTTAGGATCTTTTTGAGACATAATAAAAGTTTATGATTTTGATATCTGCATTAAAGATAAAAAACTAAGCCGCTTTCATTTTCAGCATCACAACAACTTTGATTTGCATTGCTTTAGACTTAAGGATACGTGAATGAAAATAGCTGTGAAAACAGATGTATTTACCCGGCAGTTTTTAAGTTGCATTGTTGGTAGAGCTAAATACGCGTTATATTCACAACACCGTATGGCCTATTCAGCAATGTCGAATGAAGGAAGCTAGCTAGTCATTCACTTTCGAGTTTATTTTAATTTTTCTACTTTCACGATTTTCACTCACTTATACTTATGTATGTACATATATATATGCATGTATGTTTGGCTATTAATTTACTATTTATAAATATTATTATAGTTTGTTCCAGTGATGTTTGTTCAAAGTTGCACAAATAGTTTTAAATTATTTCGAAAATAATATACACAACCCAGTTAAGTAGTATATGAGAAGTGCACTGTGGGACATTTTTGGTCATAATCATAGATCTATTTGAAACTGGAAACATCTATAGATAAGGAGTAAGGCTTTCAAAATATTGTCTGAAAAGGGTGCGAGTCTGCGAAAGACACTTCGATCGAAATAACACTTTTTTTTAGCTTTTAACTCATAACTGTTTTATTTAATATAAAGCCTATTTTCTTTTCAAATACTTTCAAACTTCTAAGATTCTTTTAAACTAAACTAAGGTACAAACCTTACAATCCTTATTTGTTACCTAAACTAAACAGTTGAAAGACTGATTTAAAAATTTTGATTTATTTTTTTTTAAGTGTATATGTTTTAGTAAATAAAAAATGTTTATTTGTTATCCATCCCTCTGAGAATTATATATTTTAAAGCCAAAGCTTGTATTCCCAGATTTGAGACTGATTTTTCCATCACAGAGTTAGAAAAATTCAAAATAGGCTAAAAATGTCAAATTAATATTATTAATTTTTTAATTATCAACACTTTAAAATCATTGAGTACATTGGCTAACAATTGTTTGTTTCATTTATTTTTTAATTTCAGTTATCAGTCTTAATAAATTAAATAATAATAATAATAATAATTATTATTTTTTCTTGTTACTATGTGTGTGTGGGATGTGTGTCTGTGTGTATGTTATTTTATTTGTTAATTAGCAGTTCGACAGAACTGTAGGGTACATCATCAGTTATGCACATAATGCATGAGTGTCCAGTAGCATAAACTACAACAAACAATGTTTTAGCAGTTTTCACAATTAACACCAATACCCTACATACTGTCATGGATCTACACTAAAATATCCTATTGATGGCATATTACCAAACACATCGCCCTTAAAAAAATGTATTAAGCTATAGTCGCAAATAATAAATTGTAGGAATATACCTAGAGGCATGTCATACATATAAATAGTAAGGAACTTTTCTATAAATTAACCTGATTTTTGTGGTAAAAATGTGAAGAAAAACAGGGGCAATTGTGTTTGTTTGCTCATATTTAAGAAAGTTATAAGGCGATTGTAATGCATTCCAATTGCTATTTATTACCGGATATTTTTAAAATATTGACACCACATACAACATCTGTTACATTTCATACATAGACTGATTAGTGCATGACAGAAAATCAAATGAATTTTCGGAAACACAATAGATATGACTTTATTTAACTTTTACTGTCACATTATTTATTTGTAAGTCATGTAGAACAGAAGGAAACCTCCTTTCTTCCAATAATACAATACAACTAGCGACTTTTATTCCACAATTAATTTTATCAGGAGTCGAAATTTACAATACCTATTCCTGTCAACTCATATTAACTAGCAGACGATGTTGTTTAGTATTTATTTATAAAAATAGATACGTATTCATGTACATACATATTTATTTACATAACATATTACATACATATCGTTGGTCACAAGTAATAAGGCCCTAACTCAAGTAGTTGTAACTCTCCAGGAGAAGGTAAAACTGCATCATCATAATGTAATTTCGTTTGTAAAATTTCTTAAAACCCTGGTTTAATTTTTTATTTTTATTTTTGATACTACTTATTGCATTAAATTTTTGTTTCGAGTTGTACTTGTGTGAAATGTATTGGAGTCACTGAAAAACTCAGTTTTGTATAAAAAAGTACGAGTTAGGACCTTTCTATTTGTGACCGTCGATATGTAGATTTTGTTGTATGTACATATGTACATATGTTTGTATTGATAATGACAAATACTCTTTTTAATTCATATTGCCAGAGCTTAATAAATTTTGCTGAATCATTGTTGTTAGTGGTTTTACTTTGTCTGCGTGAATATAAGTATATTTTTTTTTTAATTCTTTCCGCTGAATGTCATACAATATTTTGACAAGGATATTTTTACTGATCGTAGTGTTAACAATTAGTCGTTTAACAAGGGTTTTTAGACAAGATGTATACCTACCACATGCATTCATACATGTACATATTTGAATACATTGCACATTAATGAATACGTATGTATGTATGTATGTAGAGGTTGGTTCGTTTAGTCGAATATTTTATTGGCATGTGGTCAAAATTGACAAAAATTTATTCATTCATTGCATCATGACTTGCATTACCATTTTAGGGCTAGATGATATTTCTTTTACACAGACTACTCAATTTTTAAATTACACACAACTTAATATGTCATATATGTATGTATGTATGTATGTATGTGAGTGTATCAATTTTAGAAGTACATTGCAAAAAAATTTTATCAATTTTTATTTCTCATAAATACAGAGCTAGTTTTTTTGTTTCCACTTTGTAAAATAAGTTCGAATGAATTTTGACTAAACTCTATGAACTCTATAAATTTCAAAATTTCAAAATGGTGTTGAGGACTTATCCCACCACTACTGAACCGATTGCAAATGCTGCTTAGAATATTATAGCAGTACAACCAAGGGCAATTAGGTGTGCAGTATATAGAAGCAGTGACATGATGCTAATATTTTTGCGTTTCATTCTTTTAATAGGAAAGATAATAATTGAAATTGCAAATAATTACGGCAGAGTCAAATTTAGTGACAAATGAAAAGATATTTTAAGTTCAGTTAAAAAATGTCCGTATATAAAATTTCTACATGCTATTGAAAGAAATGAAGACATTTATGGTACTTTTTACATGATTTTAAATACATTTCCTATTGGACAAGTTTCCTCCAACTTGTGATTGTTGGAAGAGCTCGCAACTCCTTCTTTAAATATTTTTCAACTGCCACGAAAATGTTACAGTTAATTCAAAACTTTTGAGATTCAAAGGATGATGTTCCTTAAAATAATTTATGCCATCAACACCTGCGAAATTTCGAATTTTGTTTAGCAGTGGATTCAAAGCCGAGCTATATCTGGTAGATACAGCAACATTTTAGAAAAGCTAAAACTGTAAAACCTAAGCAAAAGCACGGACAACGTGTTAATGGAATACTTAAAAGAGTAAAACATTACAACTTCTTCTGTACATTTGATTAGCAAGAAATTTCTTGATAGAAAACAAATCTCCAGTTGTATCAGTCTACATTTGGTTTTTGTTGGTAAGAGTATTTCGAATAAAAAACCGGGAATTGATTCTTATTATAATTCAACAAATGGTATATTATTTTGTTGTTCTTCGAAAGATGCTAATGGTTCGTTTCTTTTAGGAGATGTATTTACTGCTTACGAAACGCAAAACAAATCGTATACACTATATTCTTAGATCGACGTTTCATAGGCGCTATACAAACCTATATGGCCTCGTAGGAGGCCGGAGTTTTTGCGTCAGCTATCACTTTATTTGACTAAGAGTATGTTGTAACAATAACTGTTCTCAACACAGTTTTTGATTGAAATACAAGCATCATCTTCATATAATTCGGAATTTGCAGTTAGCGTCTAAATCACATTATTAAATCTCTATTTGCGAGAATATTATTTGCAAAACTAACAGAAAAAATACATTTTTCATCCCGCAAAGGAAAAAAAATATGAAAAAAGATTTTTATTATTTTTTTGTAAATTAGCCCAAAGAAACTTAATATTTTAATTTGTTCACATAAAAACACATACTGGGCCAAATGCTCCCTAATCCAAGATAAGAAAATTTTTATTTTTTTCTTTGTCAAATACAACAAAAACTTTGCAAAATACTTTAAATTATAAAACAGCGTTGTAAGAGAAGGAATGATTAAGCTGCTCCTGGTAGCAATAAAATTAGCGCTTATTAACTGCAAAAAACACTTAGTAAGCGATTCTCGAAGCGCTTTTTCATGATGAAACTATTTGGCGGGTGTAGTTAGTGTAGCAATGATTTAGAATACAAAACATAAATGCTTAAAATTGTTTGTCGGCCTTTCTAAAATCATTTCACTCAAAAACTATGAGATCGATTTTAATGCAATAATTCTTACTGCGAGATAGTTTTCAAAAGCGTACACGCAAAGAAAAAATATGGTTGTGGTAACCATAATGGAAGAGCAACATACTATGATTGCATTGTATGATTATGGTTAAAACATATAATGGTTATCAGTTATCATTATTATGTTTAATTAAAGTATCATTCAATTATCATATGTATGACTACAATTGAAATCGACAATCTTTGCTATTTTCTACGGCAAATTATTGTATTTTGCTGTAACACACACATATTGATTGTACTTACCAATTTAATTGCAATTTTTTTACCAATATTTGTTTACATTTTCTCGTTTATTTGTAAATTTTCTTTAATTTTCCAAAATTTTTGTTTAATTTTTTGACATCTCAAACCTTTAAAAAATAAAAATTTATTCAGAAAGAAGAAGAAGAGTTGAAATCAAATTATTATTAAAAACAAATCATAGCTTGATTATTTTGTAATCATACAGTTGTCTCACTTATTATTTAATGATTATTTGTAATTTTGAATGCTTTTGAATGCAATGTTATTTTTGTTAAATTAATTTTTTTAAATTATATTATTTTTAAAGAATAACCATTTTGAAAATTTCACGAAAAGTAAACATTAAATGATACAATTCAAACAAACGCTTGATTATCGTGACAAAATATATGATGAAATGAAACAGAATAACTATTACTTGTTTTCGACAACCAAATATTGTTTTAGAAAAAATAATATGACCGTCGTGATTATGTCGTAACCATGGTTTTTCTTTGCGTGTATAGAAAACAAATGCAGTATTCATGGGCAACCACGTATGTCTTAAAATCAAATTTTTCAGGAGAGCTACAAGACCGTGTTAGTGCTGAACGATTTTTGAATATATGTACATATATAGAAGCTATGTTGTTGTGCCATTAAAAAAATCGGAATGGGTCCATCTTATTTGAGAGATTTTTGAAACCAAGTAAAGGTCGTTTAAAACCAAGCAATATGGCATTATTAACTCAAAATCGTATAAAATGAACATACGCGGTTGCCAATGAAAACCACAGATATATACTCTTCTATAACAAGTTCAAGAATGAATGGATTCTTAAAATAATTTTTTGTTTGTAGTAGCAAGAGTATTACATCACTTTTAAAAGAGTACATTTCACTTTGCGAATCTTTTTATTACATGCAATTAATAAAAAATGCAATATATGAAATTTAATGATGCATTTACAAATATCGATATATCGAAATCGACAAACATATTTCTATACTTTTAACTAAATATATCGATACAGGTTTTTCATTTGCCCATCACTGCATTGCAGCTCATCAAAGACATCGTATTTTAATATATTTGTTTAGGCACACTGAACAAAACTAAGACTTAAATTTATTTAATTTTTGTTTAGGATAAGACTTGGCTTTGAGGTTTGCTAGCATTTTACTACGTTTTTTATGTGGCCTACTGTGCCATTATTTTTTACATAAATCAATTAACAGAACTTTTTCTTTAAATAATTAAGCAACTTTTCTCCCAGTTCCATTTTATTTTACTCGCCAATACAAATATATTTTTTAATTTTTACAATATTATGCAATTGATTTATGCAGTGTACAGGGATACAGACATCTTAATTGAGGCAATTAAAACTGTCTTAAATTGAATTGTTCGCTACAGTGCTTATACTGTGTTTAGGCATACACCTGAATAGTAAATTTAAGCAATTAAGGCCTTAATTAAGTTTAATTTACCATACAATTAATTAATTAAGCATCTAGTACTCAATTGCATCAGGTTGTTCAGAAGTCTGTGTAGTGCACAGAAAATAATAATAAATTGTAAATTCAATTATTTATTTCCCGTATACGATTAAAAAATTTTTTAAACTAAACCTACATTGATATTTTTAAATACGAATGTGAAATTCGTAACTTATGAAAAAATATCAATTTGAAATTTTTTATTGAAAATGTTGTGATATTAACATATTAAGTAGTAATTAGCTGAGAGAATTTTTTTAAATAAATTTTCCAGTCATATTTGACTTTTCTTTCTATTGAAATTATTATTGTATTAACAAAGTAGTTGTTAAATTTTTTAAACTATTTTAGAAAATTAATTTGTTATATCGATGGAAAATTCGTTACTTTTCGTATTTTTCTTAATCAAAAATTTAAGAAAAAAAATTTTCACTATTACAATTAGGTATTTAATTGGAAACTTTGTCTTATTAGCAATCCATTTTGCTAGTCTTTATACATATTTTTAAAAAAACCAAAAATATCTATTTTGATTCAGTAACGCAATGAAATGCTTTTTAACATTAACTTTACATTATAAATGAATTTTAATTGGAAATAATGTAAATAAAATATGTAATTCATTTTGCTGTATAATTATTGGTTTTCTTTAAAACACTTTCTTGTTTTATACTTTTGTATGTTTTTTTGTATGTTTAAATATATTTTGAAATAATTGTTATTATTCGAAAAAAATAGAAAATTTTGTAAGACGGGCTGATGAATTATTACTTTTGTAAATTAATAAATAAAATTTGTTTCTTCCACATTTTACCTATGTGTATGTATATGTACATATGAAATAATATGTGCATTTTAATATTTGACGGCTAAACCTTTTAAGAACTGATTAAGACTAATTTAATTTATTACATTTTTCACCATTGACAAGCAAACGTATTCCGATTTCTTTTGGAACTCTAAGGTGATAAAAAACATTATTTTAAATAAAATACCCGCAGTGGTTAGTGAATCACTTATAAGGTATCTTATTCTAGCAAAGTAAACTGAAATATTTTTTATATCTTTGGTACGTACCACCAACCACTAATAGAAGAGACTGTATGTACAATGATTAAAGCTTTAGCAAATTGAATTTGGCTTTCAATTCAATAGTGGAATCGGCAATAGTGAACTTTCGCCTTTGCTTGGATCCTGTTATTATTTTTGTTGATATTCTCTGGGGATATGTAAAGTCTCAGTGCTTTGCAGATAAATCAGAAGCAACATAGCACTAGAAAGCGTATATTTAGCACGTTATTGCCGAAATACAGAAAATTTATCTTTGAAGTTATGTCCTCTAGGCACGAGCTGAGGCGGTCACATGACCCTAATCATATTAAAACTATAATGGCATAAGATTATTTAATTAATAAAGTCAAGAGGATAGGAACTGAAACAGCTTCTCTATTTTATTTCCATTTTATGCCGTTAGGAATACATTTTCTGAAACCTTTAATATACGGCAGTCGACTGAGTGTTGAACGTCGGCACTTAGATAAAAACAACTTTTTTAAGCCCCCTTATGTTACACGTAATATTTCAATATGTTTTCTGGATTTCAACAATTATTTTATAACACTGCATCCTGACGTTCAAGTTCTTCACACATACTTACCTGTCAAATATCATTTGAATTGATATCTGTACTGCACTGGTCAGAGTAAACGTGGCATCGAATCCCAGCTGAGCCAACAATTTTTTATTATTTTTTTTATTTCTTTTTTTTTAGTTTTGTTTTTAATTTTATATTTTTTAAACATACATATATATATAAACTCAATTTTTAATTTTACAATGGGATGTTTTTATATGTATATTTTGTATGTATGTTTTTTTACATGTATGTACGTATTTCATAGTAATGAGATGAAAGGTGATACAAACAATTGTTATTGCATGACTACACATTGTGAAGGGTATATAAGATTCAGCATGGCCGAATATAGCACTCTTACATGTATTTACTGTATATTGAAGGATTTGAGTGATATGTACATATGTTTATATAAAAAAATATAATTAAAACAAGAAACCGAGAACTGACTCGAAATTTTTCGACGACTCAAACGGTTCTAAAAGCTCGCTGGTATCGAGCAGTCATCATTACAATAAAAAAGGGATTTTAAAAATACGTGTGTAGTGGTGAACCTGAAAGAAGTTTAGTAAACAATATTTCTGTATATAAGTAGTAGAGTGGGAAACACTGTCTTAATTAATTTAAACTTGCATTCATATATTTTTGCATAATAAATAGTTCATATATGTCAAACTATGAATGCAAGTTCAAATAAAGTGAGACAGTGTTTCCCACTCTACTTTGCACATTCTAATGTACACATACAAAAATGAAACAAAAAAAAACATTTAACGTTTACTGATAATACTAAAAACATTCTTTTAGTTATAATTTTACCGGCTTTTACAAAACTTTTAGTTAATTTCGGCAAGTACGCAAGTTTGTAATTAAAACCTGATTTTAAATATTATTTAATATTTATTAGCATTTGATACATATTTAAAAGTTATATTATTGATTCGTCCTTATTTTCGATTGTCCTTTTTTTTGGGCCAAATTTACTATCTGGGAAACGGAAATTGAAATGTTTTAATATTTTTTGTTGACTACTTTCCACGTTTTTTATATATTCTCATACTCACAAATGTTATATTAATATTTAATTAAATTGTTTTCTAATAACATTAAAGACCCATCATACAACGATAGACACGCGTCAACCAGTAGACGCGGTTTGTCTTGCCAACGTTCAAAGTTTTTTTTTCAAATTTAAAGAGCACACTTGAGACACACCTTTGTTGAGCCAACATTAGGCAACATTAACCAGCCATGACTGTCGACCAACCGACTGACAAACAGATAGATAGACAATTTATCCACCCTTTACATTTTAACCAAATTACGCATCACGCATCAATCATTGGTTCCAATTTAATAATGACGGCTGTATTATGTATTATAAAGTTTAATATCGACATTTCATTACGAAACATCAACAATGACAAGATATTATCGTAATGTTTGCAATGCCATATACAATCGCACACAGAAAGCACTCACGAACCATAGATGGGAAAACAAATGCGACCTTAAGTTTATAGTGTTCGAATATAATTTTGCTGATAGTCCTGCAACTCATTAAATATCCTTAACTAATTCTCAACTATAAATCAATAATAACATATTTTGAACCAAACAAAATGTAAATTTTCTGTATCTGCTTAAAACTTGATGTAGAGCTGAGAAGAACTTACTTAGTTTAATGCAACCATAAATTTAAGAAAAACTTTAAATTTTAGAAAAACAATATAAAACAATTTACGTAAAAACAAAAAATGTTAACTCCTTGTTAACAGTGTTTCCCAATTAATGTTTGGTTTTTTCTTAGTTTCAGAATTGTTGTTTCTACAATTTTATGTTTGAAGCCAGTACTTTCATTTTACGTATCATACATCAAGCGTATTTATTTACCAGGTACGGAGAGTATTTTTTTATTTTTGTTTTTTATATTCAAAGTTTGGCATTTAAAATAAATTAGAGGAGAAAGAGCATTGTTTTTATATATGGCTGAAGCTTAAAAAGGTAAAAAAATAATCAACTGACGAATCAAGACTACCCGATAAATAAATATTTGCTGAAAGTTACATCGATAAGTTTGCGAAACACTCTTCCAAATACTTTTGTCCTAAAATTATAATTTATATCTGTATATATATATATATATATATATTTTTTTTCGATTTTTGAAAAAGAAGAAGTGAAAGACTTAATAAGAAAGAGTTGATGAATGTAATAACATAAGTCATTTCATAAGGTGCAGTTAAAGATTTTTCTCACCGTGCGAAAACATTAAAAAAAATTAAATAATGTATACGTGAAGTATCAGGTCCTATATATTTATGCACCTTTGGATTCCAATATGGATAAAACCATGAATATTACGACCAATAAAAAAACTTTTGTTTTCTCTAAGACACTAATCCTTAACTTTCTAAGTTGTTTATTATAACGAAAGATAATCCTTCTTTATCTTTAACTTTTCACGTGTTTAATTTTATAATTTTCAAAATTTCCTAAATTTCTAAAAATAACCAAAATTCCATATCATAACTTTTGTGTGGCTAATCTTTAAATAAAATATCGATATTGTAATATATACTTATCCCATCTCATCTCAGCACAATTTGGTAATTATCTTAATGAATGGTCATTCATATACATATATTAATTTTCTTATAATTATGTATGTATATGTATGTATGTATGTATGTACAGAAAAGCATGTTTGTTTTTAGTTAAAGATGTGTTGGTGTTTTTTCTTTTTTTTTTACTAAACACTTTCCAAATATCATATAACAAATCTCAAAACCACCCTATCAATGAAATATGTGCATTAAGTTTAAGGGCTTAATAATCAAACGTTCAGACATTAAACCGAAAGCGATTTATTGGGTTACTTTACTAAAACAAAGTTGAAAAATTATTCTTTACTATACAGTCAAGAAGCTTCAAGCTTAAGCGTAATAGTCTTTTTATACAATTGAATTAATTTATTTAAATTATAATTGAGAGTTTTTTTTAAACTTATATTTCTTACATAGACTAATTCAATTTACCACCCATACTGTTAAGGATAATACGCAACCGCAAAGACATTGCATAGCGCACACTGAACAATCAATTGCCGCATTTGAGGTGGGTCCGAATAAGTCGATTTGCTAATGTGGATAGCAATTGGAGTTGTGTCTATGCACTAAATTAAAAAAGAATTCTATTAAGGTCTTGGATGGTGCAAGAAATAAAGCGGAATGATCATCGTTTTCGCACTAGCAATAGGCTCAAAATAATCCCCCTATTTTATTGTAATATTTATCATTATCTTACATCTTAAATAATGAGGCCAGCGAGGTGGAAGGGAACATTTACTAAAAAAAGATTTTTTTTTTCAACAGGACAACGATATCATACAGTTCGAAAAGAAATTTACAGCGCAGACAAGAAAAATGCCAGAAAATGACGCCGAACAAAAAATCTTTGTAAACCTTTTGAGCTCGTATTCAAATATGCGTATAGTCTTTAGTTAAATTTCACTTATTTAAATTATGTTCAAATACAGTTTCAGTTGTTCGCTCTTAAATGATTGTTCATATTTAATTGTCATGAAAAAGTATGGCAGCATTATTTTTTTTTTTTTTTGGAAAATAGGTATTTGACATAAATAAAGGAATATTTCAAAACTAAAATACTGTAAAAAAGACTCAAAAATTCTGAGTTCAAAATCAAGTAACAAATTTTTACTGTGACAATTTTTATATAGTCGTATATTTGTGAAACTTAAATACACACATTTTAAATAAAACTAAAAGATAAATAATATTTAAATAGTCAAAAACCGGACATTAAACAAGTTATTTAAAATCCTTAAAACAGGAGCAAAATTGTCACATACGAACGAATTATGATCTTTAATTTTACTCGAGCTTTCAAGTTTGCTGCATTTTTAGTTTTTTAGAGTCTAATAGGAATTCTGAAATTACAATCACGTTCGTATGCCATAATTTGCCCCTAAAGCTCTAAACACATAGACGCCAGCAGACTTCACAACTTCAAGGCTTCAAATGCTGCCAACTTCAAATGCTGCTCTGAAGTCATCTTCATAATTATTTTGAAGACAGCAACAACATAATAATCAGCTGATGTGCATTTTAGCAATACAAATTTCAGGGATGCCGCATATATATTTTATAATGAATAATATTAAGTTATTGATAAAAAAATTTAATTTTGTAATGTTCTTTTATGTTTAATATCAAAAATAAGTTTTTTTTCTTTTTTTCCAATTTAATATATATAATGGTAACACTATATTTGTTCTTGCTGCCCGTCAAAATAGAAAATAGCCTAAGTTGGCAGCAGCAGCAAATGCTGTTGTGCAGTCGTGCTGCTGTGCTGCCGTCAAAATAATCGTTTTTATTTAAACACATGGATTTTATTTTTGACATATTGCTGCTTGCTGTCTGCTGTCGTCTATGTGTTTAGAGCATAATTTAATTTATAAAAAAAGGGAATGTCTTCGTTCTAACATTTGGTTCAAAGAAATAGTTATGTCATATTTGTATTGCTTTAATCTACGACAAACAACATTATATGTTTATATGTATGTATACATTTAAGAAAAAATATAAAAATATTATCATATTATTACTAACATACATATATAGTCTATATTGAGAAATAAGAAGTCATAAATTCCTCACGTCTGGCACCCCTGACCATATATATTCAGTATATTCAGTTTGTCATTCCGTTTGCAACACATCGAAATATTCATTTTTTAGACCCCATGAACTATATATTTTCTGAGTTCTGGTTTCATTTTAGGAAAATCTAGATATGTCTAACCATCGGTCTGTTGAAAGCACGTAGAGTTCGAACCGAAAAGAGAGAGAGATAAAATTTTCCCATTTTCTTATACACAAAGTTTTTTTAGTATCTAATAAAACTAAGCCATGTCGGTATATTAGGAAGGGAGTTATAGCTCGTAAGGCAAAAGTAGATAAAACAAGTAACAGTGCTATGTTCGGCCGTGCCGAATCTTATATACCCTTCACAACGTGTAGTCATGCAATAACAATTGTTTGTATCACCATTCATCTCATATAAAATACGTACATACATGTAAAAACATACCCAAAAAAAAAAAATACAAAAAAAAATATATTTAAAATAAAAACAAATAAAAAAAATTACAAAAAAAAATTAAAAAAAATATATAAAAAAAATAGTAAAAGTTATAGGGCGATTGTGCTGAATTTCAGTAGCGATTCATTCCTGGATATTTCCAAGAGATTGATACCATATACAGATCTGAGGAACATATAGTTGCTTCTAAAAGTTGATTTCAACCAACACACGGACAGACGGACAGGGCTTAATCGACTCCTCTATTCATAAGCTTTCAGAAAATATATACTTTATGGGGTCGGAAATGAAAATTGTAGAAATTACAAACGGAATGACAAAGCACCACAGGTGAAGGGTATAAAAACAACGTTCCTACATCGAATAAAATGCAATTGTGTATAAACGAATTGACGTAGAGCGATGTAATTTCGAAAGTCTGTTTCCTGAGTAACAAAAAATATCTTTCCCTGAAAATTGCTCAAATCTATATATTACAAAGGACATTTCATACAACACAGTGTATTTTTCGGTATATTTAAAATTAACAACGTAATAAGAATTAACCAAATTAGAAGTACGATTCTGAAATTTTGCAAACATTTCCTTTTTTATTAAAAAAACATCTGAATTGTTATCATGCTGGATTTCTGAAAATGATCTTTCAATTAATGTTAGAAAGTCAAAGGCAATTATCTTTGGTAAAAGTATTAGAAATAATTTTTCTGTAACTTCGGATGGTAGTTTGATAGAATTGGTTGATAAAATTAAATGCCTTGGTGTTATTCTTGACTCAGGTCTGAATTTGGAGAGTCATGTCAATTTTGTTGTATCTAGAATTAACTTTACTGTACGTAAGTTATACAGTTTTAATTTATCGCTGCCTTTTAATATAAAGAAACAAGTTGTTCATGCTCTGATTATGCCGATATTTTGTATGGCTTAGAAGAGTACACAGGTACCTTTAGATATGCTATAACGAGACTAAGGTTAGTATTTAATAGGGTGGTTAGGTTTCTGTTTTCTGTCAGATTTGGTCAGCATATATTGTTTGTTGTTGTTTGTTTTTAAGTTTTTAGGATTTTCTTTTATGGAATTTATAAATTTTAGGAATATTTTACACTTTTATAAGTTATATAAGTTGCAGTTACCTAAATAATTCGTTAAGTTTTTTAGGTTTTGTAGATCTAATAGAAAAAGACAGTTGATCATACCAAGATTGACCTCGATTTTGGAACGATCTTTTTGTGTGAGAGTGGCACGAACTTATAATAGGTTATCGGACACTTAAAGGACGTTTGATGTTAATATTGATTCCTTTAGGAAAAAACTTTTTAGCGAGTTGTCTGAAAATAGTACTTAATTGAATGACCATTCTCTATCCATGTACATATTTCAATCTTGGTCTTAAGTTTGGTTAGTTTGATTAGTTTGGTTTATATCTTCTGTGCAATTTTCTTGTCATTACATTTTTAATTCCTTTGTCTTTATATTTAAGTTATTACATTATATTTTTATAATTTAAGTAAATGGCATTGTAATTTTTTTTAGTAGAAGCTTGTAGCCGATTATGGCCTAGAGGCAAGGTTGCCAAACTTTAAATAAATAAATAAAAATTTATTGTAACGCAAAATTAATGTGACACGCCTATATTAATTTTCACCTGCTAAATAACGCTTTATCTCAAATTCATATAATTTCTCTATGGACAAAGATTTTGAAAGAAAGAAAAAAGGACTCTATATTGGAATATCTAAGTTTGAGTAGCAGAAACTACTTTGACACGGCTACGTCAAAACCCACTTCTCACACAATTTACTGTTAAAATTTGAAAGCCCTTAAAACCGACAGAATTAGATGTATGAAGATGAAATTTCGCATATATGTATACCTTTCTGGTAAAATAAATTATGTCAGAAAATAAAAGTGAAAAGCGCACTTTAATGCCCACCTCCCATTTAAATTCATTTTTTTTTTTTTTGTATGGACAAAACTTAAAAAAAAAATAATTGTAATGGTTTAAATATTTAAGTTGAATTCAAACATTAATAAAATAATTTTAAAAGGTTTCATTGTAAGACTAAATTTACGAAAATATTTTAATAGCAAATCGAAGTTATACAAAGAAAGTGATACTTAGGAGTATACTTAAAGAAAATATTCCATAGCGGTTACTGTTAATAACAAAATAAAAGAACATAAAATTGGTGATGGGTATAAAAGATTCGGCACAGCCGAATACAGCGCTTTTATTTGTTTTTATTAAAAGAGTAGTAAAGTTACTCTTTAAACTAGATTACACAACATTACTTGTTACAACAAGCATTATATTTTGGTTTTTAGAATGGTTTTGTTCAAAAACTTTTGCAACTTTTGCAACTTTTATCCTTATAACGGTATAAACTTTCTTAATTTTTTTCAGTTTCTCTTAAAAATGCTACTTTCAAATTATAGCATGCACATGCATAACAAAAGGTGAAAAACATCACTTGTACTGTGGAAAAAAATTAAGGGTATTCCTCACATTATAATTTCTTAGAGTACGAATTTGTGAGCGCCTACACTTTGTTACACATTTCAACTAAATGTAACAATAATTACTTAAATAACTGCTTCACCGAAAACCATTAATAATTATTGCAGCCTAATTAAGTTAGAATAAAAGTACAAAATGAATTAAAAGCTGAAACTTGGGTAAATTATTATTTTCACTTACGAATGGCTGAAATGAGGATGTTATCGGATAGTGTTTCGTTATTATAATTATTATTAATTTTTGATGTACTTTTTATTTAGCTACAAGCTCTATTTAATATTATTATTCTAATGTTATCTTTTACGCAAGTTAAGCTATGTTGTTATATACAAAAATATCTTTGTATGCGTGTATGTATCCCATTTGGACCATTCTAATAGACATTAGTCAAACAATCGAATGCTGTGTGTGTGTGTGTGTGTGTGTGTATGTATATAGGATTATGTTTGTTTTCGTTTTTAGAAATTTTATATGTTCATACCTCCGTTTCGTATAAATTATGTAAATATTTGTACTTCTAAGTGGATTGGAGATGGATGAATTTATCATCATCATCATCATTGCAGTAGCAGTTGATGTATTTCGCTCATCCACAAGAAGTATGTTTGCATATACATACATATATATGTACGAGTAGTTCGTATATGAAATGTGCTACATTTTACATTTTTAATACATACATACATACATGCAAAATATATGTACATTAATATCCACATGTATTATAGGGTGTTTCTTTCAGCCCGATGGAACTTGAATTTGTAAAAAAATAATCCAATAAAGTCGAAAAAAAATATTTTTAATCAATAGATCAATACATGACATTATCAATTGAAAATGATTTCGGGCATATAGCCACCCCTATATTTTGGGCCGTATGTCACGAGTTATATGGACAGTCTTACGATCTACAGCGTCAATTTTTGCTGGTTTATCTGCGAAAACCAGAGTCTTCACGTGGCCCCACCGGACACAATGGATAAGTGTCAAATCGTAAGACCTAAGAGACCAATTGACAGGTCCATTAATCAAAATGATCGTATCAACAAATTTAAATTTTAAATAATCGATGGTTGAGCTTGCTTTATGGATACAGCATTTTGTTTAACATAAAATCATGGAGTATAGTACTGAACATGTTTTTTTAAAACATTAAAAATTAAGTATACTTTTTTAATAAAATAATTATTCGCAACATGTTTATATAGATATTTTGTTCAATTTAATTTAATTTTTTTAATATTTTATTTACACAAAAAAAGTGTCAACAATTACTCAAATAAGGTAACAAGTTCAATCATATAATTTTCTTCTCATACCAATTATTTTTGGTATTTTTCAGATGAACCAATTTTAATCAAAACATCGTCCGATAGATTGATGTTATAGCAACATACGTTATTTAGTTTTACGCTTTCCTTTATACGTATAACAGAAAATAAATGTTGTTTGTTCACTTTTGTTCTAAGTTTGCTTTTTATTAAGCCACTTCAGCGTTTGAAAATGGTTAAACCAAAAGAGACAGCAGAAAATCCGATAATTCCTTAAAAGGATTTCGTTAATTGAATTACCAAATTGGCTTACTTGAATCCAGAACTCTGTAGCATCCATATTGGTATGCCAGATTTGTTCAGTTATATAGCTCCACCGATTTTGGATTTTTTCCATTTCAGGTATACTAAAATTCATATCTTCTTAGTTACAAGTATTATCTATTGAAAATGTTGAAATTTTTTTTAATATCAAAATATTTTTGGATAGCCGATATTTTCCTTCTTCAGAAAATATATTATATATTTTTCTATATTATTTTTTAATAACGTTTCGAATTCATATCCTAAATACGGATTTGGTAGCAAATATTCTTCAAATATTTCTTCCTCATCTCCCAAAATTATGTCCATCAGCTTTTTTTTTATATATATTTTACCAGCTATAACCTTTACAAGAAAGAAAAAAATATTTAAAACTTACATATAAAAAAATAATTGATTGCATTTAAATTTTTTATGAAAAAAGTGCAAAAAATGCCGGCTTATTATTAAAAAGTGCTAAACTAGCACTGATCACTTTTTTGAAAATCTTTAGTGCTAACTTAAGAAAAAAATGCTAAATCTAGCATAAAAAGTGCTAAAATGGCAAGCCTGGTACTGAACCGATAACTATTGACAGTTACGGAGCTTTGGAGTAATTTTTTTAAGTAATGACATCCGATAATACCACCAGCGTATAAATCGATTCCAACAGTGTATTTTTTTTTCTGGATGGAAAACAAATCAAGTAATCCGTAATGAAATTACGCCGTAGCGGTGTCAGAAATTTGATCGTTAGTAGTACAGTATCTTCACTACTTACGCGTTGACATTAATCAGGGATATGTTTTTTTTTTAATTAAAAAAGGAAAATAAGGGACAAAGGATGAAACTTAAGTTAACTGCTACAGCGTTACTGTCGTAAACATTATTACTTAAAGCTAAAGTATAATCAGTGATGCCAGAACTTGATTAGCAAAAATGGCTAAAATTCTGGAAAAATGGCTAAAAACTAGCTAAAAAAAAGCTAAAAAATTGCTAAATGTTTTAAATAGAAAGTTTTCAATATTTGAATAAAAAAATAAGAAAAATTTGTTTTAAAAGAAAAATAATAAAATCTAAGACCGTTTGTAATATACTCAATACATCTAGTTATAAAGTACAAGAATTGTTATAATGGTGTTAAAAGGACCAATTATCATCTGCATCTCTGCTCGCTATTATTGTCATTGTCATCTTAACTTTCTTTAGATCCTATCAATTTAAGATAATTATGTGCTACTTCATATTGATAACAGCATTTATCTCCTTTTTAAGCGGTATCTTAAAAAAAATTCATTGATTAAAAATTAAAGGCTTGGTCTCGATAATATGTATATCCAATACCATTTATATGTTTTTCATATAATTTTGCATTAATTTCACATTTACAATATTTACAAAAACTATTTAACTTCTGTAATCTATTCTTTTAATTGTGGGTGGGATAACCATTCCCACTATTTTAAAGAGGTTCCCAGCGATGTAACTTTTAGTAGGTAAAAAACATTGTTTTATAGAAACGTTTTTCACTATTTAGGAAACGAAACAACAACAAAACTTAAAAGCTGAACACAAAAAATGGCTAAAAAAGGCTAAAAAAAATATCTAGGAATGGTTAAAAAAACGGCTTATAGCTAAACGCAGATTTTCCTAGCTAAGCGTGTTCAAAAATGGTTAGCAACACTGAGTATAATAAACAAAATAGGATTTATAAAAACATACATGAAATTTAATTGAGTGTGTTTATCTAAGCAAATGTCTAAAATATATAAGTTTTTTTCAATTTGAGAGAAATAAGACTTATTACAAAAAGTTAATTCTAAATACAGGGTGTCTCAAAATGCAACAATTAAAAAAAAAGGTCCTCTGTTCCAAGATTGCTTCATGCAACTCAGATAAGTTGTTTAGAGGATACTTTTTATTACCATTTTTTTCAGAAGGAGCCACTGTGTGTTGTTTATGTCAAATTTAAGACCTATTTGCTTTAAAGCCTTAATATACAATGACCCTGTGGACCAGTCAGAAAGGACAAGTCAGTTGTTTGGGGGTTGCGGGTTCGATTCCCGCCGGAGACTCTGGAATTGTCTGCTTCTCTTTCTCTTCTATCCTAAATATTTCTATTCTTATTCTATTCTTCTCTCTATTAAGGCGTCGCAATGGACCGTAATGGTCTCCGAGTGAAGGTGTGAGGGTAACTTTGCACCAGCCTTACCTACCTACCTACCTACCTACCAATGACCCACGATTTTATATATAAGTGTATATGTACATACATATATACATTTTATCGGAACTTCTTTTAAATCCAAAAGCGACATATGAACTAAAACTCTGAGATTTTCTTCTGTAGGTAGAAAGTAATACGAGTTTGAAATTCAATATTGGAAGCATTCGCTATTTTTCTTTTTTTAAATAACGACAGATTCATTTATTAACGTTGGCTAGTGTGTAAAACATAAATACATACATTAAGGGTGGTAACATTTTAAGGGTCGATCTTGAATGTGAACATTTATCAATTTCAGACTAACTCAATTAGAACCATGGAAAGATACACAATCGAGCAACGCGTTGAAGTTATTCAGGTTTATTATGAAAATGGGCGTTCAAATTAAAATGTGCACTTCGTGATTCTTTTGGTCAACATAATCGTTCAATCGAGCAGTCAACCTCGACTGATATTTTGTTCCATACATAATTGCACCATACCAATATTATCATAATAAAAAGAAATGACAATAATTTCCTAAATAATTTGCGTTTTATTCAAAATCAACATCGGCCCTTAAAATTTAACCAACCTTTACATACATACATACATACATACATACATACATACATACATACATACATACATACATACATACATACATACATACATACATACATACATACATACATACATACATACATACATACATACGTACATACATACATACATACATACATACATACATACATACATACATACATACATACATACATTCATACATACATACATACATACATACATACATACATACATACATACATACATACATACATACATACATACATACATACATACATACATACATACATACATACATACATACATACATACATACATACATACATACATACATACATACATACATACATACATACATACATACATACATACATACATACATACATACATACATACATACATACATACATACATACATACATACATACATACATACATACATACATACATACATACATACATACATACATACATACATACATACATACATACATACATACATACATACATACATACATACATACATACATACATACATACATACATACATACATACATACATACATACATACATACATACATACATACATACATACATACATACATACATACATACATACATACATACATACATACATACATACATACATACATACATACATACATACATACATACATACATACATACATACATACATACATACATACATACATACATACATACATACTTACATACATACATACATTTGGCTCAACAGGTTAAGGAAGCATAATAAGCATACATCTGTCCACTGCCGTAATATCTAACATGGTTTTACCGAACAATTTTGAAAGCGCAGCATACATCTGTCCACTGCCGTAATATCTAACATGGTTTTACCGAACAATTTTGAAAGCGCAGTATCTTACACTATTTTTCTTCTTACGTGACATCTACTGGAAGACTTTAGTGTTTCTTTTTTGTAACCGCAAATTTGTTAGAACTGCATTACCATCATATACATCTGGTTTTAAAATCGACTACGCAATATTAAAAATATACAAAAGAGTATATTTACAGTACTTATTACGATTAAATAACATCATGGAGTGCTAAGAGTGCTATATTCGGCCGTGCCGAATCTTATATACCCTTCACAACGTGTAGTCATGCAATAACAGTAGTTTGTATCACCATTCATCTCATATGAAATACGTACATACATACATATAAAAAATATACATATATAAAAAACATCCCATTGTAAAATTATAAATTTACGTATGTATGTTAAAAAAAAAATAAAAAAAAAATTTTAAAAAAAAATTTAAAAAAAAAAATTTAAAAAAAAATTAAAAAAAAATTTAAAAAAAAAATTTAAAAAAAAAAATTTTAAAAAAATAATTAAAATATATTTAATTAATATAAAACAAAAAAAAAATAAAAAAAAAAATTAAAAAAAAAAAAATAATAAAAATATAAATAATATATTAAATATAAAATAAAAAAAAAAATAAAAAAAAAATTAAAAAAAAAAATGTAAAAAAAAATTTTTAAAATATAAAAAATTTTTTTTTTTGGCTCAGCTGGGATTCGATCCCATGTTTACTTTAGCCAATATACAAGTTTGTATGTATGTATGTTGTTGTTGTAATGTTGTTTTTGTGAAAAAAAAATCGAGGTGGTCGTGGGTTTTTGCTCATATCTCAGTTGTTTATGTACCGATGTTTCTGATTTTCAATAGCGATATACTCCCGAATATTTCTGATATTTTAATACCTCACTTGGGTCCAAGTGATGTCGGGGGGCTTCAAAAAGTTGATTTCAACATACACACGGACAGACGGTCAGACGGACAGACGGACAGACGGACAGACGGACAGACTGACAGAGCTTAATCGACTTCCCTATTCATAAGCTTTCAGAAAATATATACTTTATGGGGTCGGAAATGAAAATTGTAGAAATTTCACACGGAATGACAAACCTATATATACCCTTTTTCACTGTGTGAAGGGTATAAATATACAAAAGAGTATATTTACAGTACTTATTACGATTAAATAACATCATGGAGTTCATACCACAGTAACACATCCATTCATTTCAGCGTGGTCACTAGAGACCTGGGGGCTAATTCTCGCAGTCGATACCGTGCGAAATTTACTCGAAGTTGGATTTTTTTTTTTAATTTTGGGATTCTCGCACTCGCTATCGAGTAAGTTGTATCGAAATTTCTTATGATGGCACTCGATAGCGAGTGTACGATCGAATGTAATCGTTCGAGTTTTATTCGATACCAAATTTGGTGTCGAAATTTTATTTTTAAATAGTTCGTTGGATAACAAGTGTTGATTTAAGATTTTAATTGTTATATTAATTAATTATTCGTATAGATTTTTGTACTTTTTTGTATTACTCCCTTTTTTTGCACCTTTGTAAAGGAGTTTTTACACAAACTCTAACGAGTAACTTAATGGTTTATTGTTTTGATATAAAGTTTTTCCTACACACAAATATTCAAATATTTTTATAAAAGGTAGATTAGAGGTTTTATTTAAAAACAAGGATTATACTCTCATTTAATTGCTAGCTTTATCATAATGTTTATTACTATTCGTATTGTTATTTAGGCAGAGCTTAGTTTGCCATTTTATAATAAATATACTAAATAGAGAACAACTTTAGTTGTGCTAAATAATTCCGAAAATTGACGTTCGGCGATAAGGCTCATTTTGTACTCAGAAGACAAAATTGGTTCTCAAAATATTGTCAAACACAAACTCAACTTTGGTTGCCCCTTTTTGCATCTGTAAAATGTATACTCCTTGTTTTTTTTAAATTATACTATCGGTACTGAAATTTATAACTTTTGGACACAGTTTCATTTCCATTTCATCCAGAACTTTTGAAACTACTTTCGAAAGTGCGCCTTGACTTATACAAATAATAAAATCGATGCCGATAGTATTTTGAAAGCCTCCAGAAGCCAAAAGCAATAAAGTGGTGGCCAATTGTATTTTTGCTGGTACGGCAGTTCTCAAATGTCCAGCATATTCTAACTCCTCAAGAATATAGTTAAAAGCTTCCTTGGAAACTCTAAAACTTTTCTTAAACCTATAAAAATAAATTTTTACACATAATTTTTACAAATCAAGGGGATGTATACATACTCATTGTTTGGCAAAGCCCAATGGATCACTTGTTACTCGGATTTTCCTTCTAATTGCATTTATATCAGACTCTAATGATCAAGAATAAAAAAACAAATTTACATTTATGACCGCGATTAAAAAACGAAAAACCTTGAAAATTATAAAACAAATTCGCAATTCTTTTGATAAATTACACTGCTATATAAATTTTTAATTTGGAAAAATAAAAAGAAAGCTACATGCCTAGATAAGTTAATCGGGACCTCCTGAACACAAAAAACGCTGTAATTTTTTTATACCCGCCACCAAATAAATGGTGGGGGTATATTCATTTTGTCATTCCGTTTGTAACACATCGAAATATCCATTTTAGACCCCATAAAGTATTTATGTATATTCTGAATCTAGGTTTGATTTTATGACTATCTAGCTATGTCCGTCCGTCTGTCCGTCTGTTGAAAGCACGATAGAGGTCGCACCGAAAAAGCTAGGGGGCTCAAATTTTGCCAGAAGGTTTGTTTGGTATTGAAAATGGGCTAAATCGGAATATTAGGAAGTGAGTTATAGCTCGAAAAGCAAGAGTAGGTCGAAAAAACCGTGTCCTTGGCACATCGAATAAAATTTAATTGCGTCCAAACGCATTAAGGTAGACTCATGAAACTTCGAATATATATGTCTTGAGTAAAAGCAATATTATTCCCTAAAAATTATCTAAATCTATGCATTAGGAAAGGAGTTATCGATCAAAATGTACGAAAATTTATACCGCACAGTGTATTTTTCGGTATATTTAAAAACAAAAACGTCATAAAAGCAACAAAATTGGATGTACGACTCTGAAATTTTGCACACTTTGCTTTTAGGTGAGGGGCTTTTTTGTAGCGGAAAATCAATGTGCCACGCCCACTTTTACGCCCACCTCCCATTTAACGTTTTAACCAAAATTCACATAATTTCTCTATAAATAAAGATTTTGGAATAATAAAGGACTATATTAAAACATCTAGGTAGTACTCATTGGCAAAAATAACTTTGACACGCCTACTATAACGCCCACTTTTTACGTTATCTACCGTTAATGAAATTTAAAAGCTCATAAAACCGCTAAAATTAGAGGTATGATGATGAATTTTGCTCCCCCTAGGCAATTTCATTACTATGCCAAAAAATTAAGATGCCACGCCCACTTTTACGCCCACCTCCCATATAACGTTTTACCTAAAATTCATATAATTTCTCTATTAATAAAGATTTTGGAATAATAAAGGACTATATTGAAACACCTAAGTTGTGCTCATTAGCAAAAACAACTTTGGCACGCCTACTATAACGCCCACTTTCACTTTTGAATTGTGTCCAGACGCATAAATGTAGTCATGAAACTTCGAATATATATTTATCGAGTCAAAAGAATATTTTTCCCTGAAAATCGCTTAAATCTATGAATTAGGAAAAGAGTTATAGATAAAAATGTACGAAAATTTATACCGCACAGTGTATATTTCAAATTTAAAACGTAATAAAACTGACAAAACTATATGTACGATTCTGAAATTTTGCAAACATGGCTTTTTGGTCAAAGTCTTCGTTATAACGGAAAATAGATGTGCCACGCACACTTTTTCCTTAAATTTTTATAAAAATTTATTAGTCATATATATTAGCATTTATTCATCTTACACTGCGCCATTTATTGTACTGTAGCTAAATATAAGATAAAGATGATAAGATAGACGACTCTACTAGCAACTACTAGATGGCATGCTAACAACTTATGCTTATGTTTACCTGAAGTTATGCTCTATTAAAAATGGGAATTTAGGAAAATTTTGACCTAAGTAAAAACAAAATATCTGTAAACATTATAAACAATTTATTTTCATGTACTAAATAATGGCTAACAAATTTTAAAATTATACAAAACTTATTTCGTTTGAAAATCTTTTAAAAGCAAAATGTTATAGAAGTTTAAAAATCAAAATCTTACTAATAAATTTCCCGTTTTAGAAAAATGCAGAGAATGTATATTTTAAATCACCCTGTGGCCCTTACAATTTAACCACCCTTTACAAAGAAAGTGATACATATTTTTATATTATTATCACACGGTGATTCAAAATATACATTCTCAGAACATGAAAATAAATTGTTTATAATGTTTAGAGATAATTTTTTTTTACTTAGGACAAAATTTTCCTAAATTCCCATTTTTAATAGAGCATAACTTCAGGAGAACATAAGATAACAAAAATAAATTAGCACTATTTCGTAGATAAAACTTTCCTCTTAAATTCATGTAAATTCTCTATGAATAAAGATTTTGGAATACTAAAGGACTATATTGAAATTTCTAAGTTATGTTTATTAGCAGAAACTTTATTGATACGCGTATTTTAACGGCCACTTTCATTGAAAGACTAAATTTACGAAAACATTTTACTATCATACCGAAGTTATAATTGGTGGTTTAATTTTAAGGGACTATGTTGATTTTGAATAAAATTATTATGCAATTATTATCATTTATTTTTATAATGATAATATTTGTATGCTTCAAATATGTATGGAACAAAATATCGGCCAAATGGCCCCCCCAACCTAGGCGGCACACCTCGATCCGATAGTCCATATTTTCAATGACACTGTTGATGCTCAATTGTTGGGCACGATGATGAGTCGAGGTTGCTTGCTCTTTTGCCACACTATTGGGAAAAACAGCAATGTTTCCCATTCAAAGAACTAAGATGGCATTCACTGATGTTTTCACATATCATACAGACCTGCTTTGCAGACATTTAAATACTTTTTACAATTCTCACGATTGTGGACGAATTCGAACGATTATGTTGAGTTAGTCTGAGATTGAGAAATGTCAAATGAAATACAAGAAAAAAGTTGAAGGTTAGATGTGGTTCACCTTAAACATGGGCCCTTAAAATTTAACCACCCTCTACAAAGAAAGTGATACATATTTTATTATAAAGAGATTATTCTATAGCGATTAACAAAATAATAAATATTGTGCTTTAAATGTACACAAAATTGGTGGTGGGTATGAAAGATTCGGCACAGCCGAATATAGTGCTCTTACTTGTTTTTCTAAGTACTGATACAATTCACCACACAGCACACACCAAATGAAAAGAAATGAATAATAAGATAGAGAAAAACATCATTTAATTATCTTGCATTCACTTAAATATGATCGTTTTTTTCTGTACACTACAAAAAATAGAAATAAAAGTCTAACAAGAATTGTAAAATATTTAGTTACATGCTTTGGCAATTTACCATGTAAAGACATGCACCAGAACAACGTTTACAAATCGTGGAAATTTATTTTCGTAAATCGATTTCTGTTCGCCAAACATCAAACCTCTGATCTATGCTGATAAGCCAGAAACAATTGCTCATTTAAAAGTCAACATTTAACCCGCTATCGCATAACTGGTGCAAAATTGGATTGCGAGATGGCGTTCATTAGGCGTAGTTGCGGAGGCCATATGCCAAGTATTATTAAATATTAAATGCCATAAAATGTATGTCCCATGAAGAGAAAGAATGAATTTCTTGTGTTTTATATTTAAAAAATCTATATCTCCTAAAACAAACACTCTGCATTAATAAATAAAACAAACTTTTTAAGCCCTTATCGGAAAAAATAATATGATCAACAGAATTTAAATTCAAAGGTACATTAATTGAACTAAATTATTTTTCTTAAATTTATATTTAAGTAGCATACGTTGATCTAAATAAAATATAGTTAAAAAGGTATTTAAATAAAAATCTGTTAATTAAATTAACAAATATTTTATTAAAACGCTAGTAATTTACCGTAATCAAAATTACAATTCCAAATTAATGTTGATTTGATTAAATTTTGTTATGTGTTATAAGTCATGTGTAATTTACAAATTCCGTTCAAATTAACATATTTTTTTAATGTGCGAGTGTGTGAATAAGATTAGGTGGCAGCCAGCCACAGTTTTTACCTGCTCCACTCAGACAGGGTTGTCAGATTATTTTGACTTTTTTTTACATTTTTTTAATTCGCCAAAATAGTAGTGAACACAAAAAAGGTACACTGTTTTCTATGAAACAGTTTATTGTTGTCTACTTTGTGGCCACTATTAAACAAATATAAGATATCCATAAATAAATAAATATGCCTTGGACTAATTTGAAGGAGCGATTATATGTGAACAAGCCCATGACAACTGTTGGAAAATTTTCAGCACTACAGTCACAAATTTTTTGAAAGATGTAGTGGAAAACGCTCTAAAACGATCTCTTCATTGCGAAGCTTGAAATGGGACATTATTTTCCATATTTGGTGTAAAAAATTTCCATATTGTACTATATTTTTTATATTAAAAAAAAAAACAAAACAAAAACGAAAAGTTTATCAATTTGTAAGCCCCATGTATACTTTTGATCCACCCTGTATATAGATAGAAGCAAATAACTAAATCGGCGATAGTTAGAAGACGTCTTAACGAGCAAGAAGTTGTTGGCCTTTAGACCAACATCCTGATAAAGAAGCCAAGATGATGCGGATGGCTTCAAATTGATTTGTCACGGTCTTCACCCACACTCTCCGCTGTACTCGTTACATTCTTATTATGACGATTAAATGAATAACTAAAATTGATCAACCTTTATGAACTTACCGATGCTTTCATACATATCTACATGCGTAGCTTATGAATTTACCTTTTATTTAAATTTAAAAAAAAACAACAACAACAATAACATACTATATAATTAACTTTCCGCTGCACATTATTATTTACATATTGATGATGTACACATGTATGTACAATAGTATACAAATGCAAACAAGTAACATAATTATTTATTAGACTTCTAGTTGGTAGGTTTGGTCTTATTACATTAAATTTAAATACTAACTGCCTTATTTATAAATATTAGCATGGATTTATAAAACTGATTTTCTCTGGAAATTTCATTTATTAGCCTTAACAATTTTTATAAATAAAGCCGTAAGATACTATCACAGGCATTAATATTTTAAATTATACAAATATATTTATATTTTTTGTTTTTTTTTTTCTTTTTTTTTTTTTTTTTTACTTAAAGGTAATACATATGTATGTAAGTATATCTGTCAACCAGGGATGCCAATTGAGAATTTCAGAACTTTATGATTTTCGAATCTTCTGGAATTTATAAATCCTAATATACATACATATACTAAGTTAAATGAATCGTTTATGATGAATCTCATCAATGGCAAAATTTATTGTAAGTTTCTTAAAAGCAATATTATATTTAATGTTCTTCCTTATCGTAATTATTATTAAGTCTCTTTTTTAGAGTAAATCATAATATTGCAAAACCCCTTTACGCTTTTATGTTGTAAGCATAATAGCTTGTATAGACGTGTTTAGTTTTCTTAAAATTCTAATTTCATTTACCCTAAGATTTTATTTTTCTAAAATCATAAATGTTTTCAATTTGTTTTATAAAGCATCCACAAAAATGCTTCAATTTGTAATATTATTATGTAAAGGCCTGAATTATATCCATTGACTAAATAAAAATATTATTAATTAATTAATTAACACAAGTTAAGCAACAACTGATTGAAAGATTTTTCTATAGTATTTTTACGCTCATTGAACAAGGAATTGCGCTATTGTAAACTCCATTTAAATTATTTATAATAGCATTTTTCAATCAGCTATAACATTTATTTAATTTAATATAACCAAAAATAAATTAAAAAAAAAAAAAACTACTGTCTGCAGCCAAACTCTTTTCTACAAAAATTCCATACGCAACCATCGTATTATTAGAATTTAAAATTTGATATTTTTATTTTGAAATTTTTTTCAATAGTTTTTATTTAAAATTTCACTTATCTATTAAGGGTAAGTAAATACACTTTTTTGGGAATATTGTTCTCGTCACTTCCGTGGAAAACGTTTTTTTATTTTCATTTCCCGGGAAGTTAACAAATCCGAAGAATCCCAATACTCTACTTGTGTAGCATCATCAGAAAATTAATTGTTGCATATTTTGTTAACTAAATATAATAATTGTATTTGTTTGAACGAATATTTAAGCAAGCTTTAAACTGTTTGCAATTTATGTAGCAGCAAAGCGTTAATACATTTCAAGAGGCATCTAGTGAATTTAACGAATACTCCTTATGTAAATGCTTCTGAATATTTTTATATCGAAATTTGTTTATTTTTTTTTTTTTTAATCCTTTATATCATAAAAATCAAAACCGCAAATAAATTAAGAAAACACAAAAACAAGAAACACAAGTGTTTTTTTTTACACACGGACACACACACACACACAAACAATTTTTTACTGAACCTCCAAAATGATAAAATCAAGATTGCACCTGCGAACAATTACGTAGTTGTTCCTTTGTAAGTCTTACCAACTTTGTAATCAAATTTAGAATTTTTGCCAAAAATAATGGTAGATTTAGCAAAACTGCGTGACGACGTATTCTTTATATTATCACTTTTAACTCAACCTAAAACACAGGCATAGGCTCAAGCAGCCTAAGTTAAATTTTGATATCGAGCAAACAAAAATATTTTCATAATTGCAAACAGTTTTGCACACGACTTTAAAATATTTTACAAACAAAATCAAGTCGTAATTGTCTAAAAAGGAACCTTTATTTCCTTTTTTAAAATTCTCATAAAACTTATAAATTTATAAAGTTTTATTTAAACAAATTTTGGTAAAGGGCTAGTAATGATCTGGCGTAAACACCAGTAAAATGCATACAGACTAGATTAAACACAATAACCAAATAACGATCAATTGGGAGCATATTCTGAATAATTTAGAATTTTTTTTAAATACTAAGTTTTAAATTAAAACTATCTATACATAAATATTTAAACATCACCGTATTAGCAAAAATTGGCATCCCACTAAAAATACGATATTGATAAACTATTTATATTACAGGTTCTAAAGGCAGTAGCCGGTTTTTGCCACATTTAGATTGACATTTCTGTTTCCTATTTTCTTTTTTCCTTTGGGTCCAATTCAAAGCAACTTTTCATAGTAGCGGTGTATTCTTGATTCTACATTAATTTTGTGGCATATTTGTCTCCCATAACTTCATTTGATTGTCCAAAACTTCATAGAACCAATTTTGCTTTTCAGGTTCATTTCGGAATATAATATTGAGCGATTTTAGATCTAGCTGTAGTATAGCATCGTTCCCTAAAAGATTGTCTAGGGTTCGAAGCAAAGTGCCGTTGCCATGTAACTTAAGTAGTGATACATATTTGACCAATAAATATTCATATTGAAGTTTCCGTCGTGCCCATCTTTCAACAGTATTATTGGCACTGGCTGATCTTATCTGCCCTAAGTGTTCGGCAAGCCGGGGTGCAAACAAATAATAAAGATCTTCTTTTGATAGGGCATTGATGCCTTTTGTTTTTATCCTTTCCTTAATCATTTGATAGTTTTTTCGATTGTAAACGAAAACCTGCAACAATTTAAAACAAAAAAAGTTTCCATTTAATATTTAAAGGGTATTTTTATATAGACGGAGAATCTTAAACTAAAATAAAACAGGGAAAAATGATTTTAATATCTATCCAATTGGCTTTAATTAATAAGATAAACTCATGGCATTAATGTTAATATTAAACTACACGCAAAGAAAAAACATGGTTGTGGAAATCATAATCTAAGAATAATAATATGATTAAATTGCATGATTTAAAAATGGGTGCCGTTATTATGTTTAATTTAAGTATCATACAACTATCATATTATGACTAAAAATTAAATTGACAATCTTTGCACTTTTCTAAAGCAAATTATTGCATTTTTTTTTTTAGTAACATTGATTGTATTAACTTTTTTAAGAAAATTAATAGTAGCGCGTACATGGTGTAACCTGAAGTTCTAATTTCCATATACCATTCCCACTAAATCAGGCTGTATTTCAACAATAGCGAGTCAATATATTCGCTTCAAAGTGATCTGGATTATATGTATAGATCTGGGAATTTGAGTGCAACACTTATACTTTTAATAGCGACACGAAAAACTTAATAAACATGTCTCTCCATCGCTCACCATTAACTGACCATCGTTATTTGTAAAGACATATTAATTAATAATTCAAAAAATTCACTTTATCCAAAATCAAATAAGTTTGTCGAATTAAAGCAAAATTTTAAAAATAATAAGCTGCTCTGTCCTAAAAAAATTGCAAAACCAAACACACGCTTTACATGCATATTAAAGACTAGTTTACACCATAGTACAAGTCGTAAAATGTTCATTCGATTTTTGGAGCTATAGAAGATTCAGTACTTTCGCACTTTTTCCAGTACTTTTTACATTAAAAAATACTGCACAAAGTCTTACGATTTGTATTATGGTGTAAACTATTGTAAGAGCTATACTATATCGATACTATAGACTTAATCCAACATCATTTTACTTGATATAGAGAGTTTCCAGTTTTGTAAGAGTTAATATAATGTGTTCCAATATTTTCGAAAAATTTTACAGTCGTTGTATAGTTTCCTGTCACTATTTCATTCATTCTCTCTCGCACATCATTTTCAAGTGTCAAATTAATGGGTAATTCCGATCTTAATTTGCCAGTCTCACGAAAACGAACAACTCTTACAAGAACGTACGCATAATCGCCCTGTATGAAGGAAGTATTTATACCAAGTTTCTTAGCTGCACTATCTGGAAACCATCCACCAGTAAACGTTACCCATGGTCTATCTAAATGCTCTATAGTGAAATCGCGAAAATATGCTTGATACAATTGCCTGCGGTTATCACAAAATTCCATATGAAAATCTCCATGAAATATACCCGGTGTATTCTGTTCTTGACTCTCACCCAAATCACTCAAATCCTGAAAAAAAACATAATAATATTTATGTATCTCAATTAATTAAATGAATTTCAAAATTAACATACTTTGTAAATATTTCGGGTGGGCTCTTTAAAAAGCCATCTAACATCTTCAGTAGTATCATTCGTTGGAATAACGCGCATCGATATACCCAAATAACCGAATCGCACAAACATGTTCAAAGCTTTTCCAACTCTGAGTTGAGATTCTCGGCTACAGCTCAGCCGTGCACACGTGGCCACTAATATTAGTGTTAACTGCCAAAATAACCCATTTTTTGGGTTCATTGTTTTTTAATCGTTATGCATTAGTCTAAAAAATAGTAAAATAAGAAATACATATAAACATATACACATATACACATATATTATTATATAATTAAACCAATTATGTAGTCATTGTACATAAAATAAGTCATGCAACATTTAAGGACCGACAAAATGTTTTCTTTTTGTTTTTTGTTTTCTTACAAAACAGCAAAAGGAAACAAGTAAAAGTGCTTAAGCGCATATTTTTTACCTTTTGTTACATGAAAATCACAACCCTGCTTATAACTTAAGATCGTGCAGATCGATTTCTTTAATTGCTGTAGATACAAAATTTCAACTCTTTCGAAAGGTTTGTACCGTCACAACAAAAACAATATTGTGATAACAGTAAGTCTATTACACTAACACTTGCGGCTTTTTAATTGATCCAAAGTTTTAAGTTTCTATATAGAGAAGTACATTTTTATAAATTTTTATAAATTTATAAATGAAAACAATAGCCGACAGATGCTGATTCAGCGATATCATTTTAATGTTGTGACTACATTGCAATACCTTTATCATCTGAGTGTCCTTTTTCTGTCTATGTACTTTTGTTCTATAATCATACAGAAATACATACAATCTAAATAAGTCAAGCAGCAAACAAGTTTTTTTTTAAATTATAGAAACTGGTGTTAAGTGGCGTAAGTAGACATTTTCGTGGAAGTGCTCATACATACATATATTGCTTTGTAAATCAAATGCCACCTTATTAAAATATTTTATAATTGTGGAAAAAGAAATTTACCAAGTCTCGAAATTGTTTATTGTTTTCAAAACATTATAAACAAAACACATACATACATAAGTGCAGACACATTTTAAAATTATGTTTTGTACAAATTGTCATTATCTGAATTTTTTAAAAGACACATGTAACATTTGAAGAAATTTACATTCATGTCACGATATCACGTAATAACGCAATATATGCAGGAATTTGGTTGTTCCTTCGTTGTTTGTATACCGTTTCCTGTGGTACCACGGGTATACATACGTACGCTTTGTCATTCCGTTTGTTTTGCTACAATATTCCATTCCGGTCCCAATAAGAATATACATATTTTCTGAGAGCTAATGAATAGGAAAAATTGTTTTATGTCTGCTACTGTATTTTGAAATTAAGCAGCTGTTATTATAGTTATAAGTTCTAAATTTTTTTTTTACATTATTTTTAGTGTTTCGAAAAAAATTTCTAGTTGCATTAAGTTAAATAAAACTCAAATCGTGCAATATAGAAACTCTTTAAAATACGCAAATTGAGTGACATATTGTACGAATTTATTTAACATTGAAATCTTAATTTATTATTTCGTATTTATAAAATTATCGACCTTTTTTTGAAGTCCTTCCATTAAATATTTTACAGTTGTTTCTGTTACCTTTTTGAAGGAGGCGGTTCATCTACACTTAAAATCGGACATGTTCTGGGACACCTTTCCTGTCTTCTTCAGTTCCTGTTTTAAAAGAGCCGAGTAATCAGGCCAAATGTATGTATGTAGGCAATCGGTGCTGTCTCAAAAAAGGTAAAAGTCGTTTTTTAGGTACCCCGTGATATAAATTTCTGTGTTTATTGTGCCTGATGCCACAAATGATTCGCTTCGTTTGCCACAACTGCAAAGAGCTTGCCACACGAGAATTATCTTAGGGAATTTTGCTTGTTTTTTGTCCGGAACTCTTCCTGATCATTACCTCTTTTATAAGAAACATAAAAATCTTGTCCGGGAAGTTGAGAAAAGTCAGCCAGTACGTAAGTTTCGTCATCCATCACACAACAGGTGTATTTTTTTATGAAATCTGCCTTCAATTCTTTCGCTGGTTTTTTTGCTTCTGTACTTTGTATGTCTTCAGCCCAGCAAAAGCTTTTTCCCTTTGAACAAAACTATTAGAGCATTTCACCGTACGCGCTGCTTTTCTGATAGCAGTGTTAGGTGCTCTTCGAAACAGTTGCTCGACTTCTTTTACCTTACCAATATCCCTTGGACATTTTTTATTTCCTGATCCAGGTTTTATTTCAATGCTCAGGTCTTCCTTATACCGTTTAATGACATTTGAAACAGTTCGAGGGTAACCTTTCAATTTTTTTGCTATTTTTTTAAAAGTCCTTGACGGATTTTTTTAACAGTTTTAATTATATTTTTACGTACTTTGTTTTTCCTAGTCCATTTTGATCGTAAAAACAATTAAAAAATGATGAGTTTTAAAATAATAGTATCTCTCATACATATAAAAGCTAACGTGATAAAAAGAAAAAATATTTATTGCACTATTTTAGTTTTGTTTAACTTAATGCAACTTCAAATTTTTTTCCATACACTCCTTATTTAATAATATTTTTTTAACAAATTTTGTTTTATTTAATAAAATATATTAAAAACATATTTCGCGGTAGAAATTATTTTACTGGTTTTCTTTCAAAAGGAAACCGTTTTTTCAAGACCAACTATTTGAAACCTGGGACGGGGATAGGGTTGCCATTTCTATTTTAAAAAATGAGGACGCCAGCATAAAAATAGTAGGACATTTGCCCAAAAAAAGAGGACACATTTAAAAAAAATTAAATTTGATAAAATTTACGACACCATTTAAAATACAAAAACAAAATTTGTTTATACGAAAAAACTTTATTTGCAAAAATAAAAACTTAACATATCATTCTGATTTAATGGTTGAAAATAAAACAAAAAACAACAAAAATTCTTTGCATTCATTTACAATTAAAATTTACATATATTTTTCAACACTTCCAATTTGAGCCAATATATTACCATCGCATCTCATCAAATATTTGTAAAACTCTAGGCAATCCATATCAAAATTATATACCCTACTATATTTTTTGTTCAACACTTTCTTCTATATTTGGAAAACAAACTTTATGAAAAACACACAGCTGACAAGCAGACCCCTTTGCCGATCTTTTTTAAAATAAAAGTAAATATAGGTCACTTCGCTAAATAGCGACAATTAGGGATAATAAAACTAATTTTGTACAAAGAGAAGTTTTAAAATTGTACTTTTTCAAAACTTATTATACCTACGAGCACCTAAATCTTTTTTTTACACATTTTGTGACATGTGATTTAAAGTTTAAATATAAGAAAAAAACTTCAGAGGAAGTGCAAAAAGCCGGACAATACCGGACATTTGCTAAAAAAAAAAAAGTAGGACTGCCCCGGATGCCCTAAAAAAGAGGACGGTGTCCGGGGAAAGCAGGACGGATGGCAACCCTAGATGGGGATGAATATTTTTTTAAACAATTAGCAATGCGTTTTAAACATGTCATAAGTGAACTTTCATTATTGTTGTAATAAACTTTTTTTTCCACATATTTTAAAAATATTTTTTTTTATAAATTTTGAATTGTTTATACATATGTATGTTTTTATGAATGTATGTATGTATGAATGTATGTATGTACATATGTATTATTATCTCAATATTTATAATTTATTTAGCCCTTCTTAAAGCACTTGTCTAAAATAGGGTTCATGATAAAGTTAAAGTTTAGCAAAAAGGCTTGAAGGCTGTTATTCCAGTTTTTGTTTAACATCAAAAAGGTATACATTTTATAGAATTATTGCCTTAAGAGCAAATAATTACAATTCAAAGTATTTGTGCTAGAATTATGGAAAACCCAATAAAAAATATAAATTCGGATTAAAAAAATTTTAATTAATTTGGGTTACATTTTCCCATTTGGTGGTTTTTGTTTAATTAATTTGTTTATAAATTTTGTTGTTGTGGGAACACTGTATTTGATACAAGAAAGAAAAAAGTTTCTTTCTGTGAACAAGAATGACTGAAAATATGAAATAGGTACTTAGTTTTTAAAACACACCCAACACGTGCTTATACATATGTAGTCATTTTATTTATTTTGTATGAAAATTACAAACAACAACTTTAAGGGCACATAAAAAATAGAAGAAATACCATTCATATCACTGGTAAGTAAGCAACCATTTTGAATTGGGCTATAATGTATCAGACGATACACAATTGGCAAAGAAATGGCACTTCGATTATCGTTCCTTTTCTTAATTAAAATTACCAATAATTTTTTTTAATTTTACTGCGCACAAATGTTTTAATTGCTAGAGATAATCTGGAGAAGGCTGCCCCCTGATATGGAATACATACATATATGTATATCTATATGTACATATGTATGTAGGGTAAATACTGGTAGACAATTGAAAATACCAAAACAAAATTTATACTTAAATTATGGCATTTAGAAAAGCCACAAGGCTCCAAAGTACATTCATAATCGTGTATATCAAAAATATAACTACTTTTTTAACTCCAATACAACAATATTAAAATAAACTGATCATAACATCTTCTTCATGCCCTTATTATTTATTATTGTAGCAGTTCGAAGTTGTCAATACTGCCGCCCTGTAAAAGCTACGTACTCTACTACGAGCTTAGTTTGATTTATGTAAATCGGTTCGGTAGTTTAGAAGTTCTGTACAAATTTTTTACCATCTTTTTTGATATATCACCACTGTGCCACGTTTTATATATGAGTAAAACACATACATACACAAGTTTAGCATACATTTTGCCATAACAAAACACAACCCTACCAGCAAATGGAAGTTTATTTTTGGATAGAAGTCAGTAAATAAACACTGTTTGTATATGAAAATGAGTTCATATTCCATGGCTTTTAATTTATTTTTGCTTTAGTGTTATTATCGTTAAAAATCGTTTGAAAGGTGTACATATAGAGACATAAATACGAACGCATATGAACATAAGTATATATGTATGTATGTATGTACATATGTACATAGCTATAAATAAATGTTGGAGTCAGTTGCTGTCTTCTATCAATAGGTAAAATCGTAGTTGGCAATCAGAAAGACGACTGATAGTTATATTAATACTCAGTAAACGTAATCACACACAAAAACACTAATAATGTTAAAGGTCATCACCGTTTTCTGATTAACATCCATTCGTATAAGTGTTCTTTCTGAAGGCAAACAGAACGAAAACAATAAATAACTAAATATAAGAAAACAAGTAAGAGCACTATATTCGGCTGTGCCGAATCTTTTATACCCACCACCAATTTTGTGTACATTTAAAGCACAATATTTATTATTTTGTTAATCACTATGGAATAATCTCTTTAAAATAAAATATGTATTACTTTCTTTATAGAGGGTGGTTAATTTTTAAGGGCCCCTGTTGAAGGTGAACCACACATAAGCAACAAGTTTTTTTTGCATTTCATTTGACATTTCTCAATCTCAGACTAACTTAATTTGAACAGTGGAAAGATACCTAAATGAGCAACGCGTTAAAGTTATTCAGGTTTAATTATTTATTTTATTTGATCTCTTTTTTCAAATTTTCATATTTAAATATCCAATTTTTGTATTTAAATTCTCAATATTTCGCTACTCCTTCGTGTAGCATCTTCAGGAAAATTCATTATTATTAATTATTAATTAATTATTATTAATTAATTATTTGTAAATTAATTTTCAGGTTTAATATTCAGGTTTTTTTTATGAAAATGGGCGTTGAAAACAAAATGCATTTTATACACTTCGTAATTCTTTTGATCAACATAATCCTGCCTTCTTAGTTCGTTGAATGGGAACCACTGCTGGTTTTTGCGATAGTGTGGCAAAAGAGCAGTCAACATCGCCTCATCATCATGCCCAACAATTGAGTATCAACATTGTCATTGAAAATTTGGACCATCAGATACTTCGATATGCTACTAAAATGCTTTTGTAAATGTAGTCTTTCAATGAAAGTGGGCGTTAAAGTAGGTGTGTCAATAAAGTTTCTGCTAATAAATACAACTTAGATATTTCAATATAGTCCTTTATTTTCCAAAAAACTTTGTCAATAGAGAAATTACATGAATTTAAGATAAACCGTTATATGGGAGGTAGGCGTTAAAGTGGACGTGTCACCTAAACTTTTTGGCACAACAATTACATTGATTAGAAGGATATACGTAGCAAATTTGATCATCAAACCTCTAACTTTGGCGGTTTTATGAGCTTTTAAATTTCATTAACGGTAAATAACGTGAAAAGTGGGCGTTATAGTAGGAGTGTCAAAGTTGTTTTTGCGAATGAGTACAACTTAGATGTTTCAACATAGCCCTTTATTATTCCAAAATCTTTATTAATAGAGAAATTATATGAATTTTAGGTAAAGCGTTATATGGGAGGTGGGCGTAAAAGTGGGCGTGGCCTCTTAATTTTCTGGCACAGTAATGACATTGCCTAGGGGGCTATACGTAGCAAATTTGATCATAATACCTCTAATTTTGGTGGTTTGATGAACTTTTAAATTTCATTAACGGTAGATAACGTGAAAAGTGGGCGTTATAGTAGGCGTGTCAAAGTTGTTTTTGCGAATGAGTACAACTTAGGTGTTTCAACATAGCCCTTTATTATTCCAAAATCTTTATTAATAGAGAAATTATATGAATTTTAGGTAAAGCGTTATATGGGAGGTGGGCGTAAAAGTGGGCGTGGCACCTTAATTTTATGGCACAGTAATGACATTGCCTAGGGGGATATACCTAGCAAATTTGATTATCATACCTCTAATATTGGTGGTTTTATGAGCTTTTAAATTTCATTAACGGTGGATAACGTAAAAAGTGGGCGTTATAGTAGGCGTGTCAAAGTTATTTTTGCGAATGAGTACAACTTAGGTGTTTCAATATAGCCCTTTATTAAACCAAAATCTATATTAATAGAGAAATTATATGAATTTCAGTTAAGACGTTATATGGGAGGTGGGCGTAAAAGTGGTCGTGGCATATTGATTTTCCGTTACAAAAAAGCGTGTCACCAAAAAGCAAAGAGTGCAAAATTTCAGAGTCGTACATCCAATTTTGTTGCTTTTATGACGTTTTTGTTTTTAAATATACCGAAAAATACACTGTGCGGTATAAATTTTCGTACATTTTGATCGATAACTCCTCTCCTAATGCATAGATTTAGATAATTTTCGGGGAATAATATTGTTTTTACTCAGGAAATATATATTCGAAGTTTCATGAGTCTGCGTTAATCCGTTTGGACACAATTCCATTTTATTCGATGTTGGTAGGACACGGTTTTTTCGACCTACTCTTGCTTTTCGAGCTATAACTCTCTTCCTAATATTCCGATTTAGCCCATTTTCAATACCAAACAAACCTTGTCTATAAGAAAGATTTTGGCAAAATTTGAGCCCCTTAGCTATTTCGGTGCGACCTCTATCGTGCTTTCAACAGACGGACAGACGGACGGACATAGCTAGATCGTCATCAAATCAAACCCTGATTCAGAATATATATACTTTATGGGGTCTAAATGGATATTTCGATGTGTTACAAACGGAATGACAAAATGAATATACCCCCACCATTTTTTTGGTGGCGGGTATAAAAATTGAAAGATACTATAATGCAGTGTTGCCATTTTTATATTATATATTTTATATATATAAGGTTATTCATTAAGCCAAATTTACATTATAATACAAGTGTAAGATCTTAAAAAATCCGTTGAAAATTTGAAAAGCGTATCTTTTTTAATTTTTAAAACACGATGCATTTCATTAGATCAGAGGTGTATGTATTTAAATGCAATAATGGGCAAACCATTTGAGGTGTGCTAGTAATTCTACAACAATTAAAAAAAAAACAAGGTATAGATACGCAAAAAAAAAATTGCTTGTTGCTTTTGTAATTGTTGTAGAAATGCAAGAACCAAAAATTATTTAATTCACCCACTTTCAAAAACAGATGTAAAATAAGAAAATTTATAAAGCTGTTAAAAATCTTCGTTTCGTTTTGAAATAGTTTTATATCAAGCCCTATAATTTTGTCAATATAGAAGCTAATAACTTATTAAATATCCTGTTAGATTGATTATAATTTAATTTGTTATCACATTTTGGTCTTATCAACGTCAATTAGAACTTAAGTAAAAAATACTACCTATTAGGTATGCATGTATCTATAAATGTACATGTCAATTTACAAGTTGTAAGATTTTCTGGCAACACTTGCATGTATATATCATACATGTATGTATGTATGTACATACATATGAATGTTTGTGTGAATAAACAAATGTAAATAAATGTAGATCGTAATGTCTAATTAAATTCTTATCATTATACAGAAGTAGATACCTATGTATAAATTTAATATATGTACATGCATACATACATACATATATACCTAAAAATTAAAAATGTTTTCTGATCATGAAGTTAGTTGTTTTTGATATGAATGTACCTTCATAAGTGTGTATGTGTTTATGTTCTTAGTATTAATAGGTAGTCTCAAATAGCTCTTTAATCACTCACATAAATATTTCCGGGGTTAAAATTCATATTTTCAATTACACTTATTAAGAATTAAAAAATATATGTATAAGGATTATTATTTGACTTATTTTTCTAAAAGGTACCTATTTTTGTTTTTTTAAGCTAAATTCCTTCACGTTTTAATTAATTTTAATTATATTATAGATATTCTTTTTTACATTTGTGTTATTGCTTTTTCATAATTATTGTGTTAATATATTTATGTATGTTCATATGTAAGTTGTGCAGTGGCACAAAACACATGTACGTTTTTATTTTACACTTCACGCGCCGTCAAATGTCTAACGATTCTTGTCGTACACAGAAAAACAACACCAAATTCTATACAATACATTTCAAACCGAACGTTTTGCTGCTACACCTGCGTTGATTTTTAAACTAGTGAATACTAAAACCGAACGACGGAAGAGCGCGACTTCAGCGAGCTTAGTAAAACACAACTTATCTTGCGTTCCGCTCGTAATCAATTAAATTTATGTCAAAAACGAATCCAGACTTAAGGTTTGATTCATTATCACCATTGTCAAATCGGTGCTTTTAGCACTGTTTTTTGTGCTTTTTATTAAAATTTTCAATGTGGACAATTTTAACTGACTGACTAACTGCACGGTGCATTTTTATTGAATTTTTTTGTACTAAATTTCAAGATTATTATATATGTATGTGTATGCATTGTTGTAAATGAGGTTGCAGCAGCTGGCCTGCTAACTTTTATTTACGTCATACCTACGTAATTGTTTTAATTTACGCTTTAAGGCAGAATTAGTCTTTACTTTCTGTTCAGTTCCGAATCAGCTGACTTCATTCTGTTAAATAGAAAATGTGTATAAGTCGTTAGTTGCGTGCCGTTGCGGACCAACCTGTAGAAAATAGAATTCAACGTTAAGTGACGGCCATTGAGAGAGAAACAGCTGATATTTAGGTGCCTATATTTTAAAGGTGGCTGCAACATAGAGACTCTGTTTGCTTATAGATGAAATTTGACACTACAAATTTTTTTTATGTATAGATTTTAACGAGAAAAATAAACAAAAAATATAATAAGCTTGTTTTTGTAAGATAACCTTGTAAATTAAGGCAGATGATTTTTTACAGAATAAGTAACCACAAATATTAAACAACAGAACGGCACATCACAGAACGACAACTGAAAGTAAAGACTAATGAACCCTTTATTTATTTTCTCGAATAACAGTTTTTACAAGTATGAGATTTTATGTTACTGTAACATATACATGTTATGACTTTTTTTAAATTCTGAAAAATTAAACGTCAACACGAACACACTTACAACATAGTAGAAACAATTCGAGATGTTTTTCTTTGGTTGTAGTTGAAACTCGCTATAAAGTATCTATTATGAAAATGATAAGTATTGCAATGCTGTAATGAAATAATAATAATTATTTGCCCCACTCAGCAAATAATGTGTCGAGGTGTATTTTTATACCCTTCACTTGTGGTGCACAAGGATATATATAGCTTTGCCATTCCGTTTGTACTTTCTACAAAATTTTCATTTCCGACCCCATAGAGTTTAAATTTTCTGAAAGCTTATGAATAGAGGAGTCAATTAAGCACTGACCGTCTGCCCGTGTGTTGGTTGAAATCAACTTTTAGAAGCAACCATATGTTCCTTAGATCTGTAAATGGTATCACTCTCTTGGAAATATCCGGGAATGAATCGCTATTGAAATTCAGCATAATCGTCCCATAATTTTCGGTGATATGAATAAAAAACACGACTACCTCTGTTTTTTTCCCATATTTTTACAACCAAAATTAAAATTTTTCAGCCAAAGAATAATTTTTAGGTACCTTTGCTACTATTTGTAGATATAATATGCCTCTAGAGATATTGGTGAAAAATTTTGGATAAAGCGGGGTCTAATCGGTAAAGTTATAGGCAAAAATTCTTTTTTGAAATATATATTCCAAAAATTTACAAACGAAAATCAATTTTTTTCAGCTTCTAGACAACCGAGAGAGTCAATATTGGTATCATCTGAAAGTACTTGACAAGCGCAATATAAGCACTATAAAAAAATTTAAATTCATTTTAGCCGCCATTACAAAATGGCCGATAATAAATTTATTTATTTATTTTTAAATTGAACACGCTCAAATAAAAGGGCTTGACCAGTAGAATACAGTAAATTATTAAAAAATGTAAAGTCCAAGATGGATCTAAAACAAAATGGCGGATAAAATTTGTTTAAACCTCATTAATATGGGTATCATATTAAAGGACTTGACTAGTAGAATACAGTTAACTACGTAAAAATCCAAAATCAAGGATGGCGTCAGAAATAATAAGGAAAAATGGTGTATAACATGAAATATAGTTTAAGCTACGATGTGGGATTATACCTTTGTACATGATGGTGAAGGGTAATATCAGATTCGGCACGGCCGAATATAGCACTCTTACTTGTTTGCTATGGTTTTTTTTTAAATTTTTTTAGTTTAAAAAAATTAATAATTTCATAAAATAAATGAAATCGAAAATTAAAAATTTTATTCGCTTTGTGTTTTTTCTGAAAATTTACCGTTTTTTTTTTCTTCATTGGTGAGTTTTGAAATTTCAACGTTGACAACGCTGTTCAGTATTTTTAATAAACAAATACTCTCCCTCTCTTTGTTTTTTTTCCACTTATACAATGATAGTTTATATTTTATCAGGGTTGGAAAATGAACATTAGTTTTTTAGAATAAATAATAACAGCGTCTTTGTTAAGGCTGAGGCACATATATTCGTCATGCGTCCTTCGTAGCAGTTTTCAACTGACTGAAACGTGACGACGGATATGGGTGACACAATATACACTTTGTAAATGCATATAAAAACTTCCCAAATCAGAGTAGGAAATCAGCTTATAGTTGTAAATCTAATAAACGTACATTTTTTGAATATTTTTCTTAAAAATTGTTTTTATTAAAATTTAATGTGCAAGAGCGCTCTCTATAAAAAGTTTATATGCTTCTACATAACATATCAACATTTAGGAAAGAAGTTTATTCTGTTTCGGACTTTGTATATATATATGCCTTTAACTAACGGCAAATAGTAATAATGGCTCTTAGTCTGCGTTTACATTGAACAAGTTTTTCTGCGTAAAGTATTCATTTGAGAAAGAGAAAGTAATAAAAATCAATTAATACTTCCATGTACTCGAAATTCGTCTTTTATAATTTTAAATCTAACGTTAGGCGCGTATATGAAAAACAAAATTGTATGCAATAAATCTTATTCCGTGAAAACGTAAAAGCAAGTTTAAAGAAGAAACAGAAAAATTGTTAAAGAAAAATTCTTTCATATGCCTCTTGTTTTTGCATTGCTAACTTTGTTTGCGCGAAGCATATACATACCTTGATAAAAATGTATTTTTATCTTTTTATCTATCTATTGATTATACAAACGTCTTTTTATGCATTACTTTATTAAAAATATAATATGAAATAATTTTTTAATTCTCGTCCCTATTTGCCATCTCTGAACTGTAGCTTATTAAGTTATTAGATGTATTCGTTTACTTTTGAAGTAAAGACTGATTAGCCACTTCAAAATTAAATATATTTAAATAATTATCTATAATACTTAAGAATAGAATTAAGTGAATAGCTACATGTGGTTAATATTAAGCACAGATAAAACAAGTAACAAGTAAAAAATTTTATTTTATTTTATTTAATATATTATTTATATTTTATTATTTTTTTTATATTTTTTTTAAATTTTTTTAAAAAAATTTTTAACAAAATTTTTTTCAATTTTTTTTAATAAGTTTTTTATTATTATTTTTTTTAATTTTAATATATTTTTTTTTAATTTTTTTTTTGGTATGTTTTTTACATGTATGTATGTATGTTGTTGTTGTAATTGTGTAAAAAAACGAGGTGGTCGTGGTTTTTTGCTCATATCTCAGAAAGTTATAGGGCGATTGTGCTAAATTTTAATAGCGATTCATTCCTGGATATTTCCAAGAGATTGATACCATATACAGATCTGAGGAACATATAGTTGCTTCTAAAAGTTGATTTCAACCAACAGACGGGCAGACGGACAGACTGTCAGGGCTTAATCGACTCCTCTTTTTTTAGAAAATATATACTTTATGGGGTCGGAAATGAAAATGGTAGAAATTACAAACGGAATGACAAAGCTATATATACCCTTGTGCACCACAGGTGAAGGGTATAAATATAGTTTAAGATACAATTTAACCTCGACTATCCAGACATGCTGTTTTTTTTATCTCAGTAAATATGTTTGTAACTATGTTCATCCTTTTAAAAAAGCATATTCACTTTACCTTAAATATACGATGTTGAAAAATGAACAGAAACAAAAACTAGTTTGAATTCCATATACATATGTTGGCTGCCTGTATTTTGGGACTTTTAAAATTTTGTGGGGAACAAAAACTTCTGTATGGGTTAGTGGGTTTTCTTTAGAATATTAAAAATTGTTTGGGGATAAAATTTTATGGTATTACTTTTGTTATCGTGAACTAAATAAAAGTAAAGGTTTTCAATTGGTTTTCAACAGTTAACAGTATAACCCGCCAAAAAATTAAAAGATTTCATGTTAAACCATAAAATCATGAAATTTACAAAATAATAACTAAATTACAATTACATACATAATGATGGCAAAACCTAGTTGTTTTTATATTCCTAATTCCCACATATAGAGTATATAAATATGTATAAGCAAGATAATAACCTAGATTAACGCATACGCTACTTTTCATTTATATATCTACGAAATCCCGGGTACACAATAGTTTGAAATATTTTTTAAAACTTTTTTTTTTAATAAAAACCAATTTAACTGCGTCTTATTTATTGTAGAAAAACATAAAAAGATCAACGAAGTTCGACAGCTGCTGGAAATATATTAAGTACGACCAGATCAGGATATAACCTGAAGGATGCCCGTGATAAGGTGTCTCGGAGTCAACACTTTTGTTGACTGTTTTTTGAGGAAACCCATATCCCTAGGATTACCGGTAACTTTTTTCCACTAAGTTCTCCTCTTGGTCAGGCCAGACGACAATGATAATTATCATTGTTTTTAAACTACTTGTTATAATAGTTTAAGACCCTAATTAAACAGAAATAAAATATGTATGTAAGTATATTTTTCATTGAACAAATGTTTATTTTTTTTAACTGTGTGAATTTAATATACATATGTACACTCAGGTCTTTTTTTATGCGGTATTTATTTATGCGAATTTGAATTTATGCGGTTTTTAAATATTAAATTTTTTTTTATATAAAAATAATATTTAGATAATTGATAACACTGGGCTTTGATATTTCTGTTAAGGTTTGTGCTTTCTGTAAAGTTTGTAGATTTCTGTTAAGGTTTGTACTTTCTGTTAATTAATGCGTTTCATGCGAAGACCAGCAGCGATTATTTGAAATTTGGGATTTCCCTTATAGATTTTGTAAGCAGGCGACGAAGAAATGTTCTAACGCACGTTTTCAGTTTAGTCATTGACAGTTGAATTTTGCATTAAATTTAAAATACTTATTGTGGTGGAATTTTACACAGATTTTTAAATTTTAATTATCGAAGGTGTTGAAGTTTCGCTCCAAGAAGTAAGTGTAATTTTTTTATGGTTTCAATGCTAACATAAAATTTTTGGATTCATTTCAAGAAATTGATATGGAGAAAAATAAGAAAAAACGACAAACGATTTCTTTAGAGACCAAAATCGAAAATTTGGACCGCTTAGCAAATGGAGCTAAAAATAAGGCTCTGACACACCACTTTAAACTAGGCGAATCATCAATCAGAGCCATCCAAAAAAATGAAATTTCCTTTTTTTATGCGAATTTGGTACATTTTTAATACTTTAATTTAAATTTATGGGGTTTTTTTTAAATTCCGGAACGTATCCCTAGTTTTTGTATGGAGCTATAGTCTTTTTTTATGCGATTTTTTTATGCGGTTTTATGCGGAACGCATCTACCGCATAAAAAAGACCTGAGTGTATAAATGTATTATTTCTCTATGTTATTCTAGGAGTCGCAAATGTAGTTTTTAGCTTCTTTACCAAGCTGCATGTGAAACGCGTTTTGCGTTTTGTTGTCGTTGTTATGTTGAACTTAACGAATAAGGGGTGGTTATTTTTTAAGCGATGGGGTTGGCTCTGAAAAATTTAGATACTTTTATACGTATGTATGTATGTTTGTATGTATGTATGTATGAAAAGGGTAATTCTTACATTTCGCCATAGCATTTCTGATGTGTGGAAAACGCATTACATGAGAATTGGTACTTCGTAGATCCATGTGTGGGAGCACAAGCTGATTCATTAAGAAAGAAGAAATCAACGACGACGATCTGCTTGCTTTAGATTTACTATGTCTTTATACATATCTAAAAAACGATATGTACAACATGGCCAATGACCAGCGCTTAATTCCACGTTTACAGCTAGAGCATGATAACATCTGGTCCACTATGTCAGCTTTATTTTGATTGTAGTCCATAATACATAACACCTAAATAATAATTCGTGGTCCAGTCAAACCAAGTGGGTAAATCAATAAATTTGCTCCGGTCTAATTAGTTTCATTCGTTTCCGTTCATATTTTTTATAGAATTCAGGTACCTGCTTTGTTATATGTATTTACATATATGAAAGATATTAAGAGCATAATTGAAATTTGATCTGACCAGACCAAGAGGCTAATCCTAGCGATATACATACATACAAGTTTTTAACTTTATTGTAAGAGAAAAGTTTCAAAATTCTGGTGTGTTTTTTAAGAGGTAAGCTGAACGCAATCTGTATCGGATATTTGGCCAGCGAAAAAATTATGGTATTCAATTGGTATCGAAATTGTACTCAAAACTTTGAAATTTTCTGTGGTAAAAAAATTTGTAATTAATAAATTAAAAATAAAGACAAAATAAGTAAATACATATTTTCAAATTTACAAATAAAAAAAATATATTATTTTTTTTTTTTTATAAAAATTATTTTTAAGCAAGTGTTTGTCGACATACTTTGTTACTGCTAAGAAATACAAAATTTTGGAAGGCAAATGAATATTGTGAAAATTTCAAAGGTATTGTCAAACTCTTTATATGTATATGTTTTACAATATTGTACGTTTTTGACCTTTATTGTATTAAAACACATTTTTTTAATTTATTTTCATTTAGATTTATTTAGAATATAAAAAAGTGCATTAAATTTCAGTTCTTCTTTTATTAAAAAAAAATAATTCGGTATTGAATATGTTCAAACTATTTTCAAATTAAGAAAATTAAGGTACTACGAACTTGATTTTTAATCGATTTCGTGATCACAATTACAATTTTGATTTTAACTTACTTGATATATATATGAAATAAAAATTGCAATTTTGTGAATTCAATAAATCCCTTTTTTAGATTAAATCGCAAAGTGCTGCAGTTTGTAGTCTGTTTCTTTCTTTGGTTTTAATTATATTTGGTAAGAAGATTATTTCCACATTTACTGATGAATGTGCAACTGATGGTATTCCTCTTACAATTTTTGTTCAAGTTCTGGAAACATGAATTCATTTGCCTCAACATCAGAAACAATGATGAGTTGCCATACAAAATTACTAAGACTGGGGAGATTCCAAATTATACTAAATAAGCCATTACTGTGCTATTGTAATTTTCGAGTTTAATTAATACCAGAAAGAATACAATGGTAGCAATTTTGCCATCCCTGGAAAGATAACATACGAAATTCATATTTGCCAAAAATATTATTAGTGCAATTTTTTTTATATTCTTTCTTCTGCATTTACTTTTTACCGTCCTTAACAAAAAAATTAGTGAATGCACTTATTAAATTTAAATGCAAAACCATCAACAATTTGCATATCTGCATATGTATGTATGTAACGGGAGGGCCAGTAGTCATTTAATACAAAAAGTGGTAGAATTTTATTTTTCTGAATTTTACTGACCGACTCATCTATAAATTTTAAACACGCAGTAGTGACTTTACGCCCACCCTTTATATGTATGCAAACCAAAAATACCAATTAATTATTAAATTCTTATTAGGAAATTTTATTTGTTTTTTTTTTTTTTTTACTTTTACAAAAACTGCTGCCTGAAAATCTTCACCTCTATTTTATTAATGGAATTTTATAAATGGAAATGGGTAAGTTAAAAGTATATGCTTTGCGCAGTTCTTTATTTAATAATTCTGTACAGGATGTAGTAATAGAGCAACTTTAAAATTGAAACCGGGAGCAGTTCCGACTATAGATGCCACTGATATAGCTACTGAAACGGAAATAATACCATGTGAAGAGGAAGCGAAAAAAGCCAATTGTGACACAAATGAAGACAGTTCGTAACTTTACATGAACAATTTAAAAGTGAAATACATATATGTACATATCGCACTAGATCCACAAAAGTATATTAAATTTTCATTTGAGGTCAAAAACTGCTTGTACTTACATTTGAAAGTCCGAATACATAACAGTAATCAAAAAAAAAACTACGAGTAATATAAAAAAAAATTTTTCTCATAAAATTATTTATGGGAAACATTAAGAAATTGTCGCACTGTCATGTTTAAATGTCAGACTGTTTCGTGACGTCATTTAACCCACATGCGCAGAACATTAAATTTTTGAGTTCGAGTTGTCGTAATCTTTCTTCTAACATTCTTGAGGCTAACTGGTGAATGAGTATTTCTTGGTCTATGGATTATAATCATTACAGACATATGATTATAGATGATTTTTTAGATATGAACGAAATATTTTTTTAATGCACTTTTTTCAGAATTTCGGCCGATATCTCACGAATTACAGCTATAATGTTGTGTTTCGCTCAATAAGTTCATAATATCACGTGTCAAGTAAAGTGTGGTATCCTCTTGTTAAAACCTCATGTTAACGAAGTACAATTCTTTCCTTGTGGACAAAAAAAGTCGGAAATGAAAAATATGTCGACGAATCGACATATTGCTATCTTCATTGGCACTGGCCAATACAGCAGCAATATTCTCCTCAGTACGTACTCTTGGCATTTGGATTGGTGGATTAATGTCCAAAATTTTTTTTGTTTTAACCTGGGTTCGTAGAATGGTAATTTGGGATATGAGCTGCCGTTAATAAAAAGGAGAAACATTATTATTTGAATGGGTTTGATATGGTCGGAGTGGACATTATGATAAAGATCAAAAACTAACGAGTAATATTCTAAAATCTAAAACTTGTAATACTTTGATCATTATATCCTATAGCTCAGCGTTAATTAGAAGTAAATACATCGCGTGCTTCAAAAGTAGACCCCTTTTGTATATACCAAGATCAAAAAATTCATCCACAGACTCCTAAAGTGTAACCTCTACTAGAAAAATTTTTTTTATTTGTAGTACTTTAATTTTTTAAGTTTAAAATCCAATTACACTAAAAAAAATCTTCGCAAAATCTTGCTGTAAATTTGTCTAGGATAGTTGTCTATTCGAGATTAAAAAAAAAATAACTTGACGTGATCTTGATACTTGAGTTGACGTTATTATTGTAGTTTCCAAACAAAAAATAGAAAAATTAAAGAGTTTTTTTAAATTGTACTAAAATGTTGTAAGAAATAAATGCATACACTGACAACAGGGCAAAAGAAAAAATATAAGAGAGATCGCACTAACAACAATAAACATTTAATATGCACTAACAACGATTTAAAAATTTCTCTTAAAATATATACATTACAATAATATTGTTGGGAACAGCAGTGCGGACCGGGTTCAACTATGTAGTACAAATAATAAATATTATAATTTAAATGTAGATACATACATACTTAAATATCGCTACATAAAATGTAAAATAATCAATCAACACAATAAATAATAAAATAAAAATGTTGATACCTCACGGACTAAAACATAAAAACACCTTTTTTTAGTTCCATCTTTTATTCAAACATTGATCAGCTCTTATTTGAAAACTTTTTATACTTACAACATAAATATAATAATACTGGGTTTGTGCTACATGTGACATTTTAATTTGAATTTCAGTTTTAATAAATACGGTGATGGATGATATTAGGGCCGTATAGCACAACGGCATTTTTGTTTAAAAGAAATTATTATTGTACAAATTAAAAAAAAAACTAAATAAAAGATAATATATAGTTTCTGTTTTTTTTAATAAACCTGTTATCGTTTATAATTTCTAAGTTCATCATAAAAACTTGCTTTTGATTTTTATTATTTGTTACTCACTTTTTATTTCAAGTGACGATACATATGTATGCCAGACATGAGTATTCATGTATAGCTCATTAGTTTACCATTACAATGAACTGGTTTTATAATAAAAAATAGTTTAAATTTTTTAAATAAAAATTTGCTTAAAAATTATAAAGTTTTGATCGCAAGATGTTTAAACTACACACTTACATATGTGATTAATGTATTAAATATTTTTTTGAGAATTTGTAAATTTCATCTCCATCCGAACAATTCTAGCAAAGTAAAAACAATAAAAGATTTGTTGTATTCAAAACGGTTTAATGGGATATTCGACAACTTAATAACGTTTTTTTTCAACTAGTGCTTATTTCGTGAATGGCAACACTTAGCACATGTCTGATTTGACAGATAATTAGTTTTATCCTTCCGCTTGAACAACGCTTGAAAATATGGCGACATTACTTTGGCCGATCATCTTTTCAGATGAAGCTCATTTTGATCTTGGCGGGTATGTAAACAAGCAAAATTGTCGCACTTGGGGCACAAAAAACCCGCACGCATACATTGAAAAGCCGATACACCCAAAACGAGTCACTGTTTGGTGCGGATTTTGGTCCAGGGCCATTTTTCTTAGAAAATGAGCAAGGAGTGGCCGTAGTCAATGGCGATCGTTATCAGGCCATGTTGAACGAATTTTTGTGAACAAAAATTGAACAGGAGGATATTGGCAAAATTTGGTTTCAACAGGATGTCGCTACAAGCCACACAGCCGAAGCTACACTTTTTATATAGCATTTAAAAAAAAAAGTTATTTGGCGGACCCTTTATAAGTGATATTTTCGTCCTGGATTCTCGTTGGCAATATTGCCATTTATCAATGACTGTCAACACATACATGTTTCGTATTTTGTAAAATAATTTGATATTGATGTTGTCATAAATTGCCGTTGATATTGTCGTTTGTGATTTTGGTGTCGTGTTGTGTTCAAACAAAAATTTAAAAAGAATGGAGACATTAAAAATACAAAATATAAAAGAAAAAATTGCAAATAAAGTAAAAAAATTGGCAAAATAATATTATCAACCGCAGCCAATTTGAGAATTTAGTGGAGTCACTTGGCAGAGGTTTCGCAGATGCATTATTCCTACTAGTTTTAAGGACATTTTGATTTAATTTTTTTAATTTATTTTGATTTCAATTTAATACACTCTTTTATTTTTGTCACAAAACTTTTATTTTAATGGCAACAAATTTACAAAAAGACTCAACATAATCGATAAACAGGCAACGTCGTCATAAGACTTTTGGGAGAACCAAATTAGTATTGATGTTGTGTTAAAAGTGATATTGCCACAAAATTATCGTCGATGTTGTCGTCGCCAACCATAATAAGGGCGAATAATTTGTAATTTAATCATATAATAATTTTTTTATCGATACGTACAAAACATTTGCAGCGAGTTAGTTTTCTCTTTATGTGTGAAACTCTCTGTCGAATGTAGTATTTATTTGTATTCTTACTCAGAGCACAAGTAGGGAAGTCAAGAGAATGTTTGTTTATTAAATACCAGGGAAGGAAAATGGCTTTAATGATTTTGTACCAAGTATAAAAACAAAATGTACTTTTTAGGCCATCACGGTACCATTTTTAATATTTATTAATAAAAACATAAACTTAACAAAAATATTTATAAAAATTTTTAAGTATACAATAAAACAAGTAAAAGCGCTATATTCGGCCGTGCCGAATCTTATATACCCTTCACAACGTGAAGTCGTGCAATAACAGTAAATTCACGTATGTATGTTAAAAAAAAACAAAAAAAAAATAAAAAAAAATTTAAAAAAAAAAATTTAAAAAAAAAATTAAAAAAAAAAATTATTATATACATATATAATATATATAAAACAAAAAAAAATAAAAAAAAATTAAAAAAAAAAATTAAAAAAAAATAATAATAAAAATATATATAATATATTAAATAAAAAATAAAAAAAAATTAAAAAAAAAAATTTTAAAAAAATTAAAAAAAAATTTTTTTTGGCTCAGCTGGGATTCGATGCCACGTTTTCCCTAACCAGTATACACGTTTGTATGTATGTATGTTCTTGTTGTAATGTTGTTTTTGTGAAAAGAAAATCGAGGTGGTCGTGGGTTTTTGCTCATATCTCAGTTGTTTAAGCACCGATGTTTCTGATTTTCAATACCGATCTACTCCCGAATATTTCTGATATTTTAATACCTTACCCGGGTCCAACCTATGTCGGGGGGCTTCAAAAAGTTGATTTCAACATACACACGGACAGACGGACAGACTGACAGGGCTTAATCGACTTCCCTATTCATAAGCTTTCAGAAAATATATACTTTATGGGGTCGGAAATGAAAATTGTAGAAATTTCACACGGAATGACAAACCTATATATACCCTTTTTCACTGTGTGAAGGGTATAAAAACAGAAACTTATCAAAAATGTGTATAAAAATCCAGTATACTCAGAAAGTTATGGGGCGATTGTGCTGAATTTCAATAGCGATTCATTCCTGGATATTTCCAAGAGATTGATACCATATACAGATCTGAGGAACATATAGTTGCTTCTAAAATTTGATTTCAACCAACACAAGGACAGACGGACAGACGGTCAGGGCTTAATCGACTCCTATATTCATAAGCTTTCAAAAAATATATACTTACGGAAATGAAAATTGTAGAAATTACAAACGGAATGACAAAGCTACATATATATACCCTTGTGCACCACAGGTGAAGGGTATAAAAAGAAGAACTGAGAGAAGTCGAGCAAAAACAATATAAATTTAATTTTTTAAGACAAGAAATTATTGCTAAAACAAAACAACAACAAAATGATTGAAAAAAGAGCAAGTGTAATTTGTACACATTTTTCATCCTTTCTCCAATGTTTTTGATTTTTTTCAGCTGTGCCCTTTTGTATTTAGTGAAAGATATATTTACGGTCTCTTTCACAAAGTGCGATTATAATTTAACATGAACTTTAACCGTAAGTTAGGCAAAATTGCATTGCAAAATTGCAAAGTACGGTTAGCATTTAACCGGCAGAAATTAACCAAAAAGTCTCTGTTAAATTTAACCGAACAAAATCTTCCGGTTAAAGGATTTTATTAAAAAAAAAAATAAACAAGTAAGAGCACTATATTCGGCTGTGCCGAATCTTTAATACCCACCAACAATTTGATGTACTTTTACAGCACAAAATGTATTATTTTGTTATTAACAGTAATCTTTTTATACTAAAATATGTAGCACTTGCTTTGTATAACTTCGATATGCTAGTTAAATGTTTTCGTAAATTTAGTCTTTCAATGAAAGTGGACGTTAAGGTAGGCGTGTCAATAAAGTTTCTGCTAATAAATACAACTTGGATATTTCAATATAGTCCTTTATTCTTTCAAAATCTTTATTCATAGAGAAAATATATGAATTTGAGATAAAGATAAAAATTTCCGTTACAAACGGAATGACAAAATGAATATACCTCCACCATTTTTTTGGTGGCGGGTATAATAAGAATATTATAATAAAATAAAATATACAAATTTAAACTTACCAAGGAACTGTATGTAAACTATTTTAAGTAAAACATTTATTTTAAATATATAAATATATACTTATTTGTCTTTCATCAAAAAATTGCTAATAATTTCTGTATAATTTTTTTTTGATTCTTTACTTTCATTGCACAATCTTTCGTAAATAATAAAACCCAGTATTACCATACTTTTTCTATAATGTTAGTGTTAACTAACCGAAAGATGGTGAAACGCAAAACACTAACCGTATGTTAAATAGTTCCGGTTATGGATATCGGCGGTTTGTTAATGTTCCTGTCAAATTAAAATAATCACAGATTGTGAAAAGGACCGTTAATCGATAAAGTTCATATCAAAGCATATTTATTCATCAGGTAGTCTTGCTTCGTTAGCTGATTAGTTTTTCATTCACTTATTTTAAACTTTAGCTGACAAGCTCAATATATCAAAAAAAACATTTTGGGTCTGTTCGTAAATGCATCACTGCGCTGCACAATATGATTACTTTGCGCTACCACTGCAAATCATATGTTTCTGATGCTTCTTTTTGCTTATTTTATTGTTTGCATTTACGAACGAGCGATTACTGCGCAAAAATGGAAAATATAATTATAAATTTAATTTGTGAATTTGATGGTACAACATCTGACAAATATTTCACCTTCGAGGCTAAAAATGTTTTAAAAGTAAAATAATCAAAAATAAATAATAAAAAAATCACATTCTTTATACTTACTCATTCGTTGCATCAGCCATTTTAGTTTAGAATTTTTTTGTTTATTTGCGCCTAATATGCAGTAGTGTTACATTTTTTTAACAGTTGACAAAAGCAGTGTTGTCATTGTTTGCATTTTTGAATGTAACATGCCCTCTCTCTCTTCTCTCATTTATTTCAAATGTCAAACTTCATACATAAAAAATATAAATATGTATAAGTGATTCTCTCTGAACTCGCATTACCTGATAAATAAATATGACTTGATTCAAATAATCAAATGATAATTCGAATTATTATTGTTTTTTTTTCTTCGTTTATTTTTTATTGACTTGAAGTATGATGATCAGTGTCTCTTATATATGTATATATACTTATATATACATATGTATACTATATACATACATGTACATACATGTATACATATATTTTTATTAATTTTATTTTTTATTTTTTTTTAAGAATCAACAATTTTATTTATTTACTTAATTTATTAATAATAAATAATATGTTTATCCTACTTAACTATTCTTTTTGTTTTTTGTATTTCATTTTAATGTTTTGGTTTTATTATTAATTAATTTTATTTTTTTATGTTTGTGTGTTTTAATCAATTTTTATATATAATTTTTAGTTTTCTTTTAACACTTAACCTTTTAAAAATCCTTAAATGTGTGTTGCTTTGCATTGTATGTGTGTATTTATTTGTTTTTAATGTGATCATTGAGCCCATTTTATTTAAATTAATACTTTAATCTTTCATTCTTCACTTCATTTTAATTCATCTTCCTTCGTTTAGTATATATTGAAATATGTGTTAATAATTATTATTTTTGTTTGGTTGTTTTTTATAATTATTTTTATAATTCTCCTCATATCATTATTTTGGCAAAAATTAGTTCTTACTCTTGTTTCAATTTATTTTATTTTTAGTTTTTTGTTTAATGCACACCCTGTAACATTTGTATGTAGATTAACTATAATATTTTCTATGTGTATGTAGTTATCAAGACCTCTTAAGGCTTAAAGTATAAAATTTGGCATCTCAATTTGTTCTTTTTTTTCCTTCATTCCATTCATTTTTTTTTTATTTTCTATGAAGTTATAAATAGTAGTATTCGATAGTAAAGTATTCGATACATTTTCTTCTTTAATTGCTATTTAATGTAGAGTTGGGCCAATTGGTTATTTTAGTTCGTTTGTGCCAACAACCTCGTTAATTTTTTTTTTTTTGCACAAGCCTCAATGTTATTTAATAGGGGTTCGTAAAAAAACACCACTGAGGTTGTTGGTAAAAATAAACTAAAGTAACGATTTGTGTCCAACTCTAATTCATTGGTTTGTTACATTTTTAATTTTATTTCAGTACATAAATCTTAAATGAAAAAATAGTACGGACTGATTAAATAACACTACTAACAATATTATTGTAAATGAAGAGTATATATTTGTAAAAAAGATTGTGAGGTGATGACTGTAGAATGCAGTTATAAATCTGTTGAGAACAAAGATGGTCTTTTGTAAGATTTTATACTGTTTCAATCAACCTATTTTGTGAAACCTTAGTTTCTTTCAAAAATATTTATTTTAATATTTTTTCTTAATTTTGTGATTCTATGTTTGTGTGTTTCTTATGGTAAAATTTATTTAAAACAAAATAAGCTCAGAAAATCTTAAGCAAAATCATTCTTTATTCTAGAAAAAGGATGTCCAGATCGTGCCAAAAGTCGCGCCTGCGTGTAGAAATTAAATAACTTTTTTGATTATTATAATTTATTTTTTTTTTGTTTTCAATTTTATTCATACAACCATAATGCAAAATTTAAATAACAGAGTAAAGAGAACATTGATCGTGTATGGGAGTCTGTTAAAAAAAAAAATCAAAGCGAAGACGTTCTGGACAACTGGGCATATTTAGAATATCACTTTGACGCATTTCATCACGTCATTTACACATGCATCCATGCACATGCAAAAAACAAAGAAATTATAATAGTTATCAAAAAAGTTCTTCAACTTTTACATGCAGGCGTTACTTTTCGCCATCCCTGTATTATCTACATATATTGTATGGTCGTACACCTTTGAAGGGGGATACCATTGGGTTGCTCCAAAAGCCTTTGACCTCAAGTAATACGTTCTAGTGTTTATCAACAGGAAAATATTGCGATAATCACGTTACCATTTCTTTAACATTTTTGCTGTTGATGGAAGGGTCGCATTTTTAAATTTAAATCAAAAAACCTGGAGTTTGTATCTTAATTTTGAAAGAATTGTTAAACATCAAGATTTTTTTTTTTGCAAATCGTTCATCTTTCAGAATGTTTAGCTTTTTCACAATTCCGATATGGCAAGCCTAGTTAGTCTTCACGGAAGGACAGTAATGACATTTTATTAATATATATTAATTTTTTTTAATTAAAGTTGTTTAAATTTGTAAAAAATGAAAACATTGATGCATACAATTTGTCATAAACTGTACCAACACAGTGTTTTATTTGGTTGATTTCAAATCTAAAACCTCATAAAACCGAAGCAAATGTGTGTTATATGCTGAAATATCATAAGTGTGGCTTTTTGGCCCAAATGTGACATTCCTACTTTTAGGCGCTCTAGCTACTAATCATAGAGCCATTATATCATATAAAAACGGAATGTAATTTGTGTGACTTTAATCTAAGTATATAATTCTATTTATTTGTGTCATATGATTTGGTCTTATATTAAAGCTACGACGAATAATACGATTTGGATTTGTTTTTCGCATTAGTATCTTGTTGATATTCATTAAATTAAAACATTAGAAGCAAAAAAGCAACATAATGGAAGCTTATTTATACCAGGACTTGGTTAAATTGTCAACTGATTTTAATCAATTAAAAGAAAATAATCTTACAGTGTATTAATTTAAAAACTACAACCTCAAATTTTTATTGGATTGGAATTAATGTAATTAAAAGGTAGCCCTAGATTACTTTTGATGCAATTTTGACTAGGGCATGATACTTTGATTAAACATTATAATGATAAGTTGCAAACATTAAGCTTGAACTGTCATAAAACTCAATCGAAGTATATTGCTGTTAGATTACGATTACCACAACCATGTTTTTTCTTTGCGTGTATTTAATACTTATGGTGTTTTCTTATATTTTTTTATATAAAAGAATTTTAGCCGTCTTAAAAGAAACATCTCTTATAACATAATTGTGTTTCGATCAAAAATCTTTTGAAAATAGATCTTTTTTGTTTTTAACTAATCATAGTTTAGAGGCTGCATTATTTGTTTTTAAATAAATAATAAAAAGTCTTTACGGTGAAACACCCTAATGTACATACATGCTAATATTTTGATCTTGATCATTAAATGGACTTATTCCTCAATTTGCATGATACTTTTTATACACGATTTCACTTCAATACGATTTATTTTGGTTTTCATATAAATCAAGGAAATAGTAAATTATCTCGATTAACACGATCTTCTATTATTTAAAGATCATTAACCTTTGATTCTTACTAATGCTCAATTCATTAATAATAAATACAATCAAATTCGTTCAATAAAATAAGTATTTTGAATTGCACAAAACATATTATTCAAAAATATTTTACTTGTGTTTTAAATTTTAATTGATTGGATTTCCTCTGGAACGTTTCTATCGTGTTAATCGAGTTATAGGTAGGTATTTATGTATGTATGTATGTATGTATGTATGTATGTATATGTTAGCGTAGTTAATGTAAAATAGTTTGGATTTTCCTAATTTTTATGATAACAAAATAGACAGTAAATATTATATTTAAATAATAAATTTAATTTTGTGTATAACAAATAACTGGACTTTTTAAAGTCAAACAATAATCACAGAATCCCTTTCAATTAAAACTAAATACTAGCTGGAATGTTTTTATGCATCTGTACATATTTAAAGGATCTGCAAAATGACTGAACTAAGCATAAGAAGAATATATTTTAAAATGGTGTACCTATGGCGTAATGGTGTATGTATGTATGTACATACATACATGCATACATACATACCAATAATTATGTATATATCATATTCATAATTAGTAGTGTTTCGCCTCTTCAGATTGTTTCATTGATAGATCGTGTGTATGTATTATTTTTTTAAGTTTGTGTGTATGTGTGTGCTTTTTTTTATTCATTGCATTTACATTTGTTGTGTCGAAGGGCAATTTAAAAATATACTCTACTTTTTGTATATTTTGTGCTTCTGTTTTTTGTTTTGTATGCTTGTATGTGTTTTTGCAGTTTCTATTTTTGTTTTTAAATTACTTTTTTTTACAAATTCTTATTAAACATAATTAAAAGAAGTATGTGCTGTGTATTTTTTATGTGTTTTACGTAGTGTTATTACTACTGTGTGTAGTATCTGCTTCCACTTCTGTCTGTTTTTTTTCTTTCTTTTATTCTCATTTAGATTTTTAGAAATGTTGCCATTTTTCGGTTGAACACTGTCCGTTTGTATAAGCTTCCCATTCGCAATCGCAGCCTTCCAAGCAATCAGGACATTCTAACTCACTGTCTTGTCAGTACATCCATGATACTGGTATCCATTGTGATGTGGTTTGTACTCGTTCGATGGCAGTCTCCAAACATGCTATAGTCTCACTGATGTCGTTGTTAACAATTGTCAAATCAAAGAAATGGCCATACATTTGGCGTAGCATATCTGATTCTTTAGCTAAACGTTCCAAGCTACCATCGTACTAAAAAAAACACAAGATACATATTACGTACAATTACAAACTCCAATGATATATGTACATATTCAATACAGTATTTATTCTATTTATTTATTTTTTATGAATATTACAAAATGTTTTTTAAAAAAAAATTCTAAAATTTGCAGGGATTTTTTGATTAGTAACGGAAGTTTGGAGATAAATCCAATCAAATGTGCACACCAAGTGTTTTATACCTGCCACCAGCAAAATGTCTTATTTAGTCTATTTAAAATTGAAAATTCCACAAAACCGACAGAATAAGATGTAAGGTTCCGCTTCCCTCCCATATAACGCTTTATCTTTAATTCATAATTTCTATCTGAAAAAAAAATGTCTGAAGATAAAGAACTCTAGGAATGCATTAGCAGATATTACTATGATACGCCTTTTTTAACGCAAGAGCGCTATATTCGGCCGTGCCGAATCTTATATACCCTTCACAACTTGTAGTCATGCAATAACAGTGGTTTGTGTCACCATTCATCCCATATGAAATACGTACACACATATAAAAACATACATATATAAAAACGTCCCATTGTAAAATTATAAATTCACGTATGTATGTTAAAAAAAAACAAAAAAAAAAAAAAAATTAAAAAAAAAATTTAAAAAAAAAAATTTTTTAAAAAATTATTATGTATATAATATATATAAAACAAAAAAAATAAAAAGAAAATATAAAAAAAAAATAATAAAAATATAAATAATATATTAAATAAAAAATAAAAAAAAAATAAAACAAAAATTAAAAAAAAAATTTTTTTTGGCTCAGCTGGGATTCGATGCCACGTTTTCTCTAACCAGTATACACGTTTGTATGTATGTATGTTGTTGTTGTAATGTTGTTTTTGTGAAAAAAAAATCGAGGTAGTCGTGGGTTTCTGCTCATATCTCAGTTGTTTATGTACCGATGTTTCTGATTTTCAATACCGATCTACTCCCGAATATTTCTGATATTTTAATACCCCACCCGAGTCTAAGCGATGTCGGGGGGCTTCAAAAAGTTGATTTCAACATACACACGGACAGACTGACAGAGCTTAATCGACTCCCCTATTCATAAGCTTTTAGAAAATATATACTTTATGGGGTCGGAAATGAAAATTGTAGAAATTTCACACGGAATGACAAACATATATATACCCTTTTTCACTGTGTGAAGGGTATAAAAAATATAAAATCCACAAACCAGCCGAAAATAGATATACGGAGCTAAAATTCTCGCTAATAAAACCTCAAAATCATATGACGCGCCTACTTGATCGTCCTCATCCCATATTAGGCTTTCGCTTAAATTCATATATTTTCTATATGAACAAAAATTTTAAATGATAATACATCTCTATGTTTTTATATTTCAGTTTAATTCTTTAGTAGATGTTACCTTTGTACGCCTACTTTAACTCCCACCTCCTATATATAGCATGCTATATTCATTATAAACCAAAAAAACAATACAATTAAATGTACGATGCTGAAATTCGCAAATAAAGCTTCCTGATCCATGTGGTTTGCTAATTTTTTTAGTAGCAACTTTAAACGCTTAAAACTGCTAAAATAATAAACCGATTTGACATTTAGACATACAAGCATACATCGATACAACAGAAATTGTGTTCACAAGTAAAACTACATTTCAATAGACGATACAGAATACAATACGAGGTTGTGAGTTGAACAAGTGAATATAGTCAACAATAAGACTAGCGAAGTTTGCATTACGTACATTCGTACAGATGTGTATAAGCATAAAAAAATATAACACAAGAAAGCCCCATACAGTTTGTACCATTATCTACATACATACATACATACATACGGTACAAACAAGCTGAACCTAGTCAGCAGGTGATATTTTTTGATGGTACATAAGACAACATTTAAATCGGTTAAGTAAATATGCTTATTTCGCTTTATTTCTATATTCTCATAGGCTGATGCCAGAAGGCACGCTTTACTCTAAGAAATAACAATACGCTCTACAAAGCAGGTTGTACATTGGTTTGTAGCATAGCTGGGGAATTTCGATTAGAATTAGAAATCATTACGATTAGAGAAATAAAATAATCTAATCATTAGAGTTAAATTTTGATAAAAATTTCAGATTAAATACTAATTGATTAGATTAGAAATAATCAAAAATCTAATCACAATTAGTGACGATTAGCATTTCTAATCAAAACTAATCAAAAAAATAATTGATTAGATTTGATTAGATCAACTATTTTAAACTATTTTTGTGAAAAGAAAATATTTATTCATTACATTTGTTGCTATATTAACATAATGTAACAGTTTTTGAATATTGCATAAAATTGTATTATATGTATATTGCCACATACATACATACATATATATTAACATACATTTTACATTACACATACTATACATAAAATAAATATAAAGAACGAATTTTACAGAATGTCAAATAAAAAAAACAAAAATACATATTTAATAATTCTGTAAAAAAAAAAAAAAAAACTATGTTCCGGATCACCTTCGTCGGTACATAATTTGGATCACATACATCATCGTCTGCGGAGAAGTCTTGGTCTTCGAAAACTATGGGATCCATTACGACAACTACAATATCGAAAATAAATTGGAAATTTTTGTTTTACATATAAATTTTGCATTTTGTTTAAATTTTCACGACGTCGAAAAAAACAATAAATAAAAGAAACAAAATCCGTGCATTTCTACTTACCAATATCTTTGAACACTTTAATTTGAATAAAACAAAAATTACAATCTTACAAAACAAAGATTTTACTTTCAATGTTAAGTAAACAAAAAAATTATACTTGTACTTACACAAAACACGTTGAGAATTAAGATTAATAATAACACAACAACAAAGTGAACCAGCTGTGTCAAGTGTTTAGTTTAAGAACAGGGTGCACCGTATGCAATTTTATGCAATATTCAAAAACTCTTACATTATGTAAATATAGCAACAAATGTAATAAATAAATATTTTCTTTTCACAAAAATAGTTGATCTAATCAAAAATAATCAAGAAATCTAATCAATTATTTTTTGGATTAGTTCTGATTAGAAATGCTAATCGTCACTAATTGTGATTAGATTTTTGATTATTTCTAATGTAATCAATTAGTAATCGTCTAAAATGGCTAACTAATCATAATTAATCAATTTTTCAGCACAATTAAAATTTCTAATCCTATTGCTAATCATTAGGATTTCTAATCATTGTTCCCAAGCTATGGTTTGTAGCATATTGTAGCTTCACTTTAAGCGAGAAATCTGACATCAGCATTAAAACTGAGGTATTTAAGTTCCTTTTTATAAAATTTATAATTTCTGAGTTTATTGCCCGCCATTTTGTAGTGGCAGCCAACATAAATTTTAACTTTTTTATAGTGCTTACATTGCGCTAGTCAAGTCCTTTCAGATGATACCAATACTGACTCACTCGGTTGTCTAGAGACGAAATAAAAAAAATGATTTTAGTTTCTAAATTTTTGGAATATATATTTCTCCAAAAAAAAGGCTTGCCTTTCATTCCCGGATATTTCCAAAAGACTAATATCATACACAGATCTGAGGAACATGTGAATGCTTCTAAAAGTTGATTTCAACCAACACACGGACAGACGGACATGGCTTATTTAATCGACTACTCTATTTATAAGCTTTCAGAAAATATAACCTTATTGGGGTCGGAAATGAAAACTGTAGAAATTACAAACGGATTGACAAAGCTATACACATATGTATATCCTTGTGCACCACTGGTGAAGGGTATATGTTGTGCTTTTGTTTTATAAATATAAAAGTTAACAAGAATGTTTAATAAGTGCATACAGACATGCATACAAGCTAAAATTTATCAAATTAAAAATAATGTGTCTGAGCACCAAAGAAAGTTTTAAATAGAATTCAAGAACATTTTTCAAACTAAAATTTGAACGTGTAAGAGCTGCGAATGCACCAACCAGCCCTTTTATTTAATCTGGCCTTTTTATGTTATTTATTCACTCTCATAACCATTACCGTCAATTATTTAAATTTAATAGCCAATTCATAGCCACTTTAGTAAATATTTTTGTAATTTGAAATTGGTGTGAAAATTTAATTATTATGAACTTACATCTGCAATATTTTGTAAAGATGGAGCTGCTATGAACACTACATACGGCGTAAACTCAGATGTTCGTAATATTTTTAGTGCCTGTGGTTCGACATCAAGAATAGCAATTTTACCTTCGGTATGTATACGTCTAATAGTGTCTAGTTTTGTACCATACATCGCATCCTCGTGCGTACCTATAAACAAAGAAAAAAAAATACAACACAAAAATATATAAATACACATACATATAAGTAAGTAAGTACATACATACAATGAAAAAAAAATAAATAATTACGAAGGGACATTAAGTGACTGTTTATCTCCCCACTTGGATTTATTAAAGTATTTTTTTTTAGTCAGAGAATACGATAATGAACTTAAAAAAATTATTAGTGTTAAAAAAACAAATATTTTAGTTATTTTTATTTTCATATAAGAAAAATTTACATTATGTTACATTTTAAAATATCTATAGTAATATAATCAAGTAAGAGTGCTGTATTTGGCAGTGGCGAATCTTATATACCCTTCACAACGTGTAGTCAAGCAATAACAATTGTTTGTATCACTCTCATTCATCTCATATGAAATACGTACGTACATACATACATATAAAAAACATACATATGTATAGAAAAACCTCCCATTCTAAAATTATAAATTGAGTTTATGTATGTTTGTTAAAAAAAAATAAAATAAAAAAACAAAAATAAATAAAAATAAAAAAATAACAAATAAAAAAAATATATGTAATGGTTTTTTTAAGCCTAAGGTCTTTTCAATAATAAAAATTTTTTTTTGTTCTTTTTTATATTATTTGATCAATATTTCGCTACCTCTTTGTGTAGCATTATTAGGAAACGAGTTTTTATAATACATTTGTTTTTTGTTGGTTTAGTGTCTGGATATTTGTTTTTTTTTTTTTTTTAATTTAAAAAGAGGTAGCGAAATATATTTTTTTTATTATTGAAAAGACCTTAAGCTTAAAAAAACTATTACAAATTATTAAAAAAGGCCGAAGAAACTAATAATTATTATAAAAAAATATAAAAACAAATAAATAAAAAAAAGCTGGGATTCGATGCCACGTTCAATCTGACCAGTATAAAACGTTTGTATGTATGTGTTGTTTTTTTTCTCAGTTGCTTATGTATCGATTTTTCTGATTTTCAATACCGATCTGCTCCCGAATATTTGTAATATTTTAATACCACACGCGTGTCCATGCAAGCGCGGGGTCATCAAAAAGTTGATTTCAACATACACACGGACAGACTGACAAGACTTAATCGACTCCCCTTTTCATAAGCTTTCAGAAAACATACTTTATGGGGTCGGAAATGAAAATTGTAGAAATTTCACACTGAATGGCAAACCCATTTCACTGTGTGAAAGGTATAAAAAAAAGTACAAAATTATGTGATCATCTGTTTTGTACAGTTAAAAAAGTAAAAAAATCCTAAAATTATCAAATATTTATGTTGAAAAGTCTACAATAAAAAATTAATGTTGTAAAGTAAAGAAATATTTTTAAATTTTGATGACGATTTAACCAAAATCTTGGAATGAAAATACTTTTTTGAATAACTTCAAGGTGCCGTTTTATGTTATTCAAGTGAGTTTGCACTCAGAAAACAGACAATCAAATTCTTGACAATCGAACAGTTCAGTTCTTGCACTCGAACTATTTTTTGTGGTGAAAAAATTTCTATTGCAATATTTATAATTTCTTAGTTCTGGTTATACATTAATATTTCGAAACGTAATTGTGTAAATACAGCCATAAGCCTTCGTTAGCCGAGCGCTGATGCAACCGTACTGTAATGGAACGTACTGTAAGCACGTTTGTGCAGTTATAGAACATTAAAAACGTAAAGCTCTGTACAGACGGTTGTCAGATTTTACTTAATTGCTACACCTAAACATATGCTAACAATGGAATGACAATGAAGAATTGCTTCCATAAGGTAAATTGTCAGTTCTGACGGTTGTGAGACTTTTGTCAGAAAAGCTGACAATTTCATTGGCAGATGTTGTTCTGACAATAACATTATCTGACGATGTTGTCCGACAAAAAATTTTAAGTTTAGACGGTTGTCAGATGACGGTATAAAAAAAGTTGGCAGATCTGTTGTCAGAAATTGCTTTAGTCATGTTTTTTTTGCAATCTTAGATTCCGATAGCGTCTGGGGATCTAGAAAAGCTTTCACAAATTTTAAAAAGGTAATACTCAGTACCGTCCTCTTCATATTTACAATAATTTTTATTATTTTCATTTTGTTCTCCACTTACATCCAATTTACATGATGAATTTTATGACGTCCAATTTTCTTAATTCCCTTTTGAAGTTGATACCAAAAACTATTCAAATTTATACGATGGTTTTTTTTTGGACGTCTAATTTCTAATTTGTATTGTAGACTATTAAATTTATATTTTTAATATTTTTTATTTTCTAAATTTTGAATATCGAAAAGACTAATTACTATTTAATATTTTATTTTATCAGTCAAAAAGCACAATCCAGTTGATGAGAATATAAAAATAAAACGTAACAGAAAGAACAGAAAAAAGTGTTAAGCAAAATGTCAAAAAAAAAACCATGAAAACAGAAACCATGTCTATTTTTCTACCCCCCTTTCTTCTCTACACCGCTTGCTTCCAAACAAAAAATGACGTCCAAAATTGGACGTCATAAAATTCATCATGTAAACCTACTGTTATTGACACAAATCTAAACTGAAACAAGAAACACGCAAGAAAATTAACAATTTTTTTTTGTACAACAGCTGTTGCATTGAAAGAGCGTTTTGCAGTGATGCCATATGAAGATACATACTTAAAATTCTCACGTTTTTAAAAAAATCTCCTAAATTTTTCCTAGTGTACAATTTATGTAAAAAAATTATGAAAAAGGTTCAAATTCAAGATGGCCGTCATGACAGAATGGCGAACAAATTTGTATAATGAGTGAATTTTAGTTATTAAAAATTTATCTAATTTACCCCCTGCAATATTGGGATCAAATTAAAGGAACTGACAAGTAGAATACAGAATATCATGTATAACCTATAAAAATCAAGATGAACGCCATGACAAAATATCGAACAAATTTGTATACATAAGATGATTTTTGTAATTAAAAACTTACCGCCATCAATAGTGGTATCAAATGAAAGGGCTTGACCTGTAATATACAGTAGGCTTAACAAAAATTCTTTATTTAAGATGGCGTCCAATACAAAAGGGCGAATTACATATTTGTAATTCAATATGGGTATTAAATAAAAGGGCTTGAATAGTAAAATAGATTACGCTATAAATCAATAAATATAATTATATTTTGATAATTAAAATTTTACTCTCTACAATATTGGTATCAAATGAAAAGGCATAGTAACATGTATTATTTCGTATATACAAGTATGTATGAACGTATAGAAGTCCGAGATTATGTAGTTTGTATATGTATGTATAGACGTCTATGATTATAGTGCTTATATATATTTATGCATATACTACAAACATATGTATGTATATTTTTGCTATCAACTTTTCTTTGTAAATTATGATAAAGTTAATATCTGCATAATTCAAGCGAGTGCTGGTGACATATATAGTAGATTAGTCATGGTCGAATATAACGTTCTTAATTGTTTTTATGTATAAATATAATAGAAAGTACAAGAAAATTCCTAAAAACAACATTCTATTCAACAATACTAAAAGCAACATTTTATACATCTGACATCACAAACTTGTATGACAATGACGCCATTGTCATATGCACAAAACTTGTACATCTGCCAATATAAAATTATCTGACAAAATGTTTCAATGGTCTGACAATAACGATGAAGGTTGTTCAGACGATTGCAATATATCTGACAATATTGTTGTCAGGTTGCCGTCTATCAATGGTATGACAATGACTTTTCTGCCAACATTGTTATGCAAACATTGCCAGTTCACACGGTTGTAAGGTATTTGCTACCAATTTTTCAAACAATATTGTACGATCTGACAACCGTGTGTACGAAGCTTAACATATGTTTTTGACATTCAAACAGCATTAGTATAGGTAAATAAAGCAATTAAAAAAAATATTTTTCAAACAAGCCTGTGCTTTTTTCAATGGATATAGAAGAATTGTTTATTGATTTAAACCTTTGCCTGAACAAGTAAAATTAGATGTTCATCATCCATTTTATTAAAAATTACCAAGGAAACTTTAATTTCTTAAATTTAAAAACTTATTTTGTTTATTTTTTTTAATTTTGGTATAAAAATAAACAGCTGATTATAAAACAGTGATGGGTATTACAATTTTACAAATGGTTTTTTATTACGAAGAAAAAGTACCTAATGATATCAGAAAATATTTTGTATATTTATTTATGTATATTAATATGTTATATTTATTCTCTAGCATTTATAAATAAAATATAATAAACAAATTATAGTTTATTTGATATATGTGTTTATGTATGTATACAAATCAATTAATATTATTTAATAGATTTGAATACAATTTTAATCTTTACATATTTCACATTTATTATACACAATGTATATACAAAGCGTATGTGCGAGACGCTTAAAAGTCTCCAGTTTTGCAATTTTAAGGCGGAAATAATTATTATAGTGGTAATTGCGTTTCTAGCAAGTATAGCGAAAAAAGAAACAACAGTAATCAGAATAAAACATAGTATAAGTTTAAAATAGACACAATAGTTCGCAAAACTGTATTTAAAAAATTCGTGAAGAAAAATAAATTAACACGCAAAGTACTAAAAGTTGTTTTATTTTTCTTTTGCGTATTAAAATATATAAAAAAAGTACCATTAAAAAAGCAAAAATACCCTGAAATCATAAAATAAACAAGCAGACCATCACTGGCTTACAAATGTCACGTAAGAATGTAAGGAAATTCTATTTTATACAGAATGGTACGTTCCGGTTACAGTACGTTAAATTTCGCTAAGCTTTTGCATTGTTTCTTATAAGCCAAAAACGAACAGCTGATACATTACAGTACGGATGCGCTCGGCTAACTGAGGCTATATCTGTGTATCATTAAAAAAAAAACTCGTATTCTTCTATCGCTCAAGACGTAGTTATAAAAAGTATTTACGTCACTGATTTTAATCTTGCGAAATTACGGAAAAGCATTTTTCTTATCACTACTACTACTCTTAAGTCGTCTGCTTTTTATCGGAATATTAAACATTAGCGGAAATCACTCTTCGCTGTTAACAGATCATGCAAATGTTGCAGATCTTGCAAGTCTATGATAGCACATTAACGACATTGAACCTCAATAACATCTCTGTGTCATTGAAAATATGGACATAAATATTGTACTATACCACCAAAACCGTGGCTAGCATTTCACTGATATTTTATTTCATTCATAAGTTTCATATCATAACAAAATATATTAAGATAATTCTCTGAAAACTTTTTATTTTATTTCCAATTAACATCGTGAGTTTTGGTTTAACCACCCTGTAGAAAATTATTCCTGATTTTGTATTATTCATATCATTGCAAATCATTTAAAAACGGTTTCAACAAAACGGCGCAACATGTCATACAGAGCATAAAACTTTGTAGAAGAACGTCAAATCTCTGGTGTTTGTGAAAAAACCAACAACGATTGATCATTTGGAAACCAACATTTGACGAAATAAGACCGGGTATGCTCGAAAAAGAGGTGCAAAATTTAACATACAGGATGACAGGCGCAGCTGCGAAATTATTTGCAAATATTAAATACCATAACATTTATAATAAGCTAATAAAGCCAAAATTTTGCTATTCCATTCCATTTGTTGTATTTTAGTAAACAAAAAGTTTTATGCCTCTAAAATAAAGCACGCAACGTTTTCGCAAGGCAAATTTTTTCTTTTTATACCCGCCACCAAAAAAATTTTGGGGATATATTAATTAAGTCATTCCGTTTGTAACACATCGAAATATCTATTTTAGACCACATAAAGTATATATTTTCTGAGTACTGGTATCATTTAAGGACGATCTAGCAATGTCCGTCCGTCTGTTGAAAGCACGAAATTTTGCCAGAATATTTCTTATGCACAAGGTTTGTTTGGTATTGAAAATAGACTAAATCCGTATATTAAAAAAAGAGTCACAGCTCGTAATGCAAGAGTAGGTCAAAAAAACAATGTCCCTCCTACATCGAATAAAATGCAATTGTGTCTAAAGCATTAACGTAGAGCCATAAAATTTTGAATGACATTTCCTGAACAAAAAAAATTTTTTCCCTAAAAATTGCTTAAGTCTATGCATTAGGAAAGTAGTTATAGATTAAAATGTACGACAATTTAGTAAATGTATGATTCTAAAATTTTGCCAACATTGCATTTTGGTCAAAGGCTTTGTACTAACGAAAAATAAATGTGATACGCCCACTTTTAGGCCCACCTCCCACATAACGTTATGAATAAAGATTTTGAAGGAATAAAGGACTCTATATTGCAATATCTGAGTTTAATTAATTAGCAGTAACTCACGGAACACACCTACTAGAACGCCCACTTTTCACGTAATCTACTGTTAATGAAATTTTAAACCTCATAAAACCGACAAAATTACAGTTATGATGATGAAATTTTGTATATAGTTTTCTAGTAAACGCCATTGTTGTGGTGCCAAAAAATGAAGGTGGCACGCCCACTTTAACGCCTACTTCCACATAAAACCCTTTATCTTAAATTTATAATTTCTCTATGGAAAAAGTTTTTGGAAGATTAAAGGACTATATTAAAATATTTAAGTAGTATTTACTAGCAGAAACTATATTGACACGCCTATTTTAACGCCCACTTTCATTGAAAGATTAAATTTACAAAAATATTTTAATAGCATATCGAAGATATACAAAGAAAGTGATACATCTTTAGTATAAAGAGAGCGTAGTTTTTATATCAAAAATTAATTTACAACAAGTACCCAGAAGTGATAGTTACGACAGTGTAAAAGGGTATACCTATACAAATTTGTCATTTCGGTTGTAATTTCTAATATGTTAATTTTAGAGTTCTTATAAATAGAGGAATTGATTTAGTTAATTTTGTCTGTCCGTTCACGTATGTGGTATCAATTTATCAGATATGATTTCGAGAATTTTGCTTTTGAAAATCAGTTATCTGGGCACATTACGAGCTGAGATATGAGCAAAAGAATACAATTGCCTTTGTTTTCTACCCAAACAAAGTGAAATTTTGCGTCTCCTATGGAACTTTTTGAAACCTTTGTTACGCACATACAAAATATTTCAGACAAAGATATTGGCGAAAAAAAATTTTGGAAAAGAAAATGTCAACTAAAAGTTTACATTACCGATTTGCACGATATAAGTAATTGTCGGTTATGGTAATAAGTAAGAAAATTGCCAAAGAATTTACTAAGATATCAAAATTTCTATAGTATTAATTTGCGACCCTATAATTAATACACATTTCGATAGAGAAGCTGATTTAACTAGGATAACAACAAAAGCTAACGGTCGCTAATTCATACTTATGTATGATGGTGCAAATTGAATACTTCATTTTTTAAGATGAATGGTTTCCAAGAAAAAACCAAATGAAAATTGTCAAGTGTTGTATCTAAAATACAGATAGAGGATCACCATCATCAAAAATCATAATAATAATATTGATATTGTATCTACAGACTAGCATTTAACCCGCTACTTCGATAGCGCAGCTCTTACTATTTATTGAATACTCAAGTTCTATTTATAATTATTAAATATTTTTCAATTTATGATAATTTGTATCTCTAATTCAATTTACTTAGAAAAATAAAAAGTAGAGTAAAGATATATCGGGCATATATTTCCTAACTAAAAGTAAGATCAATGCTATTGAGTTTCGAAAATTAATATTCATAATTTGCAAAAATAATATAAGTAACATTTTTTCCTTCACTAAAACTTCCACTTGGTTTATTATTACCTGCATTCAGAATTCTATGTATAAGGGGTGTCTCGAAATGCTTTTTTACATTTTTTACAGGGCACTACGCAAAAAACTATTATTGAATTAATTTTTTTGTTCCACTCTGTGATAGTGTCAGCAATACTTTGTTAATAAGTTTATTCAAATTATTTAATCCGTATTTAAAATGTCGTCAAATAGAGAAAAAGTGAGAAAAAATATTGTGGATATTTATAATGAAAATAAACAACTTTCTTACGCTGAAGTTGCGCGACGGGCAAAAGTGTCCAGACAGACTGCCCGTAACGTTATTTTTAAACTCAAAAAAGACTTGTCTATTAAGCACAAGAAAGGTGGTGGGCCTCGTGGTTTTAGGAATCCTCAAATCGTTAAAAAGGTGAAGGCACTTTGGAAGCAAAATCCAAACATTTCCATTCGCGATATCGCACGAAAACTAAATATTTCGAAGTCGCTTGTAGAACGAATAAAGAAAAAAGAAAATTTAAGAACATTCAAGTCAAGAAAGCTCCAAACCGAAACGAAAAAGGAACAAAAACGGCAAGAATAAGAGCAAGACAGTTGCTACGTCACAAATTAAATAATTTTAAAGGATGTATTTTAATGGACGATGAAACCTATTGTAAGTCTGATTATTCAGAGCTTCCTGGTCAGGGTTTTTATGTTTCTAATAAAAGAGCTAATGTTTCCGATAAATTTAAGTATAAAAAGATTTCAAAATTCCCCAAAAAATATATGTTATGGCAAGCAATATGTACATGTGGGAAAACTTCAAAGGCAATCACTGTGAATCATACAATGAACAGCCAATTTTATATTAATGAGTGCCTGGCTGTATTGCCGTTATACAGAAGCCACAATATACCTCCACTGTTTTGGCCCGACTTGGCAAGCTGCCACTACAGCAAAGACGTACTTGAGTGGTATGAGGCCAACAAAATAAATTTTGTACCGAAAAACATGAATCCACCTAATTGTCCAGAGCTAAGGCCTATTGAACGCTATTGGGCTATAATTAAGCAGTACCTAAGAACAAAGTTCAAAACTTCTGCAAATGTAAAAAAATTTGGATTTATTTGGAAAAAAGCTATCAAACACTTCGGTAAAACGTGTGTCCAACGTTAAATGCAAAGCGTTAAGAAAAAAGTGCGAAATTTTGCAAAAGAAAATAAAATTTGAAGCTTTGGTTTTTTGCATAATAAAGTTTAGAAATTTTTCTCCATAACGCCAATAAAATGTATTTTTTGTTTGAAAAAAACTAGATTTTGGAGACATTTTAAAATGTAAAAAAGCATTTCGAGACACCCCTTACACATTTAAAAAAAAATGAGAAAAAATAATTTTGGTCGTCCATAGAGTTAGACTTCGGATCAAAAAACTATCTATCTATTTCTACAAACGTAAATAAAAGTAAACAAAGTACAATAAAAATTCTAAAAGGCTTTCTTTGTGTCTCCAATATCATTTTAATTCCCAACTTGAATCAATAATCCTTTATTTTACAATTTTAGCTTTATAAAGTAGAAAATACGAAAAGTCCCATTAAAATTCAGAAAAGTACCTTTATGGTGGCCCATAACATTTTCAGTCTCACCTTGTATCAACAGTCACTAATTTCGAAATTCTTGCTTCGCAAACGTCGAAAATACCAAAGTACCATAAAAATTCCAAAAAGTACCTTTTTCAGTCCCACCTCGTATCAACAGTCACTATTTTCGAAATTCTAGCTTCGCAAACGTACCATACGAATTCAAAAAGTACCTTCTTGGTCGCCCATAACATTTTCAGTTTCACCTGGCATCAAAAGTTCTTTATTTTACAATTCTACCTTTATAAACGTAGAAAATACAAAAAGTACATTTTTGGTCCAAGTTCCAAATTTAAAATGTTCAAATATCTATGTAGGTTAGGTTAGGTTGAAAAGGAGGGGTATAAAAGCCCAAGCCCATGACAGGTATGCACTTATGCCCAGTTGGCATGTTGTGCGCTCCATATGGAAAACGGAATTCCCAAACAAAAACCATAAACATAATTTCCCATAAATAACGGACTAGTCCAAGAACCCAGTCCCCTCAATGTAACGCCTTATGGATCTCCAGTTCGAGTTCCCCAGGTATTCCAAGTTCGGCATAGTATCCACTGTAAAATTTTCGCGCCTAATATGCCCAAACGCAGGACAATGACAGAGGTAGTGTTCCAGAGTCTCATCCTCTTCCTCGCAAGCTCTACATGTTGTCTCCTCAGATAATCTCATGCGAGCTAGATGAGTTCTCAACTCCGTATGACCTGTAATTACACCGGTTAATTTCCTAAGTGTAGGTCCACTTAATCTCAGAATCTCCTTTGATTTCCCAAGATTTGGGTCACCCCAGAGTGCTCTTGTCACCTTACCGACATCAGTGCTTTGCCATTTTCTGACATGTTCCTCCATTGCCCAACATTTAAGTTCATCCTTAAATCGTTTAAGGGGTTTGGCGTTCTCCAAAGTTATAGTACTCAGAAGAGCTCCCATTTTGGATAATTTGTCAGCTTTCTCGTTTCCGATCAGCCTGTGATGGCTTGGTATCCATATTATATCCAGATGTTCACAATTTGCATATGAGTTTATCTCGCTCTTGCATTGCAAAACGTTCCGGGATTCAACTTTCTCCTTTCTCAATGTCTTAATCACTGATTGGCTATCCGTAAAGATACGAATCGGAGTTTCGCTATTCGTTTCCTTTATCCATTTAATTCCTTCCGTAATCGCCATGATCTCAGCCTGAAAAATAGTGTTGTGATCTGGTAGACGGAAGTATTTGCTTCTATTTCGGCTTATGTCATATAAGCGTATTCCAGTTTGGTCACCAATCTTTGAACCGTCTGTGTAAAGATCGATTCCGTGGGTGTTTCCCGTCCTGATTATCTCATCCCATTCTCCCTCTTCCGGTATAATGGTGATGCAGTTAATATTCTCATATCTCATCGGGATTTTATCACATGTTAATTCCGTAATATTTCCCATCGGTAAGATATCCGTTATTCTTTGGTATCTGGTCTTATGTTCTCTTAAAAGCCACTCATCTATTGCCATTAATCTTGTGGCAGCTAAGGCCGCTTCATATTTTACCTGTATCTCAATAGGCCAAATGGATAATATATTCTCAATGGCCATTGTCGATGTGGTCCTCATGGCGCCGCAAATATCTATGTAACAAAATATTTTTATATACATGATTTAAAATCAGTAAATCTACTCTTTTTTGCATAAAAGTAATTATGTTCTAAAAAGTACCAAACTCTTTTCCGATTTTTCCCTTTTCTACCCTGTTATGAATGTGTTTAAATTTTTACTAAATTACATAATTTTTTGGTGAAATCCTAATTAAAAATTTTGTCAAAATTGGCCGTCCAATTAGGAATTACATACATTTTCCGGAATTTTTCCCTTTTTGGTACCTTTTTTGTCCACAAAAAAGTTTTCCAAAATTGAACTTAAATAATTGTCCATATTCTATTAGGAAATAATGATTGTCAAATTTTGTCACATTGAATAATATTAGAAAAGTTTCTTTTTAAAAAAGTACCAAAAAAAAGGGAAAATTTTGACCCCTCGTGCCTGTGAATTTGAAAAAAGTGCCGAATGCTTATTAATATTTTTTCGCGGATTACTTTATGCAGTTTAAATTTTTTTCTTAGCTTGATGTGTTTGGAAGTTACATAGGGTACCAAAAAAAGTGCCAAATTATAGTTTTTACCCGTTTTTCCCCTTAAGGTTTGAAAATTCAAAAAAACACGCCTATTTTTGTGCAAATTACACTACTTTTTCAATTTAATTTGTATCATTTTTAGTTTAGCAGATATAAGATTACCGATTTTACCCGTTTTTAACCTTTTTTACCCCCTTAAAGTACGAATTTCCAAAAATCCCTTCTTAGTGGAGCTATACATTGAAAGAGTAACCGATTGTTCAAATTTCATGTCTCTAGCTCTTTGCATTTGGGCTGTACGATGATGAATCAGTAAGTCAGTCAGTCAGTCATTAGATGTACAATTACACTTAGAAAATTCAGCTCTTTTTTGGGACGTGGAACATTTAGCACTTTAATTTGGTCGATTTAGAATTTTTTCAATTCAGCTACTAATAACACTAATAGTAGGGTGATCGATTATTCGACATGTTTAAGAAACCGGGTTTCAAATAGTTTGAAATTTAGAATTAAAGAAAGAATCGGTTGCTCTTTTAAAAATTTAGAAAAAACCGGTTAACCGGTCGAATACATAAAAAATATTTTTTTCTTATACCCATGACTGAGATACATATATAGGTATAAACTAGTTTATTCTATGGTTTAATTGCATTTTTAGTTGACACACATTCAATGGCATTATTATAAAATACCGTTATTTCAAATAAAGATGTTAAAGGACAGAAACTTTTTACCTTAAAGTGACCGAAAAGTTAAGTTTATGCTTCAATTACCTTGAACTTTTAAGGTTAGCTTTATAAATTTAAAAAAAACCATTGTTTCTCTACATGAAACAAAATATGGCAACTAAATTGTGATTAATATTTTTTTTCTGCTTCGACCTTTTTAATTTTTTTTATTTTAAGTTTTACTTTTCTAAAATTAGTGACACAAAACAGTAAATAAATCATCAAAAATGTTATTTCGTTTTGTAAATAAAATGTATAAATTTACATTGTTGCCGCGACATTTATTAAGAACAAAATTAATTTGTTAAAAGTAGTCAGAATTTGCTCTGGTTCTGCCATATTAAAAAAAACAACTGTGTTACAAGCAGGTTGTAATAATGAAAAATATTAAAAAGTCACTTCACTGCACACACTAGTCAAAGTTAGTCAAAGATGCAAAATATTATGAAATTTGAAAATTAAATCAAAAAGTATTGCAAATTACAATAACTTGATCAAAAAACTTAACTGAACAGCTGATTATCACAGTAAATTATAAGCGCAACAACGTATAAAATACCTGCTCTCCTTTTAAAACAAATAATATTTAATCCTAATTATTTTCTTTATATTACACATGGAAGAGTATTTAATAAATTTTCTGATTTTTAAAAATTTTTTGAGTAATAAATATGGTATGGTACGTTTGGTTACAAAGATAAATAAACATAAAACTAAAAATGAAAAAAAAAAAAACCGGTTTATGTGAGTAAAAAAACCGGTTTATTCAACATTCGAAAAATTAATATTTACAATAACCGCCTTGCTGAAAGAATAAAAAACCGGGTTTTCCACCGGTTGTAAAACCGAGTCGACCACCCTAACTAAAAAAAAAAAATAGTTGGGCTCCTTTGACAACCCAATATTAAAACTGTTTAAGCCAGCTATGCATATTATAGTTATGCAATATTACATACATACATATGTATGTATATAAGGACTACATTTTGCGAAGTTTTTTTTCTGTATATATTATAGTACGTTTTATCATTTGTCGATTTATTAATTATGTTCATCTTCATATGCTTACCATATTCCAAATACTCATTTGCTGCAATGTCTGCCATCATTTCATCATGTGATACGAAATAATAACTGCGACCATTTTCCTCGTCGGGTTTTGGAGGTCTTGTAGTGTCTGTAACAAAAAATAAAAATCAAAAAGTGCTTTGTAAATATATTCATATGTAAGTATGTGAGTTCTATTTACATATGTTTAGAATTAAAAAACAATTAATAACAACTAACCAAACAACCGGTTTTTTACAATTTTGACACATTTCGTTGGCGCACAATTTTAAGTTTATTTATAAAAATTTCCGAAAGAAATTTAGCGATTTATTTCCGGATATTTCCAAAAGATTGATATCATACACAGATCAGAGGAACATGTGGTTGCTCCTAAAAGTTGATTTCAACCAACACACGGACAGACGGCGTGGCTTAATCGACTCATCTATTCATAAGCTTTCAGAAAATATAACCTTATTGGGGTCGGAAATGAAAATTGTAGAAATTACAAACGGAATGACAAAGCTATATACCGTTGTGCACCACAGGGGAAGGGTATAATTATTATTTAACAACAAATAAATAAAATGACAGGCCCTATTACTACATCGAGTCGGGTCGCTACACCATTTTTCATTAAAATTGAGAAAATTCCAAATGCAATTGAGAAAATTTCAAATGAAATTGAGAATTTTTATTTGAAATTGAAAAAATTCCAAATGAATATGAGAATTTCAAATTGTAATTGAGAAAATTCCAAATGAAAATGCGAATTTCAAAATGAAAGTGGGAAAATTCCAAATGAAATTGAGAAATTTTTATTTGAAATTGAGAAAATTCGAAATGAAATTGCGAAAAAAATATGAATATATATACGTAAGTATGTTTATATTATCAATTGAATTTAAAATTTTCTTAATTTCATTTGGAATTTTCCCAATTTCAATTTGAAATTCTCATTTTCATTTGGAATTTTCTCAATTTCAAATTGAAATTCTTAATTTCATTTGGAATTTTTTTAATTTCAAATTGAAATTCTTAATTTCATTTGGAATCTTTTTAATTTCAAATTTAGATCCTTAATTTTAATTGGAATTTTCTCAATTTCAATGAAAAATGGTGTAGTATGTAACGAGTATATGTATAATAACACTTCCTTTGAGTATGCAAATACAACATATGTTTTAAGCTGATTAGATTTAAATTGTTTGTTATTACTTACGTGGTATTGGATAGGCGTATTTATCTGGATATTTCGATATTAAAGTATTTTTGATATGACGTCGACCTACACCATGAGCACCTAACAAAACTAAAGTCTTTCGTTGAAAATTGGGATCACCTACTAAAATACAATCAATATTTATAACTCTGATAATTCTGCTTTTGCACATCGCACCTACCTGGTACTTTTACGACCTCCTCATACGTAACCAACTCCAAGTTGTCAAATATACCACTATGTTTGGCCAAATATTTGTCACGGCATTGCTTCTTCTTACGACCGAATATGGAGCAATTAACTATAAAATAAAAAAATTATTGAAATTTTATTTTAAAAAAATGAGATGAGGTGTGTCTGACGGCTTGTGTATCTGTATTGAAGCATGCATCGTTAATTGCATGCGACACTTAATCTGCATTTTAAATAATGATTTTCAAATCTACATACATGCAAGAAATTTAGTCGAGATAAGAAAATTTCAAGTTTTTAAAAATCTAAATATCTACATATAATACTTTAAGGGATAACACGTAAAAAAGCATTATCTGTATTATATGTATAACTAGCCAAACCCGGCGCGCGTTGCTACGCCCCTTAATGAATCGAAATGCATTCTGAATTTTAATTGAATATCAAGTGCAAAAACCTAAAAATTATAATTTTTTTATGGGCGTGGCATTGCCCACTTTTCTAATCACGAAATTGTAAAGTCATAACAGCTCAATATGTGTGCAAAGTTTCAGAAGAATCGGACCAGTGCAAGTACCTCAAAATTATAATTGTTTTAATGGGCGTGGCCCTGCCCACTTTTCTAATCATGAAATTGTAAAGTCAGAACAGTCCAATACGTGTGCAAAGTTTCAGAATAATCGGTCCAGTGCAAGTACCTCAAAATGATACCTTTTTTTATGGGCGTGGCACTGCCCACTTTTCTAATCACGAAATTATTTAGTCATGACAGCTCGACATGTGTGCAAAGCTTCAGAAAAATTGGTCTGGTGGAAGTACCTCAAAATTATAACCTTTTTTTAGGGGCGTGGCCCCGCCCACTTTTCTTATAACGAAATTATTTAGTCATGACAGCTCGATATGTGTGCAAAGTTTCAGAAAAATCGGTCAAGTGCAAGTAGCTAAAACTGATAACTAATTTTTATGGGCGTGGCCCCGCCCACTTTTTCCCACCCATAAACACTCCCTGGTATGTGTACAACAACTTGCCAAAGTTTGAGCCCGATCGGTTTTACAGTTTCGGAGTCTATAGCTAACACACACACACACACAGACACACACACACACAGAGTTTAACTTTTATATATATAGACTAGCCAAACCCGGCGCGCGTTGCTACGCCCCTTAATGAATCGAAATGCATTCTGATTTTTAATTGAATATCAAGTGAAAAAACCTAAAAATTTTATTTTTTATGGGCGTGGCATTGCCCAATTTTCTAGTCACGAAATTGTAAAGTCATAACAGCTCAATATGTGTGCAAAGTTTCAGAAGAATTGGACCAGTGCAAGTACCTCAAAATTAAAATTGCTTTTATGGGCGTGGCCCTGCCCACTTTTTTTATCACGAAATTGTAAAGTCATAACAGCTCAATATGTGTGCAAAGTTTCAGAATAATCGGTCAAGTGCAAGTACTTCAAAATGATACCTTTTTTTATGGGCGTGGCACTGCCCACTTTTCTAATCACGAAATTATTTAGTCATGACAGCTCAATATGTGTGCAAAGTTTCAGAAAAATCAGTCTGGTGCAAATACCTCAAAATTATAGCCTTTTTTTATTGGCGTGGCCCCGCCCACTTTTTTAGTCTTAAAATTATAAAGTCACGACAGCTTAATATGTGTGCACAGTTTCAGAAAAATCGGTCCAGTGCAAGTGCCTCAAAATTAAAACTTTTTTAGGGGCGTGGCCCCGCCCACTTTTCTTATCACGAAATTATTTAGTCATGACAGCTCGATATGTGTACAAAGTTTCAGAAAAATCGGTCAAGTGCAAGTAGCTAAAACTGATAACTAATTTTTTATGGGCGTGGCCCCGCCCACTTTTTTTCATCCATAAACACTCCCCGGTATGTGTACAACAACTTACCAAAGTTTGAGCCCGATCGGTTTTACAGTTTCAGAGTCTATAGCTAACACACACACACACACACACACAGAGTTTCACTTTTATATATATAGATTTGTAAACTCCTGTTTGCTTTTGTGCTTTCCAAATTTGTTTATACTTATGTGTTTACTGTGAGTTATAAAATAAGAGATATCTCAATAAAATAAAACAACTTGAATTTGTTTTGTTTTTGTTCGTTTTTTCTTTTGCTCTCCTACTAAAAATGCTTAAAGTTAGTAGTTGTTTTTAGTTAATCGAGACATACATATAAGTTAATACATATGTACATGCATGCATACAAATATACATATATTAGATATTTTCGGTATAATTTGTTGTATTCTTCATTGAACTATGCATTCATTGAACTAAAATACATACTATCATTGAACTTTTTATATTGTTTCGCAATTTTATGTCTACACAACAACATTCGTTTCAAAATGGAATGGCGCATATTTTTCAATATCATAATTTTTTCAAAATAATTGTTAAAAAAAACTTTCAAGGATGTGAAAAGATACAATTTTTAAAGCACACTTGTTTCTGACAAACGATACCCCATAAATAAAATTAGGTTATGGTTGCTTGAAAAGATAAGCATTAAAAACCCAAACCCATGACAAGTATGCAAAATTCCCCTACGGCAACCATAATCCCAAACTTAGCAAATATTTTTAATTTCATAAAATTTCTTGTCGTATTAAATTGTTTTATTGTTTGCTTTTTTAATTTGTTCTATGAAGCTTCGATTCCATTACTATTTCTGTTAATTGTTGTGGTTAGTGACATAAAAAATGTATTATACAGGTTGCTTCTATACTGATATACATACATACATTTATGTATGTGCACTAGAGTTTCGGATATATGTGTAAGTACTCATCACTATCCTGGGAAAATGTTACTAATATTCCCGAAAAATTAACAATTTGCCGTATAACTGAAAATATATTTAATTTTATATTTAACTAGCTGACCTGGCGAACTTCGTAGCGCCCTATAATAAAGAAATATCTGTTACCTTTTTATCGGAATTAAGTTAATTTCTTTATTAAGTATTGCTGTTGGTATATTAATAAATCAAAATTATTCCAAAAACAAAGTGTTTATTATTCTAATGCTTTATGATACACAATATTCTTAGTTTTATTTTCTGGCGCGTATATAAATTGTGTTGTTTGTATTCCGACACGGGAACAGGCGACATATCATGAATTTTCAAGATATCAAAAGTTTCCAACACTATACATTTGACTAACCTTGTTGAACAAACACTTCAGAAACAAGTAAGAGCGCTATATTTGGCCGTGCCGAATCTTACATACCCTTCACAACGTGTAGTCATGCAATAACAGTAGTTTGTATCACCATTCATCCGATATGAAATACGTACATACATATAAAAAACACACAAATATTAAAACATCCCATTGTAAAATCATAAACTTACGTATGTATGTTAAAAAAAAAACAAACAAAAAAATTATAAAAAAAATTATAAAAAAAAAATATAAAAAAAATTTAAAAAATATAAAAAAAAACTTTAAAAAAAATTAAAAAAAAAATAATTAAAATATATATAATAAATATAAAACAAAAAAAAATAAAAAAAAACAAAATAAAAAAAAATATAAATAATATATTAAATAAAAAATAAAAAAAAATTAAAAAAAAACAATTAAAAAAAATTTTTTTGGCTCAGCTGGGATTCGGTGCCACGTTTTCTCTAACCAGTATACACGTTTGTATGTATGTATGTTGTTGTAATATCGTATTTGTGACAAAAAAAAATCGAGGTGGTCGTGGGTTTTTGCTCATATCTCAGTTGTTTATGTACCGATGTTTCTGATTTTCAATACCGATCTACTCCCGAATATTTCCGATATTTTAATACCTAACCCGGGTCCATGCGATATCGGGGGGCTTCAAAAAGTTGATTTCAACATACACACGGACAGACTGACAGAGCTTAATCGACTCCCCTATTCATAAGCTTTCAGAAAATATGTACTTTATAGGGTCGGAAATGAAAATTGTAGAAATTTCACACGGAATGACAAACCTAAGTATATATACCCTTTTTCACTGTGTGAAGGGTATAAAAATACTTCCATACAGACTAATGTATTTTTATATTATTAGCGCTTTTTATTCGTTATAACATGTATAATAAAAAACAAATTATCATCATTTTGCTCTAAACTTAACAGTCTAAAGTTGACGAATTTTTTGCTGCGTATCAATGAATGCCTAAAAAAAAATTAATTTTTTCAATAGCCAAAAAAGCCAGAAACCAGATATCAAGCGAATTATTAAATGTTTCAACGTCTCTAAAAACTCATTTTTAAAAAAATAATTTATAAAGATTTTTGATTTTTGAAAAGTGCAAAATTAATTATATTTTCACGACTTCTAAACCGATGGTGAAAAAGAATTTATTTTAAATACATCACTTAATGGGAAATAATTTGTCATGCGTAAATGTTGTGCTTTAAAAATGAGTGCAAAATCATGCAAAATATCTTTAAAAATTCCTGAAAACAAACATCATTAACTCCTGTGAAATTTGTTTCCTTTCACCTAATATTCACTTGTTACAATGTAGTGTTGTTCATAATAAATTTATTCATACATGATCTCTAATGTTACGTTAATATTATCAGGATTGTATTCGCTTAAATTAAATATGTAACTAAATCATATTATTCTGTATTGTTTCTCTCAGGTGTGATTAAAACTTAATGCGACTGAACAAAAAATAAAACGAAAACTGTCAGAAGAAAATTTGTTTAACAGAAAATTTTAAACGCCATGAAAATTTCGACAGTGCTGCTTTATTTTAAATTTAGTTGTTATAAACAATATGTTTCCTTTTTTATTATATCAATCAATTCTTTACTATATCTTAAGTTTTTTAAATTTCAAATAAGCAATAACAATTAATTTAGAAAGAAATATTTTTGCCGGGAAAACGTTTTTATTATTCCCTTTCCTGGGAAGTTAAATATATAATTTTTTATTTATATTTTATACTTAAATAACTATGAGTTTCAAAAAATAAAAAAAAATAAAAATAATCCAACTTTAACTGAAAACAAAGAAATATTTAACCAACTAAATAAAGTTTTAAAGGCGCATCATTAAGTGAACTGATTTAAGCTATTATACACACACATACATACAAATGTTCTATTCATTTTTATTTTATTTAAATGTAAGCAGTGTAAAGTGAATATTTGAAAAAAATATTTAAATGCTTAATTGATCGTTGGAGTGACGGTTATTTTTTTTATTTTTTTATTTTAATTAAATGAGAGTGTTGTATTAATATTTCTATATACCTGTGGATCCATCACACCCATCTGTGTGAGCGGAACATCCTGCATTAGGTTCTCCTGTTCATATATGAGGATATTTTTAATTACATTAAATATTTATACATGTTATGTATTATGATGGTATGAAATCGAATGAAATTTCACTGTGCATTAGAGTATCCCGTAGAATTTCTTTAGAAATGCCACTTAAACGATTCGCATTGATGATCTGCTCGCTAGAAAAATTAGAAAACTGTTCTTTTTTCCAGTTCCCAACCAATGAAATTTGTGAACGAAAAGTAAGGCCTGCTTAATCGAAAGCATTTTGCATTTGTGAAAAAAAATATTTAAAGTTATTTTCCTTTTAGAATGTGTATTATTTTTTTTACTAAATACGAGTAAGTTTAATATAAAAAAATTTTAAGATTTGTTTTGAAGAAATTTTACTAAGTTCTTGATTTTTCTTGTATTGAAATTAGATCATTAAAATGAATCGTTTAAGGTGAGATTGTACAATGAATTCGTAGAAGAAACTATTTCTCGGAAGACTCTATTTTGTATTCATTTTTAAATTGTGCTTAAAATATTTTTGATAAAAACCAGAAAATAAATAAATAAAAATAAATAAAATGTATGAAGTTTCTTAGTCATGCACAGCATGTATTAAAAAAACATTGACTGATGGCGGCTGATAACAACAAAAATTATAAACAATATTTAATAAAAATATTTGTTTGGATTTTATTCCAGATATATGTATGTAAATAAATATATATGCACATGCATACATCATACCTGAACACATACATACAACATACGGAGAAAATTAGAATCAATTTATTAGAGGCAAATTTGCCCACAAATCGTACTATTTAAAGGTTGGTGCAGTACAGTTGGAAACAAAAAAATGCAACGCTTGAAGCAAGCCTTTAAAACATTCCATGCTTGAACTTCCAAATATCTGTTTGACATTTGTTTTCTTTTGATGAAGGATCTATCACTACGTCAGCGACAATTAAACACTCTTAGATGCGCTGTTTGATTGTATATATGTTTTACGAAAAAGTTAATGTTCAGAAGCCCGTATATTAAGGTTGGGGCAGTATACTTAAACATGGTGGAAGAAATATTCTGGCAACATTTGAGCCCCCTAGCTTTTTCGGTTAGAGCTCTATCGTGCTTTCAGCAGGCGGACAGATGAACGGACATAGCTAGATCGTCATAAAATGAAACCCCGATTCAGAAGATATATACTTCATGGGGTCTAAAATGGATATTTCGATGTATTACAAACGGAATGCCAAATTGAATATTCCCACACCATTTTTTTGCTTGTGGGTATAAAAAAAATATCTGCAGTCAGAAAATTTTCTAAATCTGACATCACCGATAACATTGCTTTTTGGTCAAAGACTTTGTCTTAACGAAAATTAATGTGACACGCCCACTTTAACGCCTACCTCCCATATAACGGTTTATCTTAAATTTATATAATTTCTCTATAGGCAAAGTTCTTGAAAGAATAAATGACTATATTGAAATATCTAAGTTGAGTTTATTAGCAGAAACTATGTTGGCACGCCTATTTTAACGCCCACTTTCATTAAAAGGCTAATTGAACGAAAATATTTTAGTAGCATATCGAAGTTATACAAAGAAAGTGGTACATATTTTAGTATAAAGAGATTATTCCATAGCGATAATAACAAAATAATAAATTTTGTGATATAAAAGTACACAAAATTGGTAATATAGTGTTCTTACTTGTTTTTTTTTTTTTAATTAGTACTTAAAACAAAAATCGCTTTTGCGACAAAAAAAAACTTTAACATTGGTATCCATCATATAACGAAACATATTTAGATGGCATTGATGATAACCAAATGTCTTCTCCGCCCCAAAACTTATAACTAACTTATATAAATTTTTTTTTGAGACTAAAAAAAATATTTAAGTTTAAAATGAAAGATTTCGTTGTTTTTTTTCATTTTTTTTTTTTTTTAATAAACAATAACTGAACAATCATTAAAATGATTATTTATTTTATTTCACCTCTTTTTTTAAATTTATTTATTTAATTATCCAAGCCTAAGGTCATACAACAGTTTTTATTCTTTTTTTTATATATAAAAAGCAACACAAATTAAACAATATTTTATTTTTCAATATTTCGCTACTCCTTCGTGTAGCATCTTCAGGAAAATTAATTAACAAATTAACAAAAATTAGCAAATATTACAAAATTTTATTATTAACAAATATTACAAAATTTTTCTTTTTTTATACTAATAATAAAAATTTTTGAAACAAATTTCAGAAAATTGTCATACAAAAAATTATACACTAAAAAACAAAAAATTAATTACTAATCTATTACATTTTAAAAATATTTCATTTCCGCTTTCTAAAATTTTTGAACTAAATATCTATAACTCTGAGCTATTCCCTCTGTATCTGATTTGTAGTTAATCCTCTGTGTTATTGGTGAGTTTATTATCTGTAACATTTCTAATAAATAACGACGTTTGTAACTATCTTCCGCATTTAAAACTATTGTATTTCCAAAATCCGGATCATGATCAACATTAACACAATGTGATGTTAATGCAGTTTTCTGTGAAACATTATTCCTGTATTTTTGGTCCGACTTATGTCCTACAATCCTAGTCTTGAGTTTATTCTTATTTGTACCTATATATACCTTATTGCATGTTTCACTACTATTACCCTTACATGGAATTTTATATACTACATTAGATCTTTCAAAATGGTCAATTTTGTCCTTTGTCTTACTAAATAATTTACCTAATGTATTGTACGTTTTATGAGTCATTTTATATCTATCATTCTCAAAAATTCTCGATCTTTCCAATCGTTCTGACACTATAGGTACGTATATTAATGATTTTTAAATCCTTGGTTGACTAGTGTTGGTTATCTCAAGTCTTCTCTGACCTTTATATTGTCCAATTAAACTATAAATTATCTTCCTAGGAAAATTATTATCATACAATATATCTATGATCTTCCTTCTATCATTCTTATGAAATTCAAAATCACTTATAGTTAGTATCCTCCCTATAAGGTTTTTGGCTGTATTAATAATAATTCTTTTGGGATGTTTCGAATAATAATTAATGATCCTTCCTGAGGAAGTAGGTTTCTGGTACCAATCCATTAATAACTTATTTCCCCTTCTTATTATTAATGTGTCCAAATAGGAAAGTTTTAAATCACATTCCTTTTCAAAAGTAAATTTGATATCTTTATGAAAAGAATTAAAAGTTACCAAAATATGGTCTATTGTATCCTCTGAAACAATACAAAATAAGTCATCAACATATTTTGTAATAATTTTTGGTTTTTTAGCCAGTTTTTCGATACATGTATCTAATAATTTCTCCATAACGATATCCGCTATAACTGGAGATGCTGGCGAACCCATAGGAAGTCCTTTCTGTTGTACATATATTCTATTATCATATCTAAAATATCTATTGTCCGTAATACAAAATTTCAAAATACGTAAAAATAGATTTTTCTCAATTTTCGTATGTTCTCTTATCATATCCCATTTTTCTTCGATAATACAAATAGCTAAGTCTATGGGAATACTAGGAAAAAGTGATACAACATCTAATGAAATTAATTTTTCATTATTATTTATTCCTATGTGACTTAATTTATCTTTGAAATGTAATGAATCCTTTACATTATAAATAGAATTTTTAGTAATGTTTCTAAGAATGTTTGTAATAATACTTACATAATCCGTAAGAAGGGGAATTAATAAAAGAACAAATTGGTCTCAAAGGAAAATTCTCTTTATGGATTTTTGGTACTCCATATAACCTAGGAGCAATAGCAACATTTGTATTAAGATTATTCTTTTCCAAAGATGTGATCACCTTATGTTTGAAAAGTTCTTCAACTATGTCATTATTATTTTTCTGTAACTTACTAGTAGGATCTTTCACTAAAGTCCTATATGTGGTAATATCACCCACAATATCATTCATTCTAGAAACATAAACACATTTATCCATAGCTACTGTCGTATTGCCCTTATCAGCATTCAAAATAATTATGTCCTTATTATTCCTTAAAAATTTTTGTGTATCCTTTACTTTGTCCAATAAAAACCTCTATTTGTCAACCTCATTTTATTTATATGGTCATCTATAATTGTCGTAAATTTAGATCTAGATATTTCCTGTTCTTCCTTTTCCTCTATTGTTTGTAAAAAATCCTCTCCATCAGCTATCATTTTCAATATTGGAAACTTTTCTTTTCTAACTGGTAATAAGTATTTTGGTCCTAATGAAAGAACCCACTGTGTATCTAAAGGAATATCTATTTTTGATTTGTTTACAAACCAATTTCTATTTAATTTAATACCTAATTCTTTCCTATGCAAATTACTAAGATTATCAAACTTTTTCCTATGAACATTTTTAATTTTCTCATTAATCTTAATTTCTATTCTATCTTCATATAATAAAAACCTATTCATTTCATCACTAGTCAAAAAAAACTTAAGTTACGTATTACAATATCCAATTGGTTTCTTGAATGTTTCAAAATTTCATGTTTCCCCATAATTGCCAAACTTAGAATCTTGTTGTGCATATCTTGAACATATCTCGAAATTGATTGTTTCATAGTATGAAGTCCATTTACCTCAAAAATATTTAAAACGTTTTTAGTTGAATTCCTAATAAATTTTGGAATAATACCTGAATTTCTACAACGAATCAAAAAAGTTATTGCGGATTTAATTTTGATGATTTTGTCCTTCAGAAGAAGTGAAGATGCGAAGACACGAAGGAGTAGCGAAATATTGAAAAATAAAATATTGTTTAATTTGTGTTGCTTTTTATATATAAAAAAAAGAATAAAAACTGTTGTATGACCTTAGGCTTGGATAATTAAATATATAAATCATTAAAATATTTAAAATAAGAACTTTCTCAAAAAGTACTTCTAAATGTTGTAATATGAATACATCTTTATGTTCTATATAAATAGGCAAGTCGATTTTTAGTTACGTAGTTTACGCTCACATTATACAACCGATTATAATAAAAAAATAATAACATTTGAAATTGATTTTTCTGTAGATGTGCAAAATCTTAATACTATTAAAATTGGTTCAGTATTTAAGGAGTTTAAATTTAAAATTGCTGCTAGCACATGCGCAAACCGCATGTGTGTAACAAAACAAAAAAAATGATACAAAGTAATGCATGTTGATACAAATTGTAAATACAACTAGATTACGATCGTATGTATATACAATACATATGTACATATATTTATAAAATTGACCTTTTTTTCCATTATGTTTGTATGTACATATGTATGTCTGTATGTACGCTTGTATGGTTATAGATAATTTTTTTTTTAAGTACACAAATTTAACATCCCATTTTAAAGATACAGGCAATAAATAAATATGAATATTAGTTGGTATAATGAATTTGTTATAAATAATATTATGATTTAGTTGATATTTTAATGACACCAAATGCTTACAATATACATTAAAAATGTTTATAATTTAATACATATGTATATGTATGTATGCATGTACTTTTTTCTACATACTTGTTAAATATGTTTATGCATGTACTTACCTTGTTCATTTTTAGTTTTATCTACCGTTTGACAACGTATACGCCACTCTTGTAATTCTGGTGAAGGTATTAGACCAGCTGAACCGCCCACTGCATCTAAACGAGCCTGCCACCAGTGTTGGTCATCTTTACTAATGATCTGAAAATTAACAAACGAAATTTAAGCATATAGTATCTGACCAACGTGAAAATAAAACTGCGTTGCAAATAATCAAGACAACAGAACTTTATATTTCTTTTATATTAAGTCGTCAAATCGCTGAGTTTATTATATCGATATATTATTTCTTAAGAGTCAGCTAAAAAAACCGAAAATATTATAAAAATTTATAATGAAAATCATGTAATCAAGCAGAGATTTAAGTATTCTTTTCTTAATTTCAAAACAAATACACACACACACACGCGGTATGTGTTTTATATATCGTCGTTCGTAAATTATTCTGTTCTCCATATATGTATAGGTTTTATCTGTCACATAGAACACAGTAATTTACGAACGACGATATGACGTCTCACTTTTGCGATCCATATGTAATTGCGTTTGTCAGTCAAAATTGTCATTTTACAGAAGATGTAAAATTTTTTACTTTCACACGTGCATACATAACAACCATACATTCCTTTTGTTTTCAATAACTGATTTTGTGAGCGAATTTTGTTTAATCAGCTTTCAATAATTATTTTGTATGCGATTATTTGTTTACTATTATTTTACATCTACTAATAAACAATTTATGTATATTAAACCAATTTCTGTTTTTTTAATCAACAAGCAAATCTTAAAACAAGTAAGAGCGCTATATTCGGCCGTGCCGAATCTTATATACCCTTCACAACGTGTAGTCATGCAATAACAGTAGTTTGTATCACCATTCATCTCATATGAAATACGTACATACATATAAAAAATATACATATATAAAAAACATCCCATAGTAAAATTATAAATTTACTTATGTATGTTAAAAAAATATAAAAAAAAAAATTTAAAAAAAAATTAAAAAAAAAAAAAAATTAAAAAAAAAATTTTTAAAAAATAATTAAAATATATATAATTAATATAAAACAAAAAAAAAAAAAAAAAAAAATTAAAAAAAAAAAATTTTTTGGCTCAGCTGGGATTCGATGCCACGTTTTCTCTAACCAGTATACACGTTTGTATGTATGTATGTTGTTGTTGTAATGTTGTTTTTGTGAAAAAAAAATCGAGGTGGTTTTTGCTCATATCTCAGTTGTTTATGTACCGATGTTTTTGATTTTCAATAGCGATCTACTCCCGAATATTTCTGATATTTTAATACCTCACCCGGGTCCAAGCGATGTCAGGGGGCTTCAAAAAGTTGATTTCAACATACACACGGACAGACGGTCAGACGGACAGACTGACAGAGCTTAATCTCCCTATTCATAAGCTTTCAGAAAATACATACTTTATGGGGTCGGAAATGAAAATTGTAGAAATTTCACACGGAATGACAAACCTCTATATACCCTTTTTCACTGTGTGAAGGGTATAAAAATACTAAACGCTACTTTGTTTTATTAATCTATTCTATTTTTCCTTTATGTTGGAACCCTTTTTGACTAGGCAAGTCTCTTGTGCAAGTTAGTTTTTTGTTTTCTTTTATTTACCTTTGTACTTGCCCAAGTTTCGTTCTCTTTTACTTATTATACCCTTCACACAGTAAAAAAGGGTATATATAGGTTTGTCATTCCGTTTGAAATTTCTACAATTATCATTTTGTTGAAATCAACTTTCTGAAGCCCCATGACATCGCCTGGAAGTATTCGGGAATAGATCGGTATTGAAAATCAGAAACATCAACAACATAAACAACTGAGATATGAGCAAAAAACCACGACCGACTTGTTTTTTTCACAACAACAACATACAACACATATGTACATACAAATGTGGTATACTGGTTAGAGTGAGTCAAAAAATTTTTTTTTTATTTTATATATTACTAGAAAAGCCCGGCGCGCGTTGCTACGCCCTTAATGAATCAAAATGCATTCTGAATTTTTATTGAATTGAAAAATTATAATTTTTTTGTATGGGCGTGGCACTGCCCACTTTTCTAATCAGGAAATTGTAAAGTCATAACAGCTTAATATGTGTGCAAAGTTTCAGAAGAATCGGTCCAGTGTAAGTACCTCAAAATTATATTTTTTTTTATGGTCGTGGCCCTGCCAACTTTTCTAATCACGAAATTGTAAAGTCATAACAGCTCAATATGTGTGCAAAGTTTCAGAAAAATCGGTCCAGTACAAGTACCTCAAAATTAAAACTTTTTTTATGGGCGTAGCCCTGCCCACTTTTCTAATCACGAAATTATAATGTCATTACAGCTCAATATGTGTGCAAAATTTCAGAAAAATCGGTTTAGTGCGAGTACCTCAAAACTAAAACTTTTTTAGGGGCGTGGCCCCTATTTTATTTTGAATTTTTTTTTTAATTTATTTTTTTTTTACATAAGTAAACTCAATTTATAATACGTGGGATGTTTTTATATATATGTATGTTTTTTATATGTATGTACGTACGTATTTTATATGAGATAAATGGTGATATAAACAATTGAAGGACCGCCGCGAATAACGTTGCAAATGACAAAATAATAATTTTTCAGGAGAGCGAAAAAACGTATTTAAAAGGTTTGATTATCTCTTTTTTTAAAATACTTTTCCTTTTTTCCCTCTGTTACACTTATCAATCACTTTCGAAAATTCCGTTTGTAGACTTTTGTTTATAACTTACAACGTTCTTCCGCTGACTGACTCATTGTAATTGCGTTTTGACGGTGATAAAATGCATAATTTTGATGTTTTGGTGTTTGAACAAATGTAAGAGAGTAATTTTAACGGTAATCTGCAAAAAAAACAGTTTTTGCAAATTTGTCTTTTACAACGTTATTCGCGGCTTTGCTTCAATTGCTGTTTCATGACTACACGTTGTGAAGGATATAAAAGATTCGGCACGGCCGAATATAGCACTCTTGTTTGTTTTTAATTTTTTGACATTTATTTTTTTGTTTTTGGTTTCTCAATAAAAACTTGCTCGTACTTGCCGAGTACAGGCAAGTGTGTACTCAAATATGAGCAAGTTTTTTCCTCTTAACCCTTTTATCAATAAACACAAGACTTGCGCTAGACTAGACTTATCTATAAACACGAGACTTGCCTAGTCAGAAAGGGGTCTTAGCCGCTAAACATATGTAGTTCCATATTGTCAAACAGTCAACAGTTGATGTTGAAAACTTGTTATATGACTTTACATACATATGAATTTCACACAAGCAATCACCCTTATTCTGCGTTTCGATTCGAAACGACATTTTTTCCGCTTTGCAACTATGTTTCGTTTTGTTTCAGTTCGATTTGTTTCTTCGATTGTATGTATTCTGCGTTACGATCGTAGCTACATTTTTTCGATTCTTGGTGGAGTATTTATTTTGAAAAAGTTTAAAATTAAAAAAATCAGTATAAAATATAATAAACTTATTTTGTAAGCATTTTTTGTTTAAACTTTTATTTAATTTAATATATGTATGTACATATGTAATCTTGTTTTGTCTGCGTCTTTTCCTCCTCAGTGTGGTAAAATTTTATCCACTACGAGGATTCTTCACACTAATATTTTAGTCACGAATACCTTACTCATATACATACATACATACATACGTATGTTCTGATACTTTTTCTTTTCCTCTTAGCTGATGGTTTATTTAATTATTGTTCTCCCAATTTTCATTTGTATATGTATTTTATTTATTAACTAGCCAATCCCGGCGCGCGTTGCTACGCCCCTTCATGAATTTTAATCGCATTCTAAATTTTAATCGAATATCAAGTGCAAGGCTAAAAACTATAACTTTTTCTTTATGAGCGTGGTACTGCCCACTTTTCTAATTACGAAACTGTATAGTCATGAGTGCTCAATAAGTGTGCAAAGTTTCAGAAAAATCGGTCCAGTGTAAGTACCTCAAAATGATACCTTTTTTTTATGGACGTGGCACTGCCCACTTTTCTAAATACGAAACTGTATAGTCATGACAACTCAATATGTGTGCAAAGTTTAAAAAAAATCGGTCCAGTGAAAGTACCTCAAAATGATACCTTTTTTTTAATGGGCGTGGCACTGCCCACTTTTCTAATGACGAAAGTGTAAAGTCATGACAGCTCAGTATGTTTGCGAAGTTTCAGAAAATTCGGTCCAGTGCAAGTAGCTAAATCTGATAACTAATTTTTTATGGGCGTGGCCCCGCCCACTTTTTCAATCACGAAATTATAAAGTCATAACAGCTCAATATGCGTGCAAAGTTTCATAAAAATCGGTCCAGTGCAAGTACCTCAAAATAAAAACTTTTTTAGGGGCGTGGCCCCGTCCACTTTTCTTATCACGAAATTTTTTAGTCATTACAGCTCGATATGTGTGCAAAGTTTCAGAAAAATCGGTCAAGTGCAAGTAGCTAAAACTGATAACTAATTTTTTATGGGCGTGGCCCCGCCCACTTTTTTCACCCATAAACACTCCCTGGTATGTGTACAACAACTTACCAAAGTTTGAGCCCGATCGGTTTTACAGTTTCGGAGTCTATAGCTAACACACACACACACACACACAGAGTTTCACTTTTATATATACAGATTTTTTGTTTGCCAAATTTAACTTTCCGCTAAAATGTTTACAAAATTGTTTATTTTTACTGTTTCTATTTCACACGTTTCACAGAAAAGTAGCTAATTTAAACATACTCTGTTCTTCTTCTTTTTCTTTCGATTCAGTTTTTCGTCAGAATACCTTTTTTTTGATTCGTGCGTAATTGAATGCGGAAACGTAATCGAAACGCAGAATAAGGGTGAATGTTTCAACGGATGCACACGGCATACATGTATCAATTGGGAAGTAAACATTTTGACAAGTCATGTGTAAAACAATAATAAAATTCATTCGCATTCATTGACTGCAGTTATACATGTGTTTGTTAGACTATTATTTCACTTACCTGTAATATATCTCCCACCTGAAAGGCTATTCCAGCTTGTGCACAGGGTATTAGCTCATCATCTAGTGGATTATAATCAAATTGTGCTCTCACAAAAATCTATAAAAAAAACGATCCAGAATGATTTGTATTATTCAAAGAAAAACTACAAACAAATGTTGCATTACTTTTGTTGTTGCAACGATAAGATAACAAAAATAACTTTAAACAACTCATAAATAATGAGAAAAATAATTAAACTATCGTTGGTTGATACAACAGATATTCAACATGAAATGAACCATTTCATTATTAGGTATACATATACATATGTATTGTATTGTAATAAAAATAATGTTTTCGGGACACTTACTAGAACTGGAGCTGGTCTTATCCTAAATAGCTGCATAATGTGTATTTTTTTTTATTTATTTTTTTTTGTGAAAGAAATGATAATAATGTTCATTTTAATGAGGTACAAACAAGAAGGTACATTACAAAGTAATAAAAAAAGCTTCAAATAAAGTGTTTACAAAAAACTACAAAAACAAATCATAAGTAAAATAAATACTTAATATAGTGACCCAAACATACATGTACATGCATACATGTGCATGGCAGTACAGTTCGTAACAGTTAAACGTTTTGAAAATTCTTTTGGTAAATGTGATGCGCTGACCTCTAGAACATTTTTATTTATATTGCATAATGAACAAACTTTGAAAAATATTTGTTCTATATTCTACATAATCTTAAATAAAACAAGCAAGTTAAGGCGATAAAATCTGACTGAATTACACCCTAAATCATGTATTTTGTCAATCAGCAACTGATTTAAAAAACTTTATAAGCGGTTAGCTGATTTTAAGCTGAACTAGGATCAATACGGGTCCGATCATTCACAACTTCGATAAACATACGTATGTATATACATGTCATACATATTTTACATGTCTCGTAACTTTTGAATTGTGATATATTTGAGCAAATTTTCATAAATCTTGGTACATGACACATAATACTGACGACTCAAATTCGACTTGACTTACGATATTTTTAAAATTATTAAAGTTGTAATCCCATCGAGGCCAAATATTTCGATTAAAATTATTTAATCGATTTATTAACAACAAAATTCTAACTTAACTCACTTCATTAACGATGGGATCTACAATGTACAATATTGCTAGCAAAACCCATCTTTGAAAATCAGCCAAATCAAACGGTTGCGACAAGAGCATAAAGGCCTGGCATTAAATTTTTGTTGCATGTATTTATATTAAATACTTTTGAGCTGATTTATAAAGGGTCTTGGTTCAGTCGATCCTAAAAGATATAAATACAATTTCAAATTTTCCAAGTCACTGTAAATTATCTAAAAGCTCCAAAGCTAAAATTTTTTGTTTAAAAAATAAACAAATCTTTGTATGTTTATTAAATTTTAGTAAATATTGTATTAGTTTATCGGCCAACTTTGCAATACTGTTTTGCACCTAAAAATTTTAGGAAGTTCGAAACTACATACGGATCTTTGTAACATATGGGAACTTCGAAAAGTTAATTTCATCTAATACAACAACTACAACGATTGTTGTATTTTAATTTTTATGAACTTTTTTCAATTTGTATTATATTTTAAATTTTTAAATTTTAGGCTATAAGTTCAATGTGATAACGACAAGAATATTTAAGGAAAAATTAGTAATCCGATACTAGCTGAGTGGAATGCATTTTCGAAACCAGCTACGGTTTCATCATCAGCACTCTTTTGATCAGAACTACAGGTGTTGTATGTAAATATCAACTATTTAACTCAGTAATGTATTGAAAATTGAAATAAAGAATTATTTGTTCTAATTGATTTCATGTTATTAAACTTAAAAATTAATTGCAACTTATTGCATAGCATACATACATACATGATCACTTTAGAAATTGTTTCCATATGAAAACGAAAATACTTTATTTAGTAGTACATTAGGCAAAGGCATTACTCATTGTAACGAATTTCAACTCTCGCCGTCATCTATGCCATTTAGGAGTTCAGTGCACTAGAAATGACATATTTGTACATGTAATGCACAAGCATGCGTAAAAAAATGCGACGACAAAATAAATCGACTCTATTTATTTTTCTATTTTTTTTTTTAATAAATTAAACTAGTCGAAAACCTACTTCGCAAAGGGCTAAAATTTAAATTTTCTCAGAATTACTTAAAAGTGCTTTAAAAATATTAAGACTGCTTAATCTACTCAACAAGGTCTATTGCAGCCTAATTCAGTTTATTTTCACTTTCACAAAGAATCAATTTGATGTTAACTGTTGCGCATATCTTTCAAAATTTAAGGTTTGCAATTTGACACTTATCTTTGCAGGGATATTTTTTCTGTGAAGGATATGAATATCTAAAAAAAATCTACTGTTCACCATGGATTTAAACGAGAAATAACAAATATTACGGCAACCAATGCTGATTACTTAAACTTGAATTTTGTTTAACTTAATTCTTTTAAACTGCGTACAATTTATGTCCTTATACTTGAGAAGAGGTTAAATATTCATAAAAAAAAATTTAGTCAAATATACAATTCGTGGCGGCATGGCAAGTAATAAACAATAAAAATATTTTTTTCAGTTGATAATACCGTGTTAATAGACATGAAATAGACTAACATTTTTGTTTTTACTTTTTTATCTTATAGATAATGAGTTTACAAGCAGACAAACACATACAAATTAAGAACCGAATAACTTATGTTGATTTTTGAAAATATTATTAATTTAAAAATAATACCATTAAGACTGCCAACAAATCATTAATGAGTGCAAGAAACAATAAAACATTATACTACGTAAAAAATAAAGAATAATATGAAAAAGTTAAACCAAAAAAAAAACAGCTGCAGTATTAAAAAAATTACCTCGCACGGAGGCGGAGCACTTCTATAAGAAGGAACTATTTTAAATGTTACTGAACCGCGTGCTTCACGCTGTAAAAAAAGAAAAACAAACAAAAGTTTTGTATTATGAACGGGTTGTGCATACACATACACAAAATTTTTAGCGAAAAACAAAAAAAAAATTTTCAAATTTAACATTTTTGTACATACCAGCATTCGTTGCAATTGGCCCACTGATTGGTTTTGCACTGACTGACCATTGATTTCCCGAATCTCATCGCCAACATGTAGGGTTGCCTGTCGATGAATCATACCACCGTGCATTATGCGTGCCACTAAACAACGACCATCTTCAGTCATTTTCAGAGTGATGCCCTAAGAGGAAAGACAAATCGAACTGCAATCATAATATTTTTTTTTTTTAGTATACAACTATTAAATGTTCAAGATTACGTCTTGTTTTAAAAATCATTGTTATCGATTAAATAACGGTGATGTTGGCTGACTTCCAAAATTCGCCATGATATATTATTAAATATTTATTAAAAACAAAGTAAAAATGATTGATGAATACAAAAAAAAAATGTACAATATTTGCTATAAAATAGTTTATAGTGAGTAGTCTTCTTAAAGAAGCAAAAAAAAAAAAATAATAATAATACACATTGTCTTGTTTGAAATACATTGTATGGGATTTGAAATTATTCAACATACCTTGCGAAGGTACAAAAGAAGTGCAACATATTCTATTAACATTCATATAATTTACAACTCGTAAAATCGCGTTAAAAAGTTCGTATTGTATTCTGTTTTGAAGTAGAGTTTTATTGGGTTTTATTACCGAAAAATCTCTTTGATTTTTGACATGTACAATATACACACATTTATGAATGCGCATTTATTTGAATGTGAAAGCAGAGGGATGCTTAATTATAATATTTTCGAAAGATAAGACGATAAATTTAAATATTCTTTACACACCATCTAAAAGAGTCACTAATTTGTTCGCAAACATATGAATGCATCAAATTTTATACATAAAAATACCAAAATAAAATTATTATTAATTTGTATTAAATTTAACGATAACTCGTGAAAAATAGCCAACTATTTTCTGAATCGCCAAAAATTCGCCATGTCGCAAATCGAAAATTATGACGCCAAATATGTATTAACATTGTCACGTTTGGCGATAAATCTCCACATTTGACAACCCTGACGCTAAACCAAATTTTCACGCCATTTATTTAGGAACTGAAAATAATGCAATAACTATTATTAGTTTTTGTTGGAAACAAATATTTATATTTTTGAAAATTTTTTTCTTATACTTTTTTAATTTTTTTAATGCAAGATTGCAACAATGGTCATTTCATTTTCGTCCTGATATTAAAAAAAAAAAGATTTTCTAATGACAAAAGGACTTTGCTTCTTTTATCATTTTCAATATTTTCATAATGTTTGTGCCTCATAATATTTTTTTTTTCGTGTTAACATATTAGACATTCCGATTGTTCTAAAAGGTTCGCAAAAAAAAATCCCTGGCAAAATATTTTATTTAAAAATTCATATTTTTAATATAGGGAAACTAGGCGTACACAAGCATCAGTTAGTTCATTTGTTTAGTTAAGTTTATAAGAAGACAAACCAAATAAAAACAAGTTTGCAAATAAAAAACATGATATATAAAAGTATCTTACGACTTGTATTATAGTATCAACTTAGCTTTAAAAACACAAAAGTTAGGAAAGAAAAAATAAAGAGATGCATTGCTGCCAACAAAAAATTACTTAAATTGCAAAAAAAAATAAATAAATAAATAAAAAAATTATATACAAAGACATTATTTTGTATTTACCATAGGTTCATCTGTGTTCTTTTGGAATTGTACTAATCGTACACGTGTTACATGCTGCAACTCAGCCGCATCTGTATTTTCCAAATCCTCTCCATTACAATAAAGAGGCATAGGTGGAGGAGTAACACGTAAAGCTTCCTCTCCATAGACATCTCGGGCCACAACATCATGAGTATGAAATAACGCCTTAAAGACAATAAAAAAAAACAAATATGTATATATGTACACATGTATATATATATGTATAAACATATGTATTATAAATATTACCACGACTGGCATGTTTAAAGCGCAACTGCTTTAACGCACGCTTTAACCAAATTGAGGCTGTATATTATTAGTTATTATATTTATGCCTTGAAGAACATTAGTAGTTGTGTATTTTCTATGTAGGTGTAAGCATACATACATACATATGTACATACTTTATAACATTATCATAAAACAAAATGTTTCTTAATACTTCAAGTCCAATTAAAAGCTTTTCATATATTTGTTTCAAAATTGGTTTGAACAAAAAACCAACTAACGACCAATAAAAAGTAGAAAGATTTGTTACTAAAATACATGTGAATAATACGTCACTTTCATCCATATTTAAATATTCTTTTGCGAATGTAAAAATCATCGAATGTGATATAATTTTCTTATGAAAATAGTGTCACCATTTGGGAAAGAACGTTCCATCTCAGTAATACTTACTGCACGCTAAAGGAGCTAATACACGGCATGTTTTTTACATCTGACTTGTCCAATTCTCCACAGCTAATACAAACATGTCGTGCGTTACCTTTAAAACATTACATGTGTTGAGACATCTGACAAAATTTTAATTAGAGTGCGCTTTATTTTCTTCTGTCAAAACATGTGGTGACATCAGCCGTTGGCAGAAATCTCTGCTGCTGCAAAGCAGTCAGCGTAAAAGTACAATTTTGACAGACATGTAGATTTACATATGTCTCACAAATTTTAAAGTCAGATGTAAAAAATATGCCGTGTATTATAGCCTTAAGAAAAACCTCTGTTACATTATCACGACGGTCGAATTATATTCTCCAACACAATCTTAAGTTGTCGATTAAAAGTAATAGTTAGTTCTATTTGTTTCATAATTTATTGCGTCACGATAACACTATGCGACAAGCAAAAATTCTCAAAATAATTACTTATATACTAAATATTAAAAGTTACTATTAGAAAGCCAAAAAAAAAATTTGCTAAAATTTTTGGGCTTTAAATATCATTATTTAGCTTTTTAGCTCTTATTTCAAACACGAATTCGCTTCAAAGTATGAAATTATCCAAAATCTAATATTCGTGTGCAGTAGACGTGTTGTATTGTTATAACTTATTTAAAGTGTAACCAAGAAAATACTATTTTGATAATTTAATTTTACAAAAGTAAGATGAAAATACGAAATTGATGTAATTTGTTTTTGTAAAACTTAGCACTGGCAGAGTATCCACGATATCCTTCAATCGCTTCCTATTTAATTTCAAAGGGCGCTTTATGCGCTAGTAATTCATATTATGCTACCATCCGTATGGATATAGTTTGTATGCCGGGATCTCCCGAAATTCATGGACAGTTTGCTATTACACATTTAATTTCTTTTTTGTTTTGTTTTTCTACAAAACAAAAATTTATGTTACGCTACGCCCCACATTGTATTTGTATTAACGAAGATTTCATGTTTCGTATTAGTGTAAACTTACCTTCAGATGATATTTGTGGTGCAAAGAAGAGATACTCACGCGATATCTGATGATCAAGCTCAAAAACCAAGACACAGTCTTACAGTTAACATTGGACTTAATTAACACAACATTTTCTGTATGACTATGTCGCAGTAAGTAAGCGCTTGCCTTTTATAGAACACTTTTTCATTAAACACAATGAGAATATGTACATACTATGCTAATTCCATTAGCAGATAATTATTTGGCAATAATTTGCTAATGCCGCCATTACCAATTACGGCACACGCCTAAGAAGCCTCCTCCAAAGAATTGCAAAATGATCTTCATATAGAAAGCAGGAACCACCAAGTTGAACTTTTGTATTTTTTCCAATGAGTTTATATTGACCCTTTGCCGTGTATTTGTGTAGTTGTGTATCTGTCAAAATAATCGCTTTCATATAAACGTGTTATTTTAATTTAGAGAGATTGTGGGCGGTAGTCTACTGTCGTCTATGTGTTTTTTGCCAATTAAACATTTGATGCTAACATTTACCAGAACTTTCTCCTCAAATCGACCACTATTTTTATACCCTTCACCTGTGGTGTTAAGGATATACATATGTATGTATACAGTAGCTTTGCCATTCCGTTTGTAATTTCTAGAATATTCACTTCCGACCCAAAAAAAGTATACATATATTTTCTGAAAGCAAGGGTAAATTTTCACCTAATTTCAGTGAATTGAGGTAAATTTATGAGAAAAAAAAACCTAAAACACAAACTATATTCATATTTAAAAACAGCTCAAAGGTTTTACATCAACTATCCTTGCAATTTCAATAAATTTCATGTTTGTTTTGTGGCGTTCAAAACAGAAATCCTGTTTTTAACTCTTCGTGTAAATTTTTAATGAATATAGAGTTTAACAATTCTTAAAATTTAAAAATTTATAAAGAATTTGTATTTTTTGTAAAAATTTTTGATAATTAGAGAAAAAACTGATTTCATACTTGTTAATATTTTTAATAAGAAGTAGATTTGAAGCTGAGTTTGGTGAATGGAAAGAGACAGAAATATTTAGTGAATAAGTTTTGGTGCGAGTTATTTGTATGGAGCTAAAATTGTTCTTTTCAAAAAAAGCGGGATTACGGATATTTCCGCTCAATAAAAAGTATTTCTTATTAACTAAAGAAGAAATTAGTTCTGATATTATTTTAATGATTTTATAAATGCTTAAAACATTATGTAACAAAAATAAAGAAATATGGATTAAAACAATCTAAGTTACATATGGATATACTAATTAAATGTATCTACGATTTTTGCTTGAATTAAGTATTTATGGAATCGTCTGAAAGTCGGTTTCAATTTAATTTAAAAAAGTCGTGTTATTGATAAACCCTATAAATAGATAGGGTGCGTGACCATAGGCCATCCAGTTAGAAATTCCATAAAACGCAAGAGGAGGAGGAAGAAACCTTACACTCGCTGATTGGGGTAAACTTTCCCGGAAGCCATTGAGTAGTTGTCAGCACGATAGCAGCAGGAAAATTTACTTAAACAGCCCTGCACGATTTGGTGATAGTTGCCGAAAGTGAGATTTTCAATGTTGATGTTTCCGCTCTTGATGAGCGGGGACAGTGAATCTCGGGAATCGGTGCACCAGGATTCGGGAAAAGGTAATCAAAGGTTATTCGCAAGTTGAGAACGCTTGCTGCAAAACTAAGCATAAATAGTCATTTTAGAAGAAGGATGCAGAAGGAAAATATAATTTTACATCAATCTGAACGGGTTTGCGGCCAAAAGTGGGAAGACTCTCCTATAGCCCCATATTAAATTTACACGAGATGTTAACGTCTTTTTGTACCAAATTCCATTCCATGCAAGAAGCTCAGACTTGTTTTTTGAGAGCTAAGTAAATAGATAGAAGTAAATAGTTGCCATTCATTGTTGCTACAAGGCGCTTAGTGCGCCCCCTCTGACGTTGTTTGCTGCATTACACATATTTGGTCAATATTGGGTACCAGCGGTAAATTGACAATAAAATCTACATTATTTAACCGATTTTTATGGTTTATGGATTTTTTTTAAGATAAATAGCTCTCAGAAAAAAGTGCAAAATGTTAAATATTTGTTTTATATTTTTTTTTAATTTCATTTTTAAATTGAAAAATATTTCGAATTTTGCACGAAAAAAATTTTTTTCTCCATTAATTTCTGAATAATTCCAAAACGATAAGAGATAGAGAAAAATTATATTCAACTAAAATAAATACAGTTTTGTTAGACATCTACTGTTGTTTAATTTTTGAAAATCGGATGACTGGTTCTCGAGTTAGGATGAAATATGTCTCCGTACCTGAATAAAAACCGACGACGAATTTGAGTTCAGCGCATCAAAATCCATATAGTCCACATAGTTTTAATTAACGGGAAGACAAAAATGATTTTTTTGTCGAGCAGTGTAATTACTTAGGATGATGGGTTAGGCGGGCAAAGGTCCTTTTATGGGTAAACTCTGTAAACCTGCAGAGTTGGATGGAGGGAAGGAACCACTTGTAGACAGGCTCGTATTGTGCTCGATTCAATCGGAGTACGATAAGCTGTATAACTGAACATGAAAACTTAAAATATCATCGGAAGAAGGTGCGGCTCGAATATAATGAATGATCACGAACAAGAACACCTTAAGTTTAAATACTATTAGAGACCTCAAATAATTGGTTTAGATGCCAAACTGTATGCATTGAAAAACTGTATTTTAGTGGTTTCAAAATTTTATTTAGTAATGAGAGTTTTTGCTTTAACATAGTTCATAGTTTCGGATATAAATAAGTTTTCACAGAGAGACAATTGACAGAAAATACATTTTGCAACATTGCAACTGAAGTTTTCACACCCTTCACACGTCACAATATTCGTTTGCGACCTTTTAAAGTATATATATTCTGAAACCCTATAGATAGACGAATTGGCTAATTGAAGTTCCTATGTCCACGTGTATGTTGAAATTAATTTTTTAAAGCCCCCTCGTATACATTAAATTAGTTTATCAGATATGCTTACAAGAATTTCGCTATTGAAAATCAGTTTTGTGGACACATTATAAGCTAAAATATGAGCGAAAGAACACGATTGCCTCTATTTTTCACCTTAACAAAGTCAAATGTAACAGATCATTTTCTGAATCCTTACAGAAGTCGGTTCAGCTAAAACAACAACAAATGCTAGCGGTCACTAATACATGCTTTTGTATGTATGTATGTATGTACATAATGGTACAAACTGTGTGAACGGTATATTATATTCGGCACAGCCGAATATAGCTCTCTTACTAGTTCTTTTTAAAAACTGGTCAGATGTTTTGTTCTTTTCGTTTGCTGTATAAAAAAACATAAACTAATTAAAATAAAGGTTTTTTTGGGTTAAAGGGCAGTGGATTGAAATTTCGCAAAATCCTGTATTTGTCCAAATTTATTTACGCCAAAATCTAGTATCAACTATATTCATTAACACAAAATTTTTCGCTTTAAATAAATTTTAATGCTATGAAGTACATAACCATATTTGTATGAAAATGCATACGTATGTACATATGCGTCTATGTATTAATGTATGTATGTATGTAATATAAATACATACATAAAGATAATCTTACGTGTCTTTGGCACAATGTGCCATGTGTTATTGTTGAATACATTCCAATGAAATGTGGTTTGTAACCTTACCTGAAACAAAAAGAAGAGAAAATAATAAAACAAATTGTTGGAAGTGTATATAGATGGGAAGTTGAATAAAAGTATATATTTAGGCAACTTTTATGGATATGAATGTATGTAAGATAAAGGCAATATTCTTCTAATCTATGTAAATTATGAATCAATCAGACAAAAAAATCAACGCATACTTCATTTAACTCAGCGTTAAAAGCAAATATTTACAAAAAGCATTAAGTTACCGTTGATGGTATAGTATAAATTACCTGATGGCCTGAGCATATCGAACCATTCGGCGCTCTTATCCGAAAGGGACTGTGAACTGGACATGATGTCCGTGGACCCCAGCGTGAGGATGAAGGTCCTTGTATTGACATACTACTTATGCTATTTGAACTACATGGATTAAAAATGGGCGGTGGAGGAACAGGTGCTGCAGGAAGACCCAAACTTAGGGTGTTTAGGCCACTCATACTGCGACAGTGAGCGGCACCAGATGTATTAGGCGGCAAAATATCATCCAGAGAACGACCAGCCATTGCTATTCCGCTTAATGAGATGTGGGAACCTAGTATACTGCCATTGTGACTGTGACCAACGCCACCGGACATCATCGACTGTGGCAGTGGGGGAGGCACAGTATTTCCGTGTGGACACATGGATCCGGTAGTGGGGGCAATCGTTCCGGAGCAAATCCCACCTCCGCCACCACAGCCAGCACCAACACCACCGGCTTCTGCAGATGACCATTGTACACAGCCGCCGCCACCACCACCACCGCTACCGCTATGTACTCCTGACACTGAAGTCGCCGCCGTTCCACAAAGTCTTCGTGTTGGATGATGTGAATCACAATAGTGATCCACGGTAAAACTGTCCTGGCTACCAGAGCATTGCAATGTGTGTGGTGGCGGTGGAGAAGACTGACGTGAATAAATCTTTGTTTATTTGTGGTCACGCGCTTGCCCTAAATGCAATCGTTCTGATACAAACTTTTTCACAAATACTTAATAGTAGTGGAATAGTGATGAGTTGTTGCTCGTCTTCACGGCACAACTAGTCCTTTCGCTTCGAACTCGACATACGTTTGTCCATACGTGTTTTCATATGCCAAAACATAAAAGTTCTTAACATTTGCATCGTTTGTCACTACCTAAACTCTCCTCCTTCAACACAGCCCGCTTTATAGCAAAATGTTATATAATCACAGTTATAATTTATTTTCTTATGATCGCAATCATTATGTTTGCGTTTTATTATTGTATTACGTTGTCGTTACAGATGTACTTAGTTCCAGCTCCAAATTGTCCGTGAGAAAAGCTCAAGCATTTCTTTTGCTTCAATTAACAGTGATGTACTAGTTTTATTTAACATTAACAACAAACTAGCTCAACAAGTTTTAACAAATGTTTTAAGTATTAATCAAAAATACGTTTCAAATAGTTAATTTTGTTCTCTACAAAAACAATTAACTAAAATATCACTGTACAAGTAGGTTCTGTTTTTGGTATTTTTAATTATTAAATTAATTTTTTTTTCTTTTCTTTTATATACATATATATTTACATATACATATGTATATATAGATATATGTATGTATATATTTAAAGTTATTTTAATATTTTTAATATAAATTTTGTTAATGGCTTGATTAATGATGGATCTAAATAAAAAGTTTTTTTTACTAAGATTGTTGATTTAATTACGATATTTATTATTTAATTTGAAAAGGAGTTTATTTTTTTTTTTAATTACTTTTATTTTATTTATTTATTTATTTTCATCACATTATTTTAAATTTTATTAGAGTTTTTAGTTTATTTTTGTAAGAAAATATTTGAAAGAAGTTTATAGCATGCGATTTTTGGGTTATTAACTCTGCAATAAAAATTTGAAAAGCAAAACCATCAATTAGTTTATTTCTATGCAAATTAAATCTACACAAACAAAAACAAACAATTAAATGTATAAACCAGAGTTGCATTGACTTCTTTGAAAAGGAGGAAATGAAAAATGATAATAGTTTTAAAAATCTATGCAAGTGAAAACATGATATACTTTTATTGAAATTTTATAAACAACTAGCCAAACCCGGCGCGCGTTGCTACGCCCCTTAATGAATCGAAATGCATTCTGAATTTTAATTGAATATCAAGTGCAAAAACCTAAAAATTATAATTTTTTTATGGGCGTGGCATTGCCCACTTTTCTAGTCACGAAATTGTAAAGTCATAACAGCTCAATATGTGTGCAAAGTTTCAGAAGAATCGGACCAGTGCAAGTACCTCAAAATTAAAATTTTTTTATGGGCGTGGCCCTGCCCACTTTTCTAATCACGAAATTGTAAAGTCATAACAGCTCAATATGTGTGCAAAGTTTCAGAAAAATCGGTCTGGTGCAAGTACCTCAAAATTGTAGCCTTTTTTTATGGGCGTGGCCCCGCCCACTTTTTTAATCACAAAATTATAAAGTCACGACAGCTTAATATGTGTGCAAAGTTTCAGAAAAATCGGTCCAGTGCAAGTACCTCAAAATTAAAACTTTTTTAGGGGCGTGGCCCCGCCCACTTTTCTTATCACGAAATTATTTAGTCATGACAGCTCGATATGTGTGCAAAGTTTCAGAAAAATCGGTCAAGTGCAAGAAGCTAAAACTGATAACTAATTTTTTATGGGCGTGGCCCCGCCCACTTTTTTTCATCCATAAACACGCCCCGGTATGTGCACAACAACTTACTAAAGTTTGAGCCCGATCGGTTTTGCAGTTTCAGAGTCTATAGCTAACACACACACACACACACAGAGTTTCACTTTTATATATATAGATTTAATTTAAGTTTAACGAAAGCATTTCTTTGGCAGGCCAAGTTGGCAGCTTCCAAAGATTTATCCATACTGCTCATTCCGAGATAATAATTTCAGCCATCGTTTCAAAATCAAGAAACTGTATCAGATAGTCTGTGTCAATGCTTAACCATTGTATTTTTATATCATTATATCATTTTAATAAAGATGCTGTAGTGCCCTCAATAAGAAACAAGCCAGTTTCAAAGCGCTCTCTAGTGCCAAACACTGTACGTACAGTTCCAGCGAAGGAATATTCAGTATATTTAGCTACTAACAGATTTTTAGCTCTACATTCTCGAAAACGTTAAGGTTGTAAAAACGGCTCAAATTAGTAATCATGAATCAGCTAAAGCAAAAACAATACAATACAGACCTGAAAAGCCATCGTAATCTACTCAAAATAAGCTAACAGGTTCCAAGCTCTTTTTTAAATTCTAAAACCTAAGGGACAGATACGAGTAACAACTTTATTTTAGTACTTTTTTGATACCATATGTAGCTTCCAAGCAGATAAACATACGAAAAATTTAAACTGTATTAATTACTCCACGAATAAAAATTAATAGGGTTTTGGCACTTTTTCCAAATTAAAATACGAGAATATGTATTTAGTTCCTAATTACTAAGCGAATTCATGTATGCATGTTTATTTAATATAGGGAACGGAAAAGGTACTTTTTAAATATTTATGGTACTGCTTGGCATTCTTAAGTTTGTTTTATTTTACTTGTTAAACTTGTTTTTTTTTATTAAACGCCATTTAACTTTATCAGCTGTTTTCAATCTTTTTAACTTGGTAGCACTGTATTAAGTACACCGAAAGCAAGGTCTTTTTGTAATAAATCTACTGAAAAGCAAATCAGAAAAGGGTTTAAGATAGTTTTAACGCAATTATTTTGTATGGTAAGACCAGGTTTTAATAATTGGTTTTAACGTCAAAACACACATTTTGTGATAAAACCTTAAATGTGAAAACAATTCCCAAACAAGAAAATTACTTAACTGTTTTAATAAAATTAATAAAAATGCACCGAGATATGAGACTAGAAAGCAATTACTTGTCCGAATACGAATTATGTCACGACTTATATTGAAGCGTTTGATTCGTAGAGGCAAAAAGAATTCTTTTATGCCAGCTGCGAACTCCAAAAAGGTTAAGATGTGCCGGCAAATGCAAAATCTTTTTGTCGTAGACTACGTTCTTGCAGCCCAAATAATTGCCTTTTGCATAGCTCATGTTAATTGGCCACTGAAAAAATTAAAAAAGTGCTTTGCACAAATGAATCTTAACTTGCCCTTTTTTGGTTGAAAGAGTTCCATTTTTTCCGAAGGTCACCTAATAATGAATTCAAACCAAATGTTAAGCTATTAAAATAAATTTATTTTTTGTTATTGTATATGATAAACTACATACATACATACATGCATCACAGGATTTGTTAATGCGTTTTGAAGCGAAACAAACCAACATTGCAAGATTTAAATAGACTTATTAAAATTTTTAAGTCATTGCTATTATTTTTGCTGCAGTTGTACACATATACATATTTCTGTTTACACGCATTGACGTAGAGCAAGACAATTTCGTATGTGTAATCCTGAGTAAAAAAATATCTTTCTCTGAAAATTTCTCAAATCTATACATGTCTGTTTCGGTCTACTTAAAACTTAAAATGTAGTAAAACTGCCTAAATCAGATGGACGATTGTACTACATTTACGAAAATATTTTAATAGCAAATCAAAGTTACACAAAGAAACTGATACATATTTTAGTATACAGTTATTGTTCCATAGCGATTTCAGTTAATAACAAAATAATAAATTTTGTGCTATAAAAATACATACATAAAATTGGTGGTGGGTATCAAAAATTCGGCACAGCCGAATGTACTGCTCTTATTTGTTTTATTTTTATTATACAATAAATAATTTGCAGTTACAGTTTGTTTAGAAGTTTTAAAAAATAAAAAACCGAAAATAGAATGCTTTTACATTGATGTTTGTTATAGATATTGAAAAATAAAAAAAAATTTTTGACATATGCGGACATTAATACAAAAACAAAATACATGTGTTTTTTAATTGTTGTGTTTGTTGCCGCGATGCATATACCTTATGAATATGCCTTGGACTCTTTATTCAAATTAAATTTTACTTAGTTTTGTAAATTTTTTTCATTAAATCTGAAAGTTGAAATAAAATTACATTGAAAAAAAGCTGATGTTTACCAAAATTTAACCTAAGCTAAAGTTGTAATAAAGATAAATTGTTTATTCGTTCGACAAAATTTTACCTTTTACTAACGCCAACTTGTAATAATGGCTCTTAATATAATAACACTGCGTACAAAAGAATGCAGTGGCCAACCCTTTCATTTATTCATTTTTTTTTTTATAATAGAAGATCCTATTTTAATCAGATGATTTTATGTGTTATGTGTTGAAAAAGAATTAACATCAGGTAATGTACGAACAATATTCGTTTCTAAGTATATATTGTCAACAACGAGTACAATTATCATAACACTATTCAGCAAAACTCAGAGAGTTTGACAGCGTTACAACTGTTCTACTTTTATTTCATCGATTCATTTAGTTAGAGATGTGAAAAAATATATATGGGGAAGATGGATACTATTTGACAGAAGAGAGGATTTTGCACGCAACTCTGGATACACATTTTAAAAACTCCCATGAAAAATAGGAAACAAAAATTATAAAAGAAAAAAACTAAGTGCAATCATACATATATATATGTACTTACAGCAAGTAATACCTAAGTCTACAACGAAAACCACTTAATATAGCCGAATAACACGTTCAGTATCTTGAAAGAAATAAAATAACGATGATGTTGATAACAATAATAATAATAATGATGATGTAACAACCGCCTACCGTTATCACAATAGACTTTGTTACTGTTGCAGGATGATGAGAGTTGTCGTTTCTTCGTTGGTTTTTGTTTAATTATAATCCTTCTTTTTTTTCAACGAAAAATTGTATTTGTATTCTTGGCTCAAAGTTATTGTGACAAAATCAATAATCTTATATGTATTGATGCTAAAGTTGTTTGAGGATGTTTGATTTGTTTTATTTTTTATTTTTTTTTACTTATAAATTTAATTTAGTTTATTATCAGCAATTCTTTTAGCAGCAATAAAATCAAAACTTTAGTAATTATTACAAAATAATTAATACATATTATGCATAATTTTTTTTTTTTTTTTTGTTAAAGTTGTGATAAAATTTATACATGTCGCACATTAAATACAATAACGTCACAACTAAAAATTTTGTCAAAAATTTACTCTTTTCTGTCATGACTTGCATTGTAAAATTTTTTTTATTAGAAGTTTGTGACCGATTACGGCCTAGAGACTAGATTAGCAAAACTTTAAATAAATAAACAAATAAATTGATTCACAATACACATCTCTGAATACGCTAAAAATTTATTTCTCATTTTATACCCGCCACCACAACAATGGTGGGTGTATATTCATTCTGTCATTCCGTTTGAAACACATCGAAATGTTAATTTAAGACCCCATAAAGGATATATTTTCTGAATAGGGGTTTAAATTTATGACGATCTAGCTATGTCCGTCTGTTGAAAACACGATAGAGGTCGGACCGAAAAAGCTAGGGAATAAAATTTTGCCAGAATATTTCTTATGCACAAGGTTTGTTTGGTATTGAAAATGGGCTAAATCAGAATATTAGGAAGAGAGTTATAGCTCGTAATGCAGGAATAGGCAAAAAAAAAACATATCCTTCCAACAATGAGTTAAATGTAATTGTGTGCAAACGCACTTACGTAGAGCCATTAAATTTTGGATGTATATATCCTGAATTAAAAATATATTTTTCCCCGAAAATTACTTAAAACTATGAGTTAGGAAAGCAGTTATCGATCAATATGTACGAAAAATTATACCGCACAGTGTATTTTTCGGTATATTTAAAATTAAAAACGTAATAAAACTGGCAAAATTATGTGTATGATTCAGACATTTTGCAAGCGTTGCTTTTTGGCCCACTTTTACGCCTACCTTCCATATAACGATTTATCCTTAATTCAAATAATTTCACTTTATTAGTAAAAACTACATTGACACGCCTACTTCAACTCAAACTTTTCAAATAATCTATTGTCAATGAAATTTTGATGCTCATAAAACGGACAGAATTGGACGTATGATGATGAAATTTCGTACATATAGCTTTCTCTCTCCTCCTCTCTCTCCTCTTTGACGCCTACCTCCCATATTATTGCTTTATCTTAAATTCATATAATTTCTCCATGGACAAAGTTGTATATTGAAATATATCAGTTTTATTAATTAGCAGAAACTATATTTAACGCTCATTTTCATTGAAAGACTAAGGGCCATTATTACAACTTGCCTTTAGTTAAAGGCAGGATTTTGTCGGACCGATAAATGGCTTTGCATTATAAAGAAGCCCTCATTTATTATTTTTTTATCTATTAAATATTATTGTTGTTAACAATAATTACAATAAAAAATGGAAGTTGTAATGATGCGAAGCTATTTATCAAGCACAAAAAATCCTACCTTTTACTTAAGGCAAGTTGTAATAATGGCCCTAAATTTACCAAAATATTTTAATAGCATATCGAAGTTACACAAAGAAAGTAAAACATATTTTATTATAAAGAGATTATTCCATAGCGATTACAGTTAATAACAAAATAATAAATTTTGTGCTATAAAAGTACACACAGCCGAATATACTGCATTGACGTGTTTTACTTAAAAAATTCCTTTATGTCTGCTTTCTTTGTTAATGCATTGCATCTGCACGATCAACTAAGAAACCCATGTTTAATTGAGTCAATGTTCTCAGGAAAAAATTTTTTTTGTTTCACATAGAGAATGTTATTTTGAGATTTACCACTATTACTGTAAAGTGACAGATTTTTTTGGTATTATTTTGAATTGTGCTCTTTTAATTGAAAAAGGTGAGTTCAATTTTAATACTATTACAGTATAACTTCTATAGTCCGGACACTCGCTAACCCGGGCTATCCAGTACTCCGGACAGTTAAATGTTTAGGACAGTTTGGAAATTTTTCCTCTGTAGTCCCGACATTATTTTGTTTTGTGTTTGTTTGTTTATTTGTTTTTTTTTTTTTTCGTTATTGTACGTTATTTTTCAGTTACATTTAACATAATTGAGTGTGAACCGGAAGTAAAGAAAGATGAAAAAAGGTCAATGCAGTTTAATATTTGCGAACTTGCGCTAATGTATGTACTTCTGTATTTAGTGCTTGGGCTCGCGGCGAAAATGAATATGTTTTTGATTTTTCTGACGAAAAATTAAATCGGTTTTGTCAAACCAAAATATTGGGAAAAACCAAGACTCCGACAATTCTCTGGAAGATATTCAGGCAGTCCATGATAATGTCTCAAATAAAGAAGCTATTGATCTGTGTGAAAGAGCAATTTTATGGGCCCAGCAAACAAATGCGACTAATAAAGAAATATTATTTTAAAAAGAAAATTTTTGATTTTTTAATTGTATAGACATACATATGTATGTATGTACTTTATTTCTTTTTATATATTTAAATAAATTTATGATAATAAAAACTAAACATACCTAAGTTTAAGGCCTAAAACTATTTTTTCCTGTAGTCCGGACGATCCAGTAATCCGGACGAGGGGTCGAACTATATAACATTTATAAAATATAGAGGCACAACTCGCAATAATAAAACTTGTTTCAGTTGAAATGATCATAACTCAAAATTCTATGTTATTTTCACTTAACTAAAATATTTTTAAATATTTTTTATTTTAAATATTATAATAACTTTTGCATAAATAATTTTTTGTCTCTCCTAAAAATTTAAGAATTTTAAGTTGTATTGACATTATTGTATTAAGTGTGCGATATGTATTATTTATATCATAGCTGTCAGGTAATGAATACTAATCGTAATAATTATTATTTTTTTTTTAAGTTTAAGTAATTATTATATTACGATTATAGATAATCCAAAAATAATCAATATTAATAAAAATTACCACAAAGAAATCAAAAATAATAAAAAGTAATCAAGAAATAATTCGACTACTTTTAAGGATTATTTTCGATTATTTTTGATTATTTTTTTTTATTTTATGAAATTATGGCAATACTGTCACAAATACATATTTCTACATAATTTACTAAGCGATGCATTTAATTCTTTAACACGCCCTTCAGATCTTCAGCTCCAGTTGAACGACTGTTTTCTTTTGCCGGGATCGTCAATAGTCCAATCATTGTCTGATTTTTCTTTTGAAAATAAGTATATGTAATTTATAAAGCTTTTTTTGGGGGGGAATTGAAAGTATTCTGAATGTATTTGTTTCGCGTTATTATTTTTTCCACGTATTTTCCCTTTTTTGTTGATTTAGGAAGTACTAAAATTGTTATTGATTGTTTTGTTATTGAAGTGAATATATGTATCTATATTTTGTAAACAAAAACTATCTAATTATGTTTAATTTCTTCAGAATTTTTTTACATTGTAAATGCAAATTTTTTAAAATAAAATGTATATACATATAACATAAGTTCAAAATTTTTAAAAAATAATCTCAGAAAAAAATATTTCTTGAAAGTAGTCAATTAATTTTGGATTACTTTTTTTTATTTTTGAATTTTATCTCGTAATCCTAAATAATCTTGATTACTTTTGGATTATTTGTAATCATAATTAATTACCAATCAAGAATTGTTCAAAAGAGAATTATGTAATCAATACCATTCCTTTTAAAATGTAATCTAATTGATTACTAATCGTAATCCAAATTTACCAGCTCTGATTTATATACATTTATAATTTAAAGTTTAAACTATCGATTACTTAGACTTTGAAAGGTAAAATAGCATCAACTTTTATTTTTATTTTCAGGTTTATGTTTGACATTTGTAAAAAAAAGACGCTATACGCTTGAACAAAATTGGGAAATTTTAGAAACTTAGTTCCTAAGTCGTCTTACGCAAACAGTAAGAAATTTACGTGGAAAATTTTCGAGAAGTGATCGGCCTGCAGTTTAGTTTGTGCTTCAATTTGTTAAGCGAGTTCATTAAAATGGATCGCCATTGGACAAAACCACTGTGAACGTCCTCGTCAAATGCCATTGCCGCTGTGGCTGATAATGTGCAAGAAGATCCATCTATATCAACTCGTCATCGTTCTCAGGACCTGAACATTTCTTGCACTTCTTTGAGAAGAATTTAGCATAAACAGTCGGTATGTTATAATTCAATTGGTTCAACAACCTAAACCTCATAACCATCCGACGCGTTTTTAATTCGCCCAATTGGTAGAATATAAAGCATTTCACTAAAAAATCGTGCAAAGTTGCCACATATGGAGTTTGAAAACCCACACGTGACTACTGAGAAGCCAATGCATCTACAAAGAATAAATGCTTGATATGGATTTTAATTTGAGGGCATCATTGGTCCTTTTCAGTGAACGAAAAGAAACGAAACGAAACACAGTACAAATCATCTAAGTCAGAAACTTTTCAATTTTCATGAATCGTTTTGTTTGCGAGCAAAACAAAACCACAAACTTTTCAATGCAAAAGAGCATAAACAAAACAATTCGGGTTTTGTACTTAGGCTTTGCTTTGACGGTATGTTTCGTTTGAGTACGAAACAAGATGAAACGTTTGCAGAACAAAAAGATTATAACAATCATAATAACAATGCACCATTACCAATTCGCAAACTATAGTCAGTGACTTCATATCGTTATTAGGATCGTAAAATTAATGTAGGTAGGTAAAATGTTAAAAAATTCCCAACAACAAGCAGCAATAAACATGTAGATTTTTTCACGTAAAGAGCAAATCAATCAGCAAACGTTTTGAAACGTTTGCAGAAAGTATTGTACTGTATTGTTTTGCATGTTACATATTGAAGCTGAGAACTTTTCGATTCTGGTTTTGTTTGCACTCATAGTACAAAACAATACAAAACAGAATGCATGTACCGTTATCCTGGGTTTTGTTTCGTTTTGTTTTCCCTCTCTGAAATGATCGAAACAAAGCTATTGGAAACGTTTCCTTTTGTTTGTTTTCGTACTCTGGTCCTTTTTTCTTCGAAAATGAGCTAGTTACCGGCAACGGTGAGCGCTACCGTACCATTCTCAACAAAGTTTTGTTTTTTAAAAATCAAGAAAACAACACGACATTTGGTTTCAACAAGACGCCCTTTTTTTGGAATTCAAATAATTAGCAGAAATTGTGATGTCAATTGGTCGCCTCGGAGCTGTGATTTGATCCCTTTCGATTATTTTCTGTGAGGAGCCATAAAAGATAAATGTTACGCAAACCATCCAGAGACAATAGAAGCATTTAATCATACATACATACATACATACATACATATGCATATAACGGAAAACAACATAAGACTTAATTAAATATATTTTGTTTAAATTAACACTTATTTAACAATGAAACCGAACGAACTGCAATATGTTTGTTTGTAGGTTCATACATATGTACATATGTATGGTTTTGTGTATGTACTATAAAAATTTGTAAAATCACTTTGGAATTGTATTCTTTTATTTCAAAAATATATACATAAATATGTATAATAATATTTTTTCAAATATTTAAATCAGAATCTGTGATTTGTAGTTTTCTCATGCGTGTATATCATCTGAATGTATTTTCTCGTTTTTATGTAGTAATGTGTACGTATGTGTTTTTTGAATTTAGATAGTTGCTATACCGATGCGACAGAGCTGCCATAAAACCAAATGCAAAATGACATTCGATTGTTTGTGAAATTATAAAACTCTATAAATATCTCTATAATAAAAACATAAAAACCGAAACGAACGAGTAATATTTCGATAGTTTTTAAAAGCCGTATTTTGGGCCCAGAGAGTAAAAATAATAAATGCAAAATATGCAAATTTTTCTTTCTTTGGCTTGATCTGTTAAAAAGAAAACAAAAACTTCTCTTAAAGCCGAAACTTGTATGCAACAATATAATATTCATTTAAGAAAATTTATAAGGAAATTTAATACGAGTATAATATATGTATAAAACTATGTCCTTTTACATGACTTAATTATTTTTAATTGAATAAAATTTAGTTTTTATAGAGAACAAGCACCGTTTTTAAAAGTTCGTTTATTAGCTGAGTTTTAACATATGGAATTTTTTTAATTTCAGTCGATTTAGTTTTTTTGATTTTTGTTACAAACTTTATATCTAAATATGATAAAGAAGAAGAGCACAAAATGCCCAATTATTAGAAGAAAACTAGAACAAGACTTAGGAAGTTTTTCGATATCTTAGGTACTTATTTGGAAAAAGTGCTAAATTAAGCACTAAGTTTTCAAATGGCAAGTCTGTGAATGTCAGAGAGAAACTCCCACATACATACGTACGAAAAAATATATTAACAGACGATGAAACGAATACAAGAACGAAGTGAGTACAGAAAATACGGAGTTCATCTAGAAGAAAACGACCACAGCATGCAAATTTTTACTTCTAAAATACATATGTATATGTACATGAATACATTAATACATACTTCTTTATATGTATGTATATTATACGATATTTACTACACATGTATACACATACATACATACATATGTACACACACACAAAATACAGACATAGATTTAAACCCAAAAATGTTTATTTTTTTTTATTAAATTTATTTAATTATTAACTTATTGTTTTGATTAAATAAATTCACTTTAAGTTTATATTGAAATTCAGTCATGGCAAAGAGAGAATCACTTTTCACTAGTGTTGTACAGAAAAAATATTATCGATTTATTCAAAAATTTTGTGAATATATCGTTTTAATAAATCTATTTAAATTTTACTTTAGACTTTTATAATTTTCATATTGATATACAGTACACAATTTAAAATTATTTTATTTTCATTTATTTCTTTTATTATTTTTTTAAATTTTAAATTTTTTTATAATTTTTTTATTTTTATTTAGTTGTACCCTTACCAGCCAAGGGCTCGCGTTATACTGCCATAGTTTAATTGTGAAAGGTGAGCGAGCCAATTTAAATTCATTTCTTAACTTCACAGTTAAAAAATGTTGTAACTTTTTCATCATGCTCAATACATGCTGAATGCAGATAAAGCGGGCTTATTAATCTGCATTTCATTGATACTACATCAGTTAATTAGAATGACTGTGTTAAAAAAGGACAACGGTATTTACTCTGTTTATATAATCAGTGGGTCGATGGTGGATGCTGTTAACTTTGTGATGCTGATTCTGCACAAATCTCCCGAATGTTTTTTTTAACAAAATTCACATACTTTTATTAAGCATGCGCTGAATGTCGGTATTACTACTAGACATGTCAATTTTAAAAACACTGAGATAGAATAACAAAAATGTCACTATTATTACCATACTTGAAACATAACATACATATGCATCTATATTCGCAAGAGATAATTCAATAAAATTGCATTTCTTCAAAATCATACATTCACGTAGTTTCATACTTAAACCAGAAGTGAGAAAATGCTTCAGCTAAGAAAAAAATGTGTCACGGTCACATTTAAAGGCGCATACGAACACATTAAACTACACATCAGCCACAGTAGATTATTCTAAATTTTAAAAATAATAAAAATAAATAAATAAGTATGTGTTAAATATTGATTGCCACACTCATTATAATAGCAGTAGGCATTTTAACGAGTCCTTAGACAAATAAAATATAAAACAAGTAAGAGTGCTATATTCGGCCGTGCCGAATCTTATATACCCTTCACAACGTGTAGTCATGCAATAACAATTGTTTGTATCACCATTCATCTTATATAAAATACGTACATATGTATATACTGGTTAGAATAAATGTGGCATCGAATCCCAGCTGAGCCAAAAAAAATTTATTTTATTTTATTTAATATATTATTTATATTTTATTATTTTTTTTTTTATATATTTTTTTAAAATTTTTTTTAAAAATTTTTTTTTAATTTTTTTTAAATTTTTTTTTTACTTTTTTTTTAATTTTTTTTATTATTTTTTTTTTATTTTTAATATATTTTTTTGTAATTTTTTTTTTTTTGGTATGTTTTTTACATGTATTTATGTATGTATGTTGTTGTTGTAATTGTGTAAAAAACAAGGTGGTCGTGGTTTTTTGCTCATATCTTAGAAAGTTATGGGGCGATTGTGCTGAATTTCAATAGCGATTCATTCCTGGATATTTCCAAGAGATTGATACCATATACTGATCTGAGGAACATATAGTTGCTTCTAAAAGTTGATTTCAACCAACACACGGACAGACGGTCAGGGCTTAATCGACTCCTCTATTCATAAGCTTTAAGAAAATATATACTTTATGGTGTCAGAAATGAAAATTGTAGAAATTACAAACGGAATGACAAAGCTATATATACTCTTGTAAATAAGTATGTATTAAATATTGATTGCCACACTCATTATAATAGCAGTAGGCATTTTAACGAGTCCTTAGACAAATAAAATATAAAACAAGTAAGAGTGCTATATTCGGCCATGCCGAATCTTATATACCCTTAACAACGTGTAGTCATGCAATAACAATAGATTGTATCACCATTCATCACATATGAAATACGTACGTATATATATATATATATATATATATATATATATATATATATATATATATATAAAAACATCCCATCGTAAAATTATAAATTATGTTAAAAAAAAATTTAAAAAAATATATTAAAAAGAAAAAAAAAATATTTAAAAAAACTAAAAAAAATTTTATATAAAATTTAAAAAAAAATAATAAAAATAATAAAAAAAAATAATAAAAATATTATTTATTATATATATTATCTTATCTCCGAAATTTATGGGGCGACTAGCATTTAACCCGCTACTTCGATAGCGCAGTTCTTACTACTTATTGAATACTCAAGTTATATTTATAATTATTAAATATTCAATTTTCTTAGAAAAATTAAAAGTAAAGTAAGGATATATCGGGCATATACCTATTTCCTAACTAAAATCAAGATCAATGCTACTGAGTTTCAAAAATTAAGATTCATAATTTGCAAAAATGACCCTAAAAATAATAAAAGTAACATTTTTTCCTTCACTAAAACTTCAACTTGGTTTATTATTACCTACATTCAGAATTCTATGTATACAAAATATAAAAAACAAAGAGAAAAAGTAATTTTGGTCATCGATAATATTAGGAGTTAGACCTCGGATCAAGAAACACTAATTTTAGGAATCCATGTTCACAAACTTAAAAATACAAAGAGTACAATAAAAATGCGAAAAGGCTTTTTTGTGTCTCCAATATCATTTTAATTCTCAAATTGAATCAACAATCCTTTATTTTACAATTTTAGCTTCGCAAACGTTGAAAATACCAAAAATACCATAAAAATTAAAAAAAGTACATTCTTGGTCGCCCAAAACATTTTTAGTCTCACCTGGAATCAAAAGTCACTAATTTCACAATTCTAGCATCGAAAAATAAAATTTTTTGTCTCACCTGGAATCAATAGTCCTTGATTGTACGATCCTTCCTTCATAAACGTAGAAAGTACCAACAGTACAACAAAAATTTAAAAAAGTACCTTTTAGGTCGCCTATAACATTTTTAGTCTCACCTTGTATCAATAGTCACTAATTTCAAAATTCTAGCAAAATCTTTATTCATAGAGAAATTACATGAATTTAAGAGGAAAGTTTTATCTACGAAATAGCGCTAATTTATTTTTGTTATCTTATGTTCTATTAAAAATGGGAATTTAGGAAAATTTTGACCTAAGTAAAAAAAAATTATTTATAAACATTATAAACAATTTATTTTCATGTACTAATGGCTAACAAATTTTAAAATTATACAAAACTTATTTCGTTTGAAAATCTTTTAAAAGCAAAATGTTATAGAAGTTTAAAAATCAAAATCTTACTAATAAATTTCCCGTTTTAGCAAAATGCTGAGAATGTCTATTTTGAATCTCGAGGAATATATTCGAAGTTTTATGACTGTATGTTAACGCGTTTGGACACAATTGCATTTTATTCGATGTTGGAAGGACACGGTTTTTTCGACCTAATCTTGCATTACGAGCTATAACTTTCTTTTGAATATTCCGATTTAGTCCATTTTCAATACCAAACAAACTTGTGTATAAAACATATTCTGGCAAAATTTAAGGCCTCTAGCTTTTTCGGTTAGACCTCTATCGAGCTTTGAACAGACGGACGGACATAGCTAGATCGTCATAAAATCAAATCCCGATTCAGAATATATATATACATACCATTTTTTTGGTGGGGGGTATAAAAACTAAAACACTTAAAAAAAAATTACACTACAAAAAAATTTGTTTAGCTCTTTTACTAAAATTTTGCGAAAATTATTTGACCATTTGTCACAAAAATTGGTCTGGTGCGCACGGTCGGATCGTTCCTGGTATACAATGGGGTAAAGAGGAAAGTTTTATCTACGAAATAGTGCCAATTTGTTTTTGTTATCTTATGTTCTCCTGAAGTTATGCTCTATTAAAAATGGGAATTTAGGAAAATTTGGACCAAAAAAAACAAAGAAAAATTATTTCTAAGCATTATAAACAATTTATTTCCATGTACTAATGGCTAACATATTTTAAAATTATACAAAATTTATTTCGTTTGAAGATCTTTTAAAAGCAAAATGTTATAGAAGTTTAAAAATCAAAATCTTACTAATAAATTTCCCGTTTTAGAAAAATGCTAAGAATGTCTATTTTGAATCACCCTGTTCTCTGTAATATATATGAAATAAAGTTTTGATTTTTGTCTCACGAGGTACACTAGTGTCTACATTCGAATGAACTTTAACGTTTTTCAATCGATGACCACAAAAGAATGAGTTTTTTGCCGCCTTCTCGTAGAATGGTCCACTGTGCGGCGAACATTTGGCCGATATTTTATTTCATACAAATATTATCATTATAAAAAGATATGATAATAATTTCCTAAATAATTTGTGTTTTATTCAAAGTCACTTTCGGTCCTTAAAATTTAACCACCCTTTACAAAGGAATAGATAGATAAAAATATAATTTGACTAAAAAATGTATTTTAAATATTCAAATACATATTTTAAATGTACTGATGCACATTTTTTTATATTTTTAAATCTTTAACCTCATAAAACTGTGGGAACAAATATTTATTTATTTATTTATTCAATTCACAGTTTTTTTAAGCCATTAAGGCCAATAAACCAGTATAACAAAAATATATATGGCAACATTTCTTACTACTAATTTTAATAATAATATATTTATTTTAAAATAAGAAAAAAAGGACAAAAATTTATTTAATCTAATAAGAAAAGAAAAAACAATATGAATTTATATTTTTTCTTTTTTCCTTTATTTCTTCTTAAATTCCCCCCATTGCACAAATATTAGGAGTAAAAACAAGTAAGAGCGCTATATTCGGCCGTGTCGAATCTTATATACCCTTCACAACGTGTAGTCATGCAATAACAGTAGTTTGTATCACCATTCATCCCATATGAATTACGTACATACATATAAAAAACATACATATATAAAAACATCCTATTGTAAAATTATAAATTTACGTATGTATGTTAAAAAAAAATAAAAAAAAAATTTAAAAAAAAAATTTAAAATATTAAAAAAAAAATTTAAAATATTAAAAAAAAAATTTTTTTTTAAATAATTAAAATATATGCATATAATAAATATAAAACAAAAAAAAAATTAAGAATTAAAAAAAAATAATAAGAATATAAATAATATATTAAATAAAAAATAAAAAAAAAATTAAAAAAAATAAATTTTAAAAAATAAAATTTTTTTTTGGCTCAGCTGGGATTCGATGCCACGTTTTCTCTAACCAGTATACACGTTTGTATGTATGTATGTTGTTGTTGTAATGTTGTTTTTGTGACAAAAAAAATCGAGGTGGTCGTCGGTTTTTGCTCATATTTCAGTTGTTTATGTACCGATGTTTCTGATTTTCAATACATTTATAAACAAAGTTGTGCTTAATCAGTTCAATTTTTGCTTCAATTCATTTAAAAAAATACAGTTTTATAAATATATGTATATTGTAGTATATCGATGGCCACAAGTTGGAAAACCGTTACCTTCTGTAAAATTCAATTATTTAAATTAGATCATTTTTACTTGTGACCAACGATATATGCTTTAGAGTATTGAGTACTCAAAAAAGATATGTTTTAAATAAATAAGATCACTATATTCAGCTGTGCCGAATCTTGTATACCCTTCACATATATTTTGTTTTTTTGAATAGAACTTATGATTTAAAAAAAAAAATATTTTTTGTCTCTATCTTTAGCATTTATGGACCTATTGGACTTAATATTATCGCAAAAGAGACAAAGCGGTACATAAAAACTTTTCAAGTGATAATTGACTTGTTTTAGTGAGAGTCCTGTTTTGATATGTTGGTTTTGTTTTTATATTTACACTAAAATGTAGTATGTATTCAAAATTCCTATATGTATGTATGTCACCACCCATTTAAAAAATCAATTATGTACCATGCAAAAAAAAAAGTGTGGAACGCATTAACAAATGCATTTGATCCAGCTATTTGATCCTCATGCAAGCCGATTATTTGCGAAGGTAGGGGTAGAATACCCTGCTGGACTCGAAAAAAATGGCTTAAACTTTCTAATTGGGCGTAACGACTGATCTCTAGAAATTCTCATGGAAATTTTCTTAGTGTTAGTGGAGTAGATACTGGATACTGGACGCAAGGCTATGCTGGTTTCAGAACACTGAATTGAGAGTGTAAGATATCTATAGCTAATATTCATGAAGATGTTGATTTAAATATTATATTATGGACAATCACGTTATTAATAAATATTACAAGAATTATGTTGTTACTCAGTCAATACAAAAATAAGAATGAGAATATCTGACTTAGAATGCGATTACAGGAAAATCAAAGTAAAAAAATTAATGAACAATGTACACATTTTAAAGGGGTTGCCATATAACTTTTAGCAGAAGGCCATTGGCAAGACCTGAGGCATAGATCCGAGAAACACTGCCTAGCTGCGTTTAATGGTTGTAAAAAAAAATATGTACGCAACTTTCGCATGGTCGAAGGCAGTCACTCATTTCACATACAGAGCAAAGTCTTAGAGAATGCGCAAAGCTTATTACAAGTGTGCTCTTCGCACGATATCCTCAAAACAACCTTGATTAACACATACACTACCTTTTATTCCGATAACTAAGCAAACGAAGTCCCGGGCACATGATAGTATACATATTATAAAAATTATCATTTGCAGGTAGGCTTGATATTGAGATCTTTGGATCTTTGTTGCTCAATTATGCAAAAATGTCTAATTAGAGAAAAATGAAATTTGCCACACAGATAGTTAACAGCCTAGGTGCCCCGGTGGACTTGTCGTCTAGTTTCGGGGTTGCGCGTTCGATTTCTGCCAGAGACTCTGGACAGTTCTGCTTCTCTTTCTTTTCTATTCTTTCAATTCAGGTATGACAAAATGGATCAATACGATGGAGCCAAGTGAGCTGCACAACAGCTGCTTATTCTAGCCTAGATAATAGGATAATACAGGTAGATAATAGGATAATTTTTACACACGATAGTATAATGTTTATATACTGTGAGCGTCAAAATAAAGTGTACAAAAACTTTTTCTACAATAATGTTTATTTTATTTTAGCATTCTACTGAAACGTTTTTATTGTTTTATGTAAATTAATTGTGATCGGCAGAGTATGATCTCCTCGTGTGAAGTAAATTTTTATTTTTTTGGAATGGGTAAACAAACTTCTAGTGATATTAGATAATTAGTAACAAAACTTCGGAATGAAGGAAAAACTTTCAGAGAAATTGGCTCTATTATAAACAGAAGCCACAATACTGCAAAAAAAAATTGTTGATAAAAACGAAAAATACGGCAAAATAGAAAATCGTCCAGGGTCGGGCCGGCGAAAAATTTTAAAGGAGGCTGAAATAAGATCTATAGTGCGCGATCTAAAAAAGAATCCTTTTAAAAGTGCCGTTAAAATATCAGAGGAAGTTTCGGCAACATCAGAAACTACCGTAAGTGCCAGTACAATACGACGAGCATTACACGAAAACGCGTAACATGGTCGATTCCCACGAAAGAAACCACTAATATCACCAGCTAATTAAAAAAGACGCCTAGAATACGCCAAAAAGTATGAAAATAAATATATTTCATTCTGGAATAATGTGCTTTTTAGTGATGAAAGTAAATTTGAGGTGTTTGACCAGAATAAACCAATTAAAGTATGGAGAACAAAAAACAATGAATATGCTGACCAAAATTTAATAACCACCGGTTAAGCATGGAGGGGGTTCGGCGATGGTGTGGGGATGTATGGCGGCAAACGGAGTTGGGAATTTGGTTTTTATTGAAAGTACAATGAATAAGATGGACTACCTGAACATTTTGCAAAACAACGTGCCGGTCAGTGTGGAGAAATTGGGGTTGGAAGGATCTTGGATTTTTCAACAGGACAACGACCCCAAACAAACACCCATATAGTAAAAGAAAGGCTCCTGTACTGCTCTCCCAAAACATTGGATCATCCTCCACAATCACCGGACTTAAATCCACTTGAACATTTGTGGGAACATTTGGACCGCCAAGTCCGAAAAAGGACAATTAGCAATAAGGATATGCTGAAATCCATTATAATGGAGGAATGGCAGAAAATTTCATCCGATATAACTAAAAAATTAGTTGAATCGATGCCCAGAAGACTAAATGCCGTAATTAAGGCAAAAGGAAAATCAACTAAATACTAAATCGATTTTATTTTCATTTTAAAAGAGTTTGTACACTTTTTTTTGACGCGTAAATAATGAATTGTTTTTTATTTTTGTTGTAAAACTTTTGTTGTTGTTAATATGTTTGCCGTTTTATTTAGAATAAGGTAGAGAACTAAATACTGATTTAAAAGTACCTAAATGTAAAACTTTATCATAAATGAAAATACTGAAATAAAAACAATATTTTAAAAAATATTTGTGTACACTTTTTTTGACGCTCACAGTAAGTTTTGTATACTGTATTTGAATATTTTATTCAATGAGAAAACTTTGTAACTGTTATTGTTAAGTATCAAACTTTTAATATCATAACTAAGAAAGCAAAAAAGAAATATGTTATAAAAACTTTATAAAAGATTCGCTTATAGTTTGGCATTTTAAATCGGCAACGTAAACTATGTAAATATAGCCAAATATGTGATTGGATCATTAGTTCGATTGCCTTTACATACTTACATACATATAAATTCACCTGAATATATAGTATTAAAACTTACCTGTAAATGGGGTGATACCAAAATTTGTATTAATTCATCTTTTAGGTATTTATTGCCGCCCGTGGAGGAAAGCAGCTCTATGACGTCACGGCTGCGGGCTACAGTATCCGCTGTTGGAACGCGATTTGAAGACACAACAGTTGAAGTTATACGATCAAAGAGCTAAATTTTATGAAACATTTTATTTAGGGAAGGTACATAAATATAAACGATAACATTAAAGTTTTTAAATCTTACATGCAGTAGTTGATGCAAACGATTGTCCCTTAACATATCACGTAAAACATCGGAATCAACATGAGCATCTTGTAAAGCGTAAATATCATCCAGACAATCTAAAATTCGTTGAACAGCTTCTATTCCAGCTTCTTCATCAACCCATTCATTTAAAACATCAGCAGCTGAAGCAGCTGGCACTAAAAACAAATTTATTTAGGTACAACAATAGAACAACACTGCGATATAATCGAATACATTATACGGTAGTGGAACAATTTAAACTCTGGGGCCAAATTACGGTATTCGATCACGATCGAAATTTTACTCGAACGATCAAGTTCGCTGTGCTTTAGGTATAGAGATTCTAATAATAATTTTCTAATTTCAATCACGTTCGAATGCCATAATTCGTCCCCTGGTTTAGAAGATGTTATTTTTTTTTTTAGATTTAGTAGAGTTAATTGGAGTTGCTATAGGAGAGAAAGTCAAGTCGAAATAACTAAATAAATAGATTTACATAGCAACTTTGATTTATAAGTACAACTCACAATGAACATGAGCACTACGTCGTACTTATATTTATAGCGTCCCATACTTATATGATTCGCAAAACTACCAACGTTGATTAATAAACAACGATTCCACTTCAACCACCTTAAAGGCAAAACAACGTTTGCAAGGTCAGCTTTTACATATATAATTATTTAAGTGTAAATCAAAGTATTGCAAAGAAGACTTAAATTTGGAGTATATCTAAGTATTTACTCTGATTCGTTATGATTTAAACCGTGAACAAAGCGGTGTTTGCATTATTCGTAAAATATAATTATTTTCAAATCGAATACAATGATGAATCACTTGCATCGAGTATAATCGAGTCGTCTCGAATCACTATCGCTGAGTGTCATACATACATATGTAAGTATCAGTCGCAACATTGTTGGTTTGTTTAAATACAATTGAGTGTGTCTATAAGTATATTTTGTGTGGTATAATAAATTCTATATATTCCTTTAGGCTTACTTGAATCGGTATCAGTTCCAAATATAGGATCCAAAGTTGTACCACCAGCAATGGCCTGCACAGCTCCTTTTAGTTTACGGCGAGCATTGTAGCGCTTCAATTCTTCTACAGTATCAGACAAGTGTTGACGTTGAAGTTTATCTCGATCCTAAAGAAATAAAGAAACGTACAAATTAAGTCAATTAGTTCTAAATACTTCTAGCTTTTTATTTTACTCTTATCCACGGATGTTCCAAAACTTGTGCAATAGATAGTCTGTGATGAGGATTAGATGCCAGCATTTTAGAAACTAAATCTTTTGCCGATGCCGAAATTGATTTCCATTCTGGTGCTTCAAACTTGTGTGATATTACAAAACAATTTGATAATTGTTTGAACATAGAAATTCGAATAGGTTAATCAAAATATTTTTTACCGTTAATCTGCTTCTTGCTATTGAGTTTTGTAGCCGCACTCCAGATCCCAAGAAAGGTAAACGTCCTGATAGCAGAACATGCAACATCACTCCAGCGCCCCAAACATCACATCCTTTTCCATATAGGCGTCTTGTTACAACCTCGGGAGCCATATAATGTGGACATCCTACTCGACCGTGAGTCTCTAAAGCTTCTCTACCTCCTGGTAACTGAATGGCGGAACCAAATCCGCCTAATTTAACCGGTGCAGAATTATCCACTGTTGCTAATAGAGCGCATGCTGGCCTGACATCTCGATGCAAAATATCATTCTCATGACAATAACGCAAAGCTTCTAGTATCTGGCGCATATAATGGCTAAAGCAAAAAAAATTAAATCTTCGAAATTTGATTAAACGCACTTCAAAAACAAACTTACCATGCAACAGCTTCACTGTATACGAAACCCGCCACTGCCCTTCGCACCACCTCAAAACACAAATCTGAGCCTTCCATACTTTAAAAACAAAAATAGGCAAACAAACATATTTGAATATTGTATTTATTAATTCACAAACAGTATTATAAGAGGTGGTTAAATTTCAAGGACCGATATTGAATGTGAACCACACCTAAATGTCAATTTTTTTTTCTGCATTTCATTTGACATGAAAAGATACACAATCGGGCAACGCGTTGTTATGAAAATGGGCGTTCAAAATGCATTTCGATCACTTCGTGATTATTTTGGTCACATAATCGTTCAAATTCGTCCACAATCGGTAGAATTGTGAAAAATATTTCAGCAAAACAGGTATATATGAAATGTGAAAACATCTGTGAATGCCTTCCTAGTTCGTTGAACCGAAAACATTACTATTATTTGTTACTGTTTTTCGCGATAGTGTGGCAAAAGAGCAGTCAACCTCGACTCATAATCTTGCCCAACAATAGAACATCAACATTGTCATTGAAAATTTGGACCATCGGATGGAGGTGTGCCGCCGAAGTCGCGGCAACCATTTGGCCGATATTTTATTTCATACAAATATTATCATAATAAAAAGAAATGATAACAATTTCCTAAATAATTTGTGTTTATTCAAAATCCACATCGGCCCTTTATAAAACCGTAAAATATTAAATACATGATATAATAAACAAGGTAAAATTGTCCGCGCAGCTGTAGCCTTTGTTTATATTTTTTAATACGTCAAAATTTGTTGATGTAATTCGAAACGTGTTTACATATTCATTGCCGAAGCAAGATTAATTTTAAAATTGTGTAAAAATTGGTATAGCGTTTTTTTCTTTGTGTTTTTTGCAAGATTTTTTAATAATTCTACAATAATAACACGTGTACTAAAGACACGTTAAATATTTTTAATTTCGGATCCCTATCAAACACTGAAAGAAACAACTTCATCATGGTTATGGTACAAAAACTGAACATTTTCACTCGTTAAAGATGATCTTGATTAAATCGATGATTTACGTACACAGCTAACACGTTTAATAAACCAATCCGTAATTTGGAAAAACCCGGTTTCCTCCAATTTTATTGCGTACAATGTGCTTAGCACTTTACAGATGATACAGCTCACTTGCGTACCACAAGCTGAGTCTTATACCATTAGAGAGTCCGACTTTTCTGCTGGTCATTATAGTTAATGGAAACCTAAAAAAGAGGTTAAGAAAGACCCTAACGCAAATAATTGTAACTTTACAGGAGAAGGTAAAAACGTAACAGAAACCGTATTATCATAATATATGTAATTTATTTTGTACAATTGTTTGTAGCAAAAAGTACTATAGAAATTAAAAAACTACCTTCTTGGTCGCTCATAACATTCTAAGTCTCACCTCGTCACTAATTTCGAAATTCTACGATCACAAATGTTGAAAATACAAAAAGGATCATAAAAATTTAAAAAAGTACCTTTTTGATCGCCAATAACATTTCCAGTCTCACCTCGTATCAATAGTCACTAATTTCAAAATTCTAGCATCATTAACGTAGAAAATACAAAAAGTACCCAAAAAAACAGAAAAGTACCTTTTTTGGGTTTTCCATGTCAATATATAAATTCCAAGTTTAAATTGTTCAAATAATTTTGTAACAAAATATTTTAATAGACATGATTTAAAGTGAGTAATTGTACTCTTTTTTGCATAACCGTAATTATGTCCTAAAAAGTGCCAAGCTGTTTTCACGAATTTTCCCCTTTCTAACCTATTATGAATGTGTTTAAATTTTTACTAAATTACATAATTTTTTATGTCTAGTGAAATCCCTTTTACAAATTTTATGCAAACAGGCCCTGAATTTTGGAATTATACACATTTTCCAGTGTTTTCCCTTTATGGTACCTCTTTTGTCCCCCTAAAAGAATCCAAAAGTTTCACCTTAATAATTGTCCATATTCTATAAGGCAATAAAAATTATCAAATTTTGTTCCATTGAATATTAGAAAAATTTAAAAAAAACAAGTAAGAGCACTATATTCGGCTGTGCCGAATCTTTTATACCCACCACCAATTTTGTGTACATTTAAAGCACAATATTTATTATTTTGTTAATCGCTATGGAATAATCTCTTTATAATAAAGTATGTGTCACTTTCTTTGTAGAGGGTGGTTAAATTTTAAGGGACCATGTTGAAGGTGAATTACACCTAGACTTTAAATTTGTTTTCTGCATTTCATTTGACATTTCTCAATCTCAAACTTACTCAATTTGATCCGTGGAAAGATACGCAAATTAGCAACGCTTTAAAGTTATTCAGGTTTTTTATAAAAATGGGCGTTCAAAGCAAAATGCATTTTGTGTACTTCGTGATTCTTTTGGTCAATATAATCGTTCAAATTCGTCTACAATCGGGAGAATTGTAAAAAATATTTAAATTTCTGCAAAACAGGTCTGTATAAAATGTTAGAAAATCTGTGAATGCCTTCTTAGTTTGTTGAATGGGAGCCATTGCTGTTTTTTGCGATAGTGTGGCAAAAGAGAGTCATCATCATGCCCAATCGAGCATCAACATTGTCATTGAAAATTTGGACCATAAGAAAACGTGAAACGTGAAAAGTGGGCGTTATAGTAGGCGTGTCAAAGTTATTTTTGCGAATGAGTACAACTAAGGTATTTCAATATAGTTCTTTATTATTCCAAAATCTATATTAATAGAGAAATTATATGAATTTTAGGTAAAACGTTATATGGGAGGTGGGCGTAAAAGTGGGCTTGGCACCTTAATTTGCTGGCACAACAATAACATTGATTAAAAGGATATACGTAGCAAATTTGATCATTATACCTCTAATTTTGGCGGTTTTATGAGCTTTTAAATTTCATTAACGGTAGATAACGTGAAAAGTGGGCGTTATAGTAGGCGTGTCAAAGTTATTTTTGCGAATGAGTACAAGTAAGGTATTTCAATATAGTTCTTTATTATTCCAAAATCTATATTAATAGAGAAATTATATGAATTTTAGGTAAAACGTTATATGGAAAGTGGGCGTAAAAGTGGGCTTGACACCTTAATTTTCTAGCACAGTAATGACATTGAGTAGAATGACGTTTTGGTTTTTAAATATACCGAAAAATACACTGTGCGGTATAAATTTTCGTACATTTTGATCGATAACTCCTTTCCTAATGCATAGATTTAGATAATTTTCGGGGAAAAATATTGTTTTTACTCAGGAAATATATATTCGAAGTTTCATGAGTCTACGTTAATGCGTTTGGACACAATTCCATTTTATTCGATGGTCGAAGGACACGGTTTTTTCGACCTACTATATACCAAACAAACCTTGTCTATAAGAAAGATTCTGGCAAAATTTGAGCCCCCTAGCTTTTTCGGTGCGACCTCTATCGTGCTTTCAACAGACGGACAGACGGACGGACATAGCTAGATCGTCATCAAATCAAACCCTGATTCAAAATATACATATATACTTTATGGGGTCTAAAATTGATATTTCGATGTGTTACAAACGGAATGACAAAATGAATATTCCCCTCACCATTTTTTTGGTGGCGGGTATAAAAATATGACCAATTTTACCCGTTTTTACCCCCTTTAAGTACGAATTTCCAAAAATTCTTAGTGGAGCTATACATCGAAAGAGGAACTGATTGTCCAAATTTCATGTCTCTAGCTCCTTCCGTTTGGGCTGTGCGATGATGAATGATTCGGTCTGTCAGTCACGTTACTCCTTTATATATATACGTGACAGCGCTTAGAGAAAGGGGCCTAAAGGTAAAAAAAAACAATTTTCACTTTTTTTTTATGTAGACAACATCTGAGCATCGAATGAGACCGATCCCAGGGATATGCGCGTTTTATAAAAGTGAAGTCGACGATTCTAAGCGCAAATGGAAAGGGCCCTAGCGGTAAAATTTATTTATTTTCATTTTTTCCCCTACTAAATTAACAAAATAACTTGATTTTACGAAACTACAAAAAATTTATTTTTTTCCTTATGAAAAATTTAAACAAATAGAAAAATTATTTAATCTTTAAAATAGCTCTGCTGAACAAAACCTGTTTTTACCCTTAGGTTCCTTTCTCTATGCGCTGTCACATATTGATTGCCCAGCAAAAAAATCTATGACAAATAAGTGAATTTGTAGGGGTTCAACCGGTGACGAAGTGATTAAATTTAGGTTAAAACACTTATGATTTGTACATTAGCGTGTCATTGAAGATCATGTGGTTACATTAATATTTTAATGAACTGCACTATATTTTAACAAATGCACAGAACTCATGCATATATGGTGAAGAGCTTCCGCTGTTACTTGAGTAAATTTTGTTTGTTTAGATTAATTGTATAAGATATTTTGCATGATGTTGCATTTATTTTTAAGTGCATCATTTATGACATATTGCTTTGCATATAGGGAGTCATTTTAAAATCTACTTAATTCGCTTTGCACTACTTCCACACATATGTATGTACATTTATGTATGCGTATTCACTTCAATGTGATAACAACCAAAAAATAAAAGTGGAAGGATGCTAAATTATAAATAGAAATAAGAAAAATGTTAAAAGAAAATAAATTTATTTTAGATTTAGCTTTTTTAGCCGATACAACAAAGTTTTTAAATGAATTTAATTTACAATGAAAGGAAAGGAAAAAACATTTGTGATTTGTCCCAAATCCTTTTTGATTTAAAAACGGAATTATTTTTACATTTGCGAAATTCACGTCGGTGATTTGTCAAACTTTCCAAAACTGGGGCCAAATTACGGCATTCGATATCGATCGAAATTTTACTCGAACGATCGAGTTTGCTGTGCTTTAGGTAAAGAGATTCTAATAAGAATTTTAAAATTTCGATCACGCTCGAAAGCCGTGATTCGGCCCCTTGCACTTATTCTTAGAAATCAGAAAAATGTTGAAATAATTTAATATATAAGAAATATTTGAAACACTTTCTTAATTTTCAAGATATGTAGGTGTAAAGATTTTGAAAATTCCCAATTTTCTAAATATTTTGTAAAACCCTTTTAGTTGCGATGTAAAAAAACTATAAGTGTCAAATACAATCTGAACTTATAATACTTCGATACGAAGTGAATGTTCAAGATAATAATAATATTATTGCGTCAGAATTCTGGAAAAATTTGGATGGCTTAAAATATTCTGAACTTAAAAAAACTGCCTTTTTTATCGTTTTATACCCTTCACCTGTAATGCACAAGGGTATATATAGCTTTGTCATTCCGTTTGTAATTTCCAACCCCATAAAGTATATATTTTCTGAAAGCCATTAAGCCATGTCCGTTTGTCTGTCTGACAATCACCCAATAACTTTCTGAGATATATGAGCAAATATAAACCCGACTGCCCATGTTTTTCCCCATATTTTTACCACCAAAATTAAAATTTGTCAGCTATAGAATAGTTTATAGGTACCTTTATTACTATTTGTAGATATAATATGCCTCTAGAGATATTCGTGCAAATTTTTTAATAAATCAAGCTCTGATCGGTAGAGTTACTGGCAAAATTTTGTTTAAAAAATATTTATATATTCCAATAATTTACAAACGAAAACCAATTTTTTTTTAGCTTTTAGACAACCAAGAGAGTCAATATTGGTATCATCTGAAAGGACTTGACTAGGGCAATATAACCACTATAAAAACAATAAAATTCATGTTGGCCACTACTACAAAATGGCGAACAATAAATTTGTATTTTGGTCAAATCTGGCATTTTAAAATGTAACTTCTTAAACGCCCTCAATGTTGGTATCGAATGAAAAGGCTTGACCAGTAGAATATAGTAAATTACTAAAAAAATGTAAAATCCAAGGTGGTGTCTAAAACAAAATGGCGGAACAAATTTTTTTAGCTCCATCAATAGGGTATCAAATGAAAAATAACTACGTAAAAAGTCAAAACCGAGGATGGCGTCGGAAATAAAAAAGAAAAATGACGTATAACATGAAATGTAGGTTAAGCTACGATGTGGAATTATACCTATGTACATGATGGTGAAGGGTATTATCAGATTCGGCACGACCGAATATAGCACTCTAACTTGTTTTTCTTTATATGTGTTGTGTTGCACCACCTTGTCATCGTTTAATATTGATATTTATTAACTTCAACAAAAAAACTAATTATCCGTATATTTCACTCCTCACTGCACTGAACGACAATAAAACCACTACTAAAATCATTTAAACAGCGAATCTATCAACATATTTGGGGGATTCACAATAGTGGTATCAAATCATATGTCCTATAATAATAGCATGAAAAATGAATGGGTCGATTATGGATAGCAACCGAACCTCATTTACGTTGCCAGTTGCCAAAAAAAAGGCATTACAGATGGCAACTGGCAACTAACAGCTGTCAATTTCATATGAAAATTTGGCAACCGAGAAATTGTAGTTGCTAGCTGGCAACGCAATTAAAGTTCGGTTGCTATCCATAATCGACCCATAAGACTATTGTGAACAACCCCTCATAATTAAGTGTGCTATTTTGAATTTAAATCAGCTGATGTAAAACAATTGTAAAAATAAATATTTTCTTTCATAATGCCAAAAACAAGTGAAAAAAAACAAGTAAGAGCGCTATATTCGGCTGTGCCGAATCTTTTATACCCACCACCAATTTTGTGTACATTTAAAGCACAATATTTATTATTTTGTTAATCATTATGGAATAATCTCTTTATAATAAAATATGTATCACTTTCTTTGTAGAGGGTGGTTAAATGGCCCATGTTGAAGGTGAACTACACCTAGTCTTTAAATTTGTTTTCTGCACTTCACTTGACATTTCTCAATCTAAAACTTACTCAATTTGATCCGTAGAAAGATACGCAAATAAGCAACGCTTTAAAGTTACTCAGTTTCTTAAATAATTTTTGTTTTATTTAAAATCAACATCGGCTCTTAAAATTTAACCACCGTTAATAACTTCGATATGATAGTAAAATGTTTTTGTAAAATTAGTCTATTAGTGAAAGTGGCGTTAAAGTAGGCGTGTCAATAAAGTTTCTGCTAATAAATACAACTTAGATATTTCAATATAGTCCTTTATTTTCCCAAAAACTTTGTCAATAGAGAAATTACATGAGTTTAAGATAAACCGTTATATGGGAGGTAGGCGTTAAAGTGGGCGTGTCACCTAAACTTTTTGGCACAACAATTACATTGATTTTGTCGGTTTTATGAGCTTTATTTTTATGAGGTGGGCGTAAAAGTGGGCGTGGCACCTTAATTTTCTGGCACAGTAATGACATTGCCTAGAAGGATATACGTAGCAAATTTGATCATCGTACCTCTAATTTTGGCGGTTTTATGAGCTTTTAAATTTCATTAACGGTAGATAACGTGAAAAGTGGGCGTTATAGTAGGCGTGTCAAAGTTATTTTTGCTAATGAGTAAAACTTAGATATTCCAATATAGTCCTTTATTTTCCCAAAAACTTTGTCAATAGAGAAATTACATGAATTTAAGATAAAACGTTATATGGGAGGTAGGCGTTAAAGAAGGCGGATCACCTAAACTTTTTGGCACAACAATTACATTGATTAGAAATATATATGTAGCAAATTTGATCATCAGACCGCTAATTTTGTCGGTTTTATGAGCATTTAAATTTCATTAACGGTAGATAACGTGAAAAGTGGGCGTTATAGTAGGCGTGTCAAAGTTGTTTTGGCTAATGAGTACAACTAAGGTATTTCAATATAGTCCTTTATTATTCCAAAATCTATATTAATAGAGAAATTATATGAGTTTTAGATAAAACGTTATATGGGAGGTGGGCGTAAAAGTGGGCGTGGCACCTTAATTTTCTTGCACAGTAATGATATTGACTAGAAGGATATACGTATCAAATTTTATCATCATACCTCTTATTTTGTCGTTTTTATGAGCTTTTAAATTTCATTAACGGTAGATAACGTGAAAAGTGGGCGTTATAGTAGGCGTGTCAAAGTTGTTTTTGCTAATGAGTTTAACCTATATGTTTCAATATAGTCCTTTATTATTCCAAAATCTATATTAATAGAGAAATTATATGCATTTTAGGTAAAACGTTATATGGGAGATGGGCGTAAAGTAGGCGTGGCGCCTTAATTTTCTGGCACAGTAATGACATTAAGTAGAAGGATATACGTAGCAAATTTTATCATCATACCTCTAATTTTGGCGGTTTTATGAGCTTTTAAATTTCGTTAACGGTAGGTAATGCATAGATTTAGATAATTTTCGGGGAAAAATATTGTTTTTACTCAGGAAATATATATTTGAAGTTTCATGAGTCTACGTTAATGCGTTTGGACACAATTCCATTTTATTCGATGTTCGAAGGACACGGTTTTTTCGACCTACTCTTGCTTTTTGAGCTATAACTCTCTTCCTAATATTCCGATTTAGCCCATTTTCAATACCAAACAAACCTTGTCTATAAGAAAGATTCTGGCAAAGTTTGAGCCCCCTAGCTTTTTCGGTGCGACCTCTATCGTGCTTTCAACAGACGGACGGACATAGATAGATCGTCATCAAATCAAACCCTGATTCAGAATATACATATATACTTTATGGGGTCTAAAATGGATATTTCGATGTGTTACAAACGGAATGACAAAATGAATATACCCCCACCATTTTTTTGGTGGCGGGTATAAAAATCCCCTAAAAAGTTGCTTTGTTGTATCAACTCGCCGTTGCATATACCTGTATGAATATGCCTTGGCAACGCTTATAAAATGTATATAAAACAAGTAAGAGCACTATATTCGGCTGTGCCGAATCTTTTATACCCACCACCAATTTTGTGTACATTTAAAGCACAATATTTATTATTTTGTTACTCATTATGGAATAATCTTTTTATAATAAAATATGTATCACTTTCTTTGTAGAGGGTGGTTAAATTTTAAGGGCCCATGTTGAAGGTGAACTACAGCTAGTCTTTAAATTAGTTTTCTGCATTTCATTTTACATTTCTCAATCTCAAACTTACTCAATTTGATCCGTGGAAAGATACGCAAATGAGCAACGCTTTAAAGTTATTTAGGTTTTTTATGAAAATGGGCATTCAAATCAAAATGCATTTTGTGCACTTCGTAATTCTTTTGATCAACATAATCATTCAAATTCATCCACAATCGGGAAAATTTAAAAAAATTTTTAAATTTCTGCAAAACAGGTCTGTATAAAATGTTAGAAAATCTGTGAATGCCTTCTTAGTTCGTTGAATGGGAACCATTGCTGTTTTTTGCGATAGTGTGGCAAAACAGCAGTCAACCTCGACTCATCATCGTGCCCAACAATTGAGCATCAACATTGTCATTGAAAATTTGGACCATCAGATAGTGGAGTGGCGCCAAGGATGGGGGGGGGGGTTCATTTGGCCGATATTTTGTTAAATACATAATTTAACCGTTCAAATATTATCATTACAAAAAGAAATAACAATAATGTCCTAAATAATTTGTGTTTTATTTAAATTCAACATAAAATTTAACCACCCTTTATTACTGCGATATGCTACTGAAATGCTTTTGTAAATGTAGTCTTTCAATGAAAGTTGGCGTTAAAGTAGGCGTGTCAATAAAGTTTCTGCTAATAAATACAGCTTAGATATTTCAATATAGTTCTTTATTTTCCCAAAAACTTTGTCAATAGAGAAATTACATGAATTTAAGAAAACCCGTTATATGGGATGTAGGCGTTATAGTGGGCGTGTCACCTAAACTTTTTGGCACAACAACTACATTGACTAGAAGGATATATGTAGTAAATTTCCTCATCATACCTCTAATTTTGTCGGTTTTATGAGCTTTAACATTTCATTAACGGTAGATAACGTGAAAAGTGGGCGTTATAGTAGGCATGTCAAAGTTATTTTTACGCATGAGCACATTTTAGATGTTTCAATATAGCCCTGTATTATTCCAAAATCTTTATTAATAGAGAAATTATATGAATTTTAGGTAAAGCGTTATATGGGAGGTGGGCGTAAAAGTGGGCGTGGCACCTTAATTTTTTTTTACAATAATGACACTGCTTAGGGGGATATACGTAGCAAATTTGATCGTCATACATCACATTTTGGCGGTTTTATGAGCTTTGAAATTTCATTAACGGTAGATAACGTGAAAAGTGGGCGTTATAGTAGGCGTGTCAAAGTTATTTTTGCGAATGAGTACATTTTAGATGTTTCAATATAGCCTTTTATTATTCCAAAATCTTTTTTAATAGAGAAATTATAAGAATTTTAGGTAAAACGTTATATGGGAGGTGGGCGTAAAAGTGGGCGTGGCATCTTAATTTTTTGGCACAATAATGACATTGCCTAGGGGGATATACGTAGCAAATTTGATCATCATACCTCTAATTTCGGCGGTTTTATGAGCTTTTAAATTTCATTAACGGTATATAACGTGAAAAGTGGGCGTTATAGTAGGCGTGTCAAAGTTTTTTTTGCGAATGAGTACATTTTAGATGTTTCAATATAGCCCTGTATTATTCCAAATCTTTATTAATAGAGAAATTATATGAATTTTAGGTAAAACGTTATATGGGAGGTGGGCGTAAAAGTGGGCGTGGCACATTGATTGTCCGTTAGAAAAAAGCCTCTCACCAAAAAGCAAAGTGTGCAAAATTTCAGAGTCGTACATCCAATTTTGTTGCTTTTATGACGTTTTTGTTTTTAAATATACCGAAAAATACACTGTGCGGTATAAATTTTCGTACATTTTGATCGATAACTCCTTTCCTAATGATCAGATTTAGGTAATTTTTGGTGAGAAATATTGTTTTGACTCGAGAAATATATATTCGAAGTTTCATGACTCTACGTTAATTCGTTTGGACACAATACCATTTTATTCGATGTTCGTAGGACACGGTTTTTTCGACCTACTCTTGCGTTCCGAGCTATAACTCACTTCCTAATATTCCGATATAGCCCATTTTCAATACCAAACAAACCTTGTCTATAAGAAAGATTCTGGCAAAATTTGAGCCTCCTAGCTTTTTCGGTGCGACCTCTATCGTGCTTTCAACAGACGGACAGACGGACAGACGGACAGACGGACAGACGGACAGACGGACGGACATAGCTAGATCGTCATCAAATCAAACCCTGATTCAGAATATATATACTTTATGGGGTCTAAAATGGATATTTCGATGTGTTACAAACGGAATGACAAAATGAATATACCCCCACCATTTTTTTGGTGGCGGGTATAAAAACAGTCAGCTGATTGGATACGAGTACCTTATGGATATGCCTTGTTTAAGTTGTATAAAATAATTAAACTTTTTTCTGTATGTCAATATGAAGTATGCATTGATTTTAGTCTCTAAGTTTTTGTTTTCAAAAAATAAAGGGATTAGAAAATTATTGATTGAAAATAAAAGACGTTTTTTAGTTGCGCTTACATATGTATTAATGTATGTATGTGTGAATGTATAAAAGGATAATAACTTACAATTCAAATACCATGTAGAGCATGCCCTCCGAACTATAAGTCTCTAAAAGCTCCACTATGTGTGGGTGTTTCAGCATGTGACATATTGTAGCTTCACGTTTTAAATCTGCAATAAGAATGTTTTGTTCTACATAAACTCTTAATATCAATTATCAATTTATTCGAAATTATCGAATATGTTTAATGAATGTACACTTTATATGGTTCCAAAAAATGATTAAATGTGATAACTATTGAATATAATTCTATATGACTCTTCCCAATCACTACGAGCTTCCACATGTACACGACAATAATATAGATTAAGTTAATAAAAAATTATTTTCTAAATTATTTCTACATAAATACATACATATATAGATTATGTTTATATAGCGAATCCTTCTTGCCATTTGGCACAAGCAATTGTGCTCAGACTTTTCAAAGATTTGCAAAGTATTCATAAGGATTTGACGGTTTTGATTTCGTTTTTACTTATTTGCATTAATATGTAAATGATATACATATGTACATATTAGCTTTTAGTAGAAATTATGCAGAGCACTTAATTCATTAACCTTAAGTTTTTTAAATACTTGATAAGTATGATCTCAACTATGGCTTCAATATTTTGTAATCTGGAGAATATCTCTTTCTAAATTTATACTTGCCATAAAAAATTTAAAAAATACAATAGTTTTGAGGTGCACTCTTGTGGCAATAAAATGAACTTAAACATTTTCAAAGTAATAATTTTAATTATATGTTATAGCTAAAAACAAGTTCATGTTTAAAACTTTTTTGCTTAAGAAATGCATCACTGTGTGCTTTTTTGTTTTCGTCCTTTTTAAATAGTTTCTATCTGGAACTTTTTGTACAAGTTTTCAAGAAAAAGTTGCCTTTTTGACATTGCTTACAAAATAACTCTGAATATTCCACTTTTTGATCTAAAATTATTCCCTGAAATATTTCGATTCCTTTCGAGTGATCTTCACATTATCATAAAAATTCTTTAGAACTCTAGAAACCGTTTTCAGGCCAACTAGCTAGTTAGCTATTTTGTATAAGTCCACTGAGGGTGGTTTCCAAAAGTTTTCACAATGTTTTTTTTTAACTTCTTTTTTTTAGTAAAATTTTTAACTAAAAAAAAACTAAATATTTTGCAATAAAATGTGTTTTATATTACCGGCAGTACTAAGTCCAGGACTTGCTGTAAATTTAGCTACATCCACTATCTTAACAGCGAACTGTTGGTTAGATTCTCTATGTATACAGCGTCTCACAATCGAAAACGGTCCTCTGGAAAAAAATAAATTTAAATTATAAGATTCATTCATGTATGTATGTACATACATATATAAATATTTATTGCCCACGGTTAATATTTTTTAAGTTTCACCAATTTTCGGTTACTTAACCAAAACGTACAACAAAAGGTATGTATTACTGCGTTTTTTTTTAGGAAAAATCGTGCATTGAGAAATTAAATCTTAAAAAATATATTACGAAAATTTTTATAGAATAAATAAATTTATAAAATAACAATTAATAAGTAAAATATGTGCATACAGTTGTTTATTTCATCGTTGTAGCCTTAACATGTATAAAACAAAAAATAATGGCAACGACGTAATTTTTTTTTTTTTGTTAAAATTTTAACGGTTAAATTTAACATCAACTTTTGAATTAAAGTGTTAACCGTATTGTGTGAAACTCAATTTTTCCTAACTTACGGTTATATGTATGTCATGTTAAATTAAAATCGTACATTGTGAAAAGGACCATAATTGTCATGTGTTACTTACTTGCCAATAACTTCACATAATTCGTAAACGTCGTCAAACAATATCTCGTCATCGGCCATAGTAAAAATTGATTAGCGTCAATTTATGACTCAACAAGTTCCGACAATTATAAGTAAATAGTATTTTATAAGATCTCCAGTCGAGCTCAAATCTGTTGACATAAAATACAAATTATATATATATATATATGTATGTATATATATAAATATATGAAATTTAGTGGCATTAAATGAAATACAACTTAGACTATTTAATATAATAAATCACAAAAATACGTAAATTTATTAAAACTATTATTTATTGCGGTAAAAAAAAATAATTTTATGCTAACAGTTTATTTTTTATCTTTTTTTTTAATTTCTTTCCCAAAGTAAATCCAAAGAAAAAAAAAACAAAACATCTTTTAAACGAGAGTTTGAATTGTCACACTACACTCTCTTTATTTTGTATTTACTGCCTGTTCAACGATGTCGAAAGAAAACCCAAGCGAAATTTCATTCGTTACGTTGAAAACAAAAAAAAATTTTAGTTTTTGTTGTTGTTTTCAATATATTTGTACGAATGAAATTTCGCTTGGGTTTTCTTTCGACATCGTTGAACAGGCAGTTAATATTAAATACAAAAAACACACTTTGAAGAATGCTTTGCGCATGTGTTACTATCAACTTTAATCGCTTATAACTCCTCTGCAGAAAAATTTCTTTCAAGTGTAATATTTTTTTATTAAAATCGACTTGCCAATTTATATATAAGATATTAGCAGAATGTCCTCTACCTCCATAGCGCAGTTCATACTATTTATTGAATACTCAAGTTCATTTTTTAATTACTAAATATTTTTTTTTTTTGTTAAATTTATGAAAATTTGTTTTTTTGATTCAATTTATTTAGAAAAATAAAGCGTACAGTAAGGATATACCGGGGATAAATTTTATATCTCATTTCATACAATCATAAAATGCAAAAATTACTATAAAAATAATAAAATTAACATTTTGTCCTTTACTATAATCTTCAAAGTTAACTTATATTAGGTTTGTTCGACGTACGTTACCGCGGGAACCCGCGGGCTCCCAATTTTACCGAAAAGCGTTTCTTGTGTTGAAAATTGGGTAAATGAGAACGTTCAAGAGAGAGTAATTTGTGTTTCTCTTTTTACCGTACTTTTTTTGCGTGTAAAATGGGAAAACTGTCAGATCACTAAATCAGCTGTTTTTAAATTGTAAAAATATAAAAGGTTGAAAAGATTTTTTATTTTTGTAAACAATGAAATTTACTTTGTCTGATAATATAAATAGAGTTTTTGTAATTTGAATAATTTTAATAACTAATAAAACAACAATGTGGTTTTTGCGTTCCAGCAAATTTTGGTAAATTTATCGTTTTCTGAGAGAATTTTTTGCTTACTCTCATTTTACCGGACTTTACCCGGATTTACGTCGAACAAACCTATTATTACTACCTACTTTTAGAATTATCTGCCTGTTCAACGATGTCGAAAGAAAATCCAAGCGAAATTTCATTCGTACAAATATATTGAAAACAACAACAAAAACTAAAAATTTGTTTTTGTTTTCAACGTATTTGTACGAATGAAATTTCGCTTGAGTTTTCTTTCGACATCGTTGAACAGGCAGTATATGTATTAATATATAAAAAATACAAAAAAAAATGAGAAAAAGTAATTTGTTGGCCCTGTAATTAGGAATTATACATTTTCCCTTTTCAGGTACCTTTTTTGTCCCCCTAAAATTCTCCAAAAATTTCACGTAAATAATTGTCTATATTCTATTAGGCGGTAATAATTATCAAATTATGTGCTATTGAATAATATAGAACTGTTGATTCATTTAACCCTTTCGATCTAATTTATCTTTTCGAAGCATTGACTTTGCGGACTTATGCGATGCTCTTTCTAATATTAAATCTAATGCCTATGGGTATGATAATTTGCCTTTAAAGTTTGTTAAGATAATTGCCGCTTTTATTCATCAGCAATTATTGTTCTTGATAAATAACATTACTTTTAGCTCACAGTTTTTTTTGGTTGGAAAATTGCCAGAGTTATCCCCATTAGGAAAAAGAATACTGATCATGAGTTCAGGCCAATTTTTTAGTTCCTGTTTTTTCGAAAATTGTTGAAAACGTAAATAAGGATCAAATGTTGTTTTTTCTTAATCAGAATCGTTTGTTGAACCCGTTTCAATCTGGTTTTCGTGATGGATACAGCACTAGTTCGCTTTCAATTGGTGTTACTGAATTAATTAGGCGAATAATTGATAAGGATGATATAGCAGTATTGTTATCCCTTGATTTATCTAAAGCATTTGACAATGTTGGTCCTGCAGTTTTAATTTGCAAACTTTGAACTTATTTCGGTTTTTCATTATCTGCCTGCAGGTTAATTTATTCCTACCTATCTAATCATTTTCAATATGTTCATTGCAGAAATCATGTTTCTGTATGTTTACGAGTGACTAGTGGTGTAGCACAGGGATCAGTTATTGGCCCTTTACTTTTTATCCTTTACATACATGAATCCTTTACTTTACTACATGGTGTCGAATGTGAAGATTTTGTCTTTGCAGATGACATTCAAATTTTGTTTTCGGGTCATCTTCAGCTCATAGACGTTTTTGAATATGACGTGAAAACTTTATTATCAAATATTTCTCGGTAGATGAAAAATAGTAACTTTCGCATTAACTCTGCTAAGACTAAAATAATGCTTTTTAAACCTAATAATTGTAGGGTTAAATTGTTAACCGTTATTAATGGTGAAAATATTGAATTTGTTGAACGAATGAAATGCTTTGGTGTGGTTTTGGATAATCGCCATAAATTTGACTGCCATGTGTCAAGGTACATTATTGAGTTTTTTGGTTGTAACTTTAATAAATTTGTTCGTATACGTTGGTTAGTTTTTTTTACAAAGTAATTCTTACTAATCGTCCAGAGCATGTTCGTAAACATTTTGTATTTTTGCAGACATACAAAAACTCACAGCTTTTGTATCCAGTTAGAAATCATATTATACATGAAAGATCTTTTCAAATACGTGTTATTGAATGTTGTAACTCTTTTCCACGATACATATCTTAGAGATTTTCACCTTACGCCTACTACGTTCAGGAGTAAGCTTGTAGAATATGCATCCGTATATAACATTTAATTGCAAACAGGCTTAAATTTTTTCTTTCCAAATTATAATAGTTCTACATACTTTAAAGCGCAATGTACATATGTACATATGTAATTTATTTTTGTTTTTTTTTTTTAATTCATAACATTTATTGTTAATTATTTATATCTTAGAATTGTTGATTGTTGTATATATGTTGATTGTTGTTGTATATCAATTGTATAAATAAATAAGAAAAAAAATTTTTGAGTACTAAAAATAGAGACAATTTTTACCCCTTATACATGCGAATTTGAAAAAGTGCCGAAATCCTGTAAAATTTTTTTTAGAAATTAAGTAATACAGTTTAAATTTGTTTGGAACTTACATAGGGTACCAAAAAAGTACCAAAATACAATTTATACCCGTTTTCCCTTTAGGTGTTTCAAATTCAATAAGTGCCAGACACCTCTCAACTTAATTTTTGCGTAGATTACAATACCTTTTCAAGTTAATTTGTATCATTGTTAGTTTAGCAGATATAAGGTTGTTGATTTTACCTGATTATACCCGTTTTTACCATGTCACTTTGCGTTTGGGCTGTGCGATGATGAATCAGTCAATCACTTTACTTTTTATACACTTCACCTGTGGTGCACAAGGGTATATGTATATAGCTTTGTCATTTCGTTGGTAATTTCTACGATTTTCATTTCCGACCCCATAAAATCTATATTTTCTGAAAGCTTATGAATAGAGCAGTCAACTAAGCCCTGATCGTCTGTCCGTTTGTGGTTTGAAATCAACTTTTAGAATCAACCATATGTTCCTCAGATCTGTGTATGGTATCAATCTTTTGGAATCGCCCTATCATTTTTTGAGTTATGAGCAAATAAACACGACCGCCTCTGTTCTTTCCCATATTTTTACCTCCAAAATTAAAATTTGTCAGCTATAGAATAGTTTATAGGTACCTTTGTTACTAGAGATATTCGAATATCTATATAACCTTAAAGATTAATTAAAATTAAATTATTTTTGTATTTGACCCTTATTGATTGATCTTAGATATATTATACTTATACACATATTTTTATATTTGTAATATTAAAATTCTTATTTCCTTTTCTTCATTTTTTTTTATGTAATATATACATATATACATATTATTTATTGTCTATATAGAAATAATTTTTTGTATAATAAGTAGTTTTATTAACCATATATGGCCTTAAAGGCTCGGTTATGTAAATGAAGAATTAATAAAAAAAACAAGTAAAAGTGCTATATTCGGCCGTGCCGAATCTTATATACCCTTCACAACGTGTAGTCATGCAATAACAATTGTTTGTATCACCATCCATCTCATATGCAATAAAAAACATACATATAAAGGGTGTTTTTTTAAGCCCGATAGAACTTGAAATTGTAAAAAATAACACAAAAAATTAAATTGTAATCAAAAATTTTTTTTTATTCGAAAGATCAATACGTGACATTAACATTTGAAAATGATTTCGGGCATATGGGCACCGCGGCTGTTCTTGACGAAGCGCATTCTGGACGTCCAATTTTATCGCGAAATTGTGTTCAGCGATGAGGCGCATTTTTGGCTTAACGGGTTTGTTAATAAGCAAAATTGCAGCATATGGAGCGAGACCAATCCACAAGAGACCCTACAGACTCCATTACATCCAGAAAAATGCATCGTTTGGTACGGTTTTCACGCTGGTGGCATCATCGGACCTTATTTCTTTAAAAATGAGGCCGGAGCTCGCGTTACGGTCAATGGAGATCGTTACCGCACCATGATCAATGATTTTTTGTTTGAAAATATGGATGACATTGATCCGGAGGAGATGTGGTTTCAACAGGATGGCGCTACGTGCCATACGGCGAACGCAACCATCGACTTATTGAAATCAAAATTAGGCGATAAGTTGATTTCGAGAAATGGACCTGTCAATTGGCCTCCAAGGTCGTGCGATTTGACACCTCTCGATTATTTCCTGTGGGGCTACGTAAAGTCACTGGTTTATGCTGATAAACCAGCAACAATTGACGCCTTGGAGGCCAGCATTGTTCGTGTTATTCGTGACATACGGCCAGCAGTGCTCGAAAAAGTGGCCCAAAATTGGACGTCCAGAATGCGCTTCGTCAAGAACAGCCGCGGTGCCCATATGCCCGAAAAAAATATTAAAAAAAAAAATTTGTTAAATATTAAAAAATATAATTAGAATATAAATAATATATAATCAAAAAAAATAAATATTTTGGCTCAGCTGGTATTCGATGCCAGGTTTACTTTAACCAGTATATATGTATGTTGTTGTTGTAATTGTGAAAAAAATGAGGTGGTCGCGGTTTTTTGCTCATATCTCAGAAAGTTATGGTGCGATTGTGCTGAATTTCAATAGCGATTCATTCCCAGATATTTCCAAAATATTGATACCATACTCAGATCTGAGGAACATATAGTTGCTTCTAAAAGTTGATTTCAACCAACACACGGACAGACGGTCAGGGCTTATACGACTGCCCTATTCATACGCTTTCAAAATATATATACTTTATGGGGTCGGAAATGAAAATTGTAGAAATTTCACACGGAATGACAAAGCTACATATACATATGTACTTTTTTTCACTGTGTGAAGGGTATAAAAAAAGAGATTATCCATAGCGATTACTGTTAACAAAATAATAAATTTTGTGCTATAAAAGTACATAAAATTGGTGGTAGTACAAAAATTCGGCACAGCCGAATATAGTGCTCTTACTTGTTAATTTTTAGTGAATTTGGCAAGCTTAAGAGAATAAAGAGCACCAACAAACCATCAAAAAATTTACGTCTATAAAGAAATTGAATTGCTGGCACGTGAATTATATTAATTTCAGGGTAATTAATACACTTTAATTTTTTTTATGCATATATTTGAACTTAAATAATTTTTAGTACTGATCTGAACTTAATAGAACAATGAATAAAATAAGCCAATATATTAATAAAACAAATGCATTCTGATTCGCTACGAAGTTCGCCGGGTCAACTTATAAGTACAAAAATACACATATGTACAAGTCAAAACGTTTCTCAACCTTATTTCGAATAAATACAGTAAAACCTAACTTTATGGATAAAATTTATTACTTACTTGTGTTATTTAATCAAAAAATATTCAGGTTTTATCAAGTTTTGTTTTTTTTTAAATGTTTTCGAGGTAATGCAATAATGGTAGGTACATTACTTAATAATGTGTCTAGTATTAATGCGTAAAAGTTGTACATTTAAGTACACTTACGTATTAAGAAAATATTCATTTATTACATTAATCAGAAATTAATAAAGTGCAAAAAATAGTGCTTTTAAAGTATTAACGTTAGTGATAATTCATTAAACTTGCATTTTTATTGATTTGTTGTAATATGAAAAAATTACCCTAGGTCTGCTTGTAGGTACGTAAATATGTATGTATGTAGGTGTGTGTATATAAAAAATTTACAGAAATTCAAACATTTCAGAAATTTAAATTTCCCGGAAAAAAAGTTAAAATTTGTGACATTGCCTCGTTAAAATTTTTTATTATATCAAAAACAAATTTTTTACTTCCGCCTACATTTCTAAATTCAGAGTAGTAAAAACTTCAAAAGATGGCTTAAACAATATGATTAATTTATTTTATAGAAAAAACTGTCAGCTGAGACTGAGCAATGTAAAATATTTTTGAAAATGTTGAAAACAAGTTACAAGTAGTCGCATATCCTATACATACTTACGTTTATCTAAGAAGTCATAATATGACCAGAGTTTCGATTCTCGTTCTGTGAAATGAAAAATTTTTGTATTGTACAATGTACGTACATACATATGTACGTTACCACCATATGATACTTATATACAACACACAAAAACTTTTCATTTCACAAAACAAGAATCGACACCCAGTTCTTTCCACCCCGAATTCTTCGTCACAACAGACATGCGTTGGTAATAACAATTTATTATTCTTTACAAGAATAATAAACCAAAAAGTCTTAAAACTTCAAAATCGTTTTAAATGACAACCTAGGAAAAGCCAATATTTTTATATATTTAACAGCTTGATGATAATTAATCCATGAAAGTGAATATTTTCCTTTAATGTTTGTAATTATTCATAACTAATTAAAAAAAAAAAAATATATATATATATATATGTATATACATATATAATAGTAAAATATGGGCGGATTCATCGTTATTTAAAAAAAAACACACAAATTTTAATCAATGCATCAAAAAAACTATGTAGGAGTATATACATATATATTTAAGAAATAAATAAAATTAATAACTTCATAATGTATCCAAAATATACCCCCCAAAAAGGAATAATAGTAAAATATATTCACGAAGGGCGGTTACGGGTCCTTGATTTTTTACTACAACTTAGTATAGGTTGTTAATGGGCTGGCAATAATATATTAAGTCGTTGTGACCATGATCAAAATTTTTTCTTTTTTTTCTGATTAGAATTGTATAGATATGTTAATGTAGATAACAAGAATATTTTTATATAAATTCCTTGACATCACGAATAAGAAAATTGCGCTCTTACTAAAATACACAGCTCTTATAATCTCCACCCCACATTAAGAATTGATTATTCACCTTTTTACTTTTTTTAAAAAATATTTAGTTTAATTACTAAAATTCATTATTATTTCCACTAACTAATTTTTAAATTAGTTTTTGTTTTTTGCAACATATAATGTTTTATACTAGATTTGTTTACACAAATATGTTCGACCGTGAACAAGAAATACACAATGGCTCTCTTCGCACACCAAAATAAAATACTACTGATGACTTTTTGAACAGTGATGTCAATTTTCTATAACTGAAAGGCGCTCTGTACCAATTTAATACACTCTTTTTAATATCATTGATGGCTTATGTTGTAGTTATAATTCCATTTTCTAATACAACAAAACATAAACGTGTTTTGAAATTTTTTTAAATTTCCATAATAGTGTTCTTATTTAAAATAACAATGATGAGGCAGTTCCGAACCATTTAACTTTACTCTGAATGCAGAACATAAATTTTTAAATTACAGTATTACTGCCGAATTCATAAAAAATATATTGGGTTTATTAAAGGCTTATTTGATATTCGAAACCAGCTACGATTTCATCATCCGCACTTTTTATTGGTATACTCTTACTAGATTTCAAACTACTATTTATGTTATACGAAGAAATTACATTTTCTACATTTTTGTTATGCTATAGCTGGCGGTATTAAGAGCTTATTTGTATCAAAGCGAATTTATTTATCAGGTGGTGGTAATTCTACAACAAATACAACATTAAAAAACAACATGGTTTTTTATTGTTGCTTTCGACTGTCGATGTGTCAAAAACTACATGGTTTTTGTTTGTGTTTTTTTGCGCGGGAAGGAGTAATCTATGTAAACGAAAATAATATTTGACAATTCAATCATCATTTTTGCAAATAAAAAAGTAGATCAGCTGCGTTGTCAACACCACCTGATAATGAATTCGCCTTGATTTGTATTTTACTTCAAATTAATATGTAGGGTACTCTTATACAGGTACTGTTGCGAGCTCAGCAGATTATTTTTTGTGTCAGAATATATCAAACACCCAAGGCATATTTATTCATCAGGTAGTCTTGATTCACCAGCTGATAAATTTTTTATTTACTTATTTTAAATTTCACGTGTCAACGTCCATAGATAAACAAAACAAATTTCTCTTTTCTTTTTGAACTGCGGTTACCTGATAAATACATATGACTTGTCAAACATCATATATAATAAAAATTTCAGTGAAAAGTATTGTCAAACTACATAAAATTAAAAAATAAAGAAAAATTCGGTTCATCTGCACTATCACCTTATGTGATTACACTATGCTTATATGTACTATCAGGGCTCGGTGTCTAGCAATGAATTCCTGTATATCATAAAAAAGTGCCATGTTCCAAAAAAATCGAAGGGTTATTCTATTTAAGACATTTGTTTGTAAAAGCTTATGATGAATGTGTTACATCACAAGGCATAAAATAATGTAAATCAAACATATTATGTTGACTTGAAACGACAAATAGATTGAAATAGAGTTAAAGAGTTTCATAATTTGTTCAATTTGCATTAGCAAAATACATGACATGAAAAACTTCAAGCTTCATAGAATTAATAGTTAAAAAAGTAAGGTTAAAAAGTTATTAAAAAATCTACTTTACATAAAAATGTTTTTAAAATCTTTTTCCATTAAAATTTAATGTACAAGAGCTCCGTATTTACACTTAAAATATTAAAATGTAGTACATATATTACTTAAAGTTAAAATACAAAGAATTTAATTGAATGAAGACAACTAACGCTGTACAAATTATGAAATAATTAATTAGAATAACCATTTCTTAATGGCATTTTCTTTAAATAATTATAAAAATAAATGTTTTTTGTTCACATTTGAAATATTAAATTTGTATTAAACATTTTTTAATAAACAAAGTTTAACTATAATGATGTATGTATATAATAAAACATAATTTTATCATCCCTTTACTTTTAAAAAATATTTTTTTTCTACAATAATTACGGAATTCGTACTTGGAAATAACTAGGAAAATAGCTAGGCTTTAGTATACTTTGGTACGCTTTTGATAAAATTTGTAAGGAAAATTATTCGGTTTAGGGAATTATTGCTTGCATGTGTAAACGCTAGTAAAACAAATGTTTCAACTGGCAACGCTGTGCACATGCGAAATCTACTATTGACCAGGGTATCAATTCTCGTTCTATGAAACTATGATATGAAAAGTTTTTGTGTAATATCATATGGTGCCACCATACCCTTTGCTATACAAAAACTTTTTCATTTCACAGTTTCACAGAACGAGAATTGAGCCCCAGGGTAAACTTATACGGTGCCAGCCCAGCTGATTATTTTTTTGTGATCCAATGCTTGTCAAACTATATTAAGAAAAAATTCCATATAAAAAAAGAGAGACAAAAATTACTCTCCTTTACGCTATTACACGGATGGAAATCTTGATACAATTGTACTTTTTATGGTACATATTTGACCTTGTTGGTACCGTGGTACTACCGCGAGCTACTTGGTACAATTTAATTTGTCCATGTTCTCTTTAATTTTGTTTGTGTGTGTTTTATTTTATACTGTCAGCTTCTCTGATTTTGTTGCAATGCTGTTGTCAAAGTGAATTCATGTACCAGGTGGTGTCAAGTCTGCAACAACAAAATCTGTCTAGTACTTTATTGCAAACTTCTTACGAAAATCACCTGTTAATTTGGCACCACCTGGTACATGAATTCGCCTTAGCTGTTGTTATATGTATTTTATTTTACATATGATTCAAGTCATATTCATACAGGTATATGCAACGGCGAATTCGCTGTGATGTTCGCTGTCAGACGGCACATATAAAAAATATACAATAATTTTTTATACATGGAGTTTGACTGTAGCATTCCCCATCAGCTGGGCTGATAATTTCACCTGTATGAATTCGCCTTGATATGATTCGTAAGCATGTAAGGTGGACTTTAATAATGAAGTACTAAAATGGTTCGATAAGTTTACTCCAGAAAATGTTATTATGGGAGCAAGGCATATTTATTCATCAGGTAATTGCAGTTTGGAGAGAATTTTTTGTTTATATTTTTTATATATGAAGTTTGACATTAGAAATAAATTAGAAAAGAGAGAAAATTGTTTTTTATTTATGCATTTTGACAACTGAAACTTAAAATAAGTGTTGAAAAAAATAAGTGTTGAAAAAAATAAGTGTTGAATAAAATAATCAGCTGGCGAATCAAGAGTACCTGATGAATAAATATGCCTTGTTATGGGAGAAACAAATTCAATAGTACCTCTTCTGGTGAAAATGTTTCCACACAAACAAACAAATATTAAAGCAATAAATAATCAGTACAGAGCACTAGCCGATTTTATTGAACTTAGATCGTACGATATTGCATGCATAAAATAATATGAAATAGCACAAATATGACTGATATGCAACCACTTTGAATTAGCCCATTGTTATTTTTCTGGATATTTTAGACATCAATGAATCGAATATAATTATTTTTTTTTAATAAGGTACCCTTTGAATGGAACATAAAGATCTAATTTTTTTTCAGTTACTCTTACTTTTGCAAAAATTACTCCACTTTATAGGAGTACAAAAGTCACGTACGATGACATGGAAATGCCCATATCCGTCTGTTGGTTGAAATCAACACATGTTCCTCAGACCTGTGTTTGGTATCACTCTTTTGGAAATATACGGGTATTAATCTCTATTGAAATTCAGCAAAATCGCACCATAACTTTCTGAGATTTCAGCAAATAAACGCGACTGCCTGCTTTTTCCCCATATTTTTACCACCCAAATTTAAATTTTTCAGACACAGAATTATTTATAGGAACCTTTTTTTACTATTTGTAGATATACACCCCAATTCTAAATAATTTCTCCCGGGGAAATTTGTTCCCTTTTCCCTTATTCTAAATGAACTTCGAAATTGGGAAATTGTTCCCTGGGAAAAAAGTAGGTATTATGAAAGGTAATTAAAGGGAGAATGTAATAACAATTTTTGGGAAAAAATCCGCCAACAAATTCAAAGGGAGTTGTGACAAAAATGTAAGTATTTAATATTTTTTTATAAAAATTTTGATAAATATTGTAATTTATTGTTACTTTTAGGATAAAAACAACAAACAGGAAGCAGAATAATGAATTGTTTTTTAGTTTTAAAATAATTTTAATTTTTATTTATCTTTTTTTAATTTTTCAATTTTTTTAATAAAATGTTATATTTTTTTAAAAAAATGTTATACTACTTACATACATCTATATATATAAAAGTGAAACTCTGTGTGTGTGTGTTAGCTATAGACTCCGAAACGGTAAAACCGATCGGGCTCAAGCTTTGGTAAATTGTTGTACACATACCAGGGAGTGTTTATGGGTAAAAAAAAGTGGGCGGGGCCACGCCCATAAAAAATTAGTTATCAGTTTTAGCTACTTGCACTTGACCGATTTTTCTGAAACTTTGCACACATATCGAGCTGTCATGACTAAATAATTTCGTGATAAGAAAAGTGGACGGGGCCACGCCCCTAAAAAAGTTTTAATTTTGAGGTTTTTGCACTGGACCGTTTTTTCTGAAACTTTGCACACATATTAAGCTGTCATGACTTTATAATTTCGTGATTAAAAAAGTGGGCGGGACCACGCCCATAAAAAATTAGTTATCAGTTTTAGCTACTTGCACTGGACCGAATTTTCTGAAACTTTGCAAACATACTGAGCTGTCATGACTTTACACTTTTATCATTAAAAAAGTGAGCAGTGCCACGCCCATTAAAAAAAGGTATCATTTTGAGGTACTTGCACTGGACCAATTTTTCTTAAACTTTGCACACATAATGAGTTGTCATGACTATACAGTTTCGTATTTAGAAAAGTGGGCAGTGCCACGCCCATAAAAAAAGGTATCATTTTGAGGTACTTGCACTGGACCGATTTTTCTGAAACTTTGCACACATATTGAGCTGTCATGACTATATAATTTCGTGATTAGAAAAGTGGGCAGGGCTACCCCCTTAAAAAAAGTTATAATTTTTAGCCTTGCACTTGATATTCGTAGCAACGCGCGCCGGGCTTTTCTGAGTCTAAGTATACCACATTATTATCCTGAGCGCTCAAATAATCTAAATTTTCTACATCGTTTACTTCAGCATTGCATTTAAAATGAATGCAGATATTATGCAACGCACAGCAAAATTTTGTTATTTTAGCAGCCTTTTTTGGAGCGTAGTGCAGCTGTCTAGCACCAAGAGTGCACCTCCATCTATTTTTTTTAAACACCATTAATGCGTTCAACCACATTTCAACACTTGGAGTGAATTTTATTTCAACAGACTCATCCTGTGGGCATTTTTAAGCCTCCTAGAAAAAATGCACGTTTTATTTATGAATTGTCTGTTATCATTCAAAACTTTACCAAGAAGCCAATAATTGCTGCCACCTCTAAGGTATTCTTGCTCAAGGTGACCACGCATTTCGCCAAAATTCCAAATAAATGAATCGTGACACGCTCCGGGATGTGAGGCATCAACATACTGAATCCTCAGCTCATGATCACAGACCTTTAATTTTTTGAGTTCCGTCAACACATCCAATAACGTTTGGAATGCCATACTTCACATAAAGAGCTAACGCAACTTTCCGTTTTTGCACTTCAGTTCTGCAGAAAGTTATCTACATTGGGCGTAAATGTTCCTTATATATTAGGTTTGTTCGACGTACGTTACCGCGGGAACCCGCGGGCTCCCAATTTTACCGAAAAGCGTTTCTTGTGTTGAAAATTGGGTAAATGAGAACGTTCAAGAGAGAGTAATTTGTGTTTCTCTTTTTACCAGACTTTACCCGTACTTTTTTTGCGTGTAAAATGGGAAAACTGTCAGATCACTAAATCAGCTGTTTTTAAATTGTAAAAATATAAAAGGTTGAAAAGATTTTTTTATTTTTGTAAACAATGGAATATACTTTGTCTAAGAATATAAATAGAGTTTTTGTAATTTTAATAACTAATAAAACATATGCATTTCACTCTAGTGTTTGTTTGGACATACTTTAACAAACATTAAACTTAAAAACTAAAAATTTGTTGAACAATTTTTTTTAGCAAAAGCAGAGGTCCAACCTGTTGGTAGAAAAACGGCGTGGTGGCGGCTAAGTGCAAAAATTACCGGCGGTAGATTGGAGCTGGTTTAAGAAATTATTAAAATAAAAAAAAAACGAAAATAAGTGTTTTAACGAAATAAGTAGGTTTTGCGTTAATCATATTGTGCAGACATATCTTTACGATTACAAAAACTTAGCATTCCACTATTTTTTATAACAAGAGTATTGATCCAGGATATATTTTAGTAAAACTCAATATATTAAAGTTTAATGCGAATCATTTTTATTTTGGCTTAAGTTTATTTATTCTTTATTTAATTTTATAATTCAAATTAAATTGTAACCATTTTTAGGAATATATAAAGAATATGAACATGTTGCATAAAGAATTTTCATTTGATAGGTGAAGTAAAAAATTCAACAAAAATTTGAAAAATAATACTAAGATTCACTAATTCAAATTTCATTGAATTGTAACATAAATAAAAATTTTCAATAACATAGTAGTATACCGATAAAGAGTGCTGATGATTCTTATATTAAACTATTTTAACGTTATCATACAAAAACTTCTGTTTTTTTTTATAATAGAAAATTAAATTGATTTCGTATTACCATATATGCACAAATGAAAGCGAGTTGAAAAAACAACGATATATGTTAATATGTTTTTCTTGTAATTTTTAGTGCAGCCGTAATATATATATACTCTATTGTTTGATTGCGGACATAACAGAGTTATTTTAAATCTTTTTCATTAAAACTTAGTGCTAAGTCCCCTTTTACAATAGAGAAACTCTTTAGCAGTTCGTTATACGATCTAAACACCATACGACAGCGAAAAAAAATTAGAAAAATAAATTTCTTAATTGTAAAAATTTTAGGAAGTTTTAAAAGAGTATGAGAAAAATCTATGCCTCTCATTTCTAGTTTGTAAAAAGCATTTAACGCCATCAGTCGAGATAGCCTGATGCGGTTCATCCGAACAAAATAATTCGGCGACGGCGGTAAGCCGGCTGGGGGCATATCAACCTGGATCTCTTAAACAACAGCCGTACAATTTTGACGTTTTTTTTCGGGCTTGAAATGTGGTTTTTTGCGTTCCAGCAAATTTTGGTAAATTTATCGTTTTCTGAGAGAATTTTTTGTTTACTCTCATTTTACCGGACTTTACCCGGATTTACGTCGAACAAACCTATTAATAACTTCTGCCAGAACTTTGCTAACACTACACTGAGCCACAGACACACCGTAATCTTTACCAATACCCGTTTGGTACAAACCTTCAAGCAAAGAAGCAGAAAGTCGCACTTAATTTCACGATTGGAGAAATTGCAAAGGACTTACGTTTGGGCTGAATACCTTAACACGTCCAACAGTTTCTAACCTTCCAAAAATAAAATTTACAAAGTGTGCGTTGCTGGCGTCACTTAGCATTTTCCTTTCTACCCTTTGCTTATTCTTGTGCTTCAGAGTTTTCTGCTTCAGCTATTATTATTATTAACGCTACACTAAACATTTTTGTTCACTTTTAACAATTTTTTTTTTATTATTTACGAATATTCACGTTTTACGCTAAAAATTATTAGCAAATATTTTGTCAAAACATAACAGCAAAAGCAAACAGCTGACTTCGAAAATGTAAAATTCTCTCTCCCTTGTTATTCCCTTTCCCGACTGTTTAGAATAGGGGAATTTTATTCGCGGGAAAAATGTATTCCCGGGGAATTTATTTCCCTGGGAATATTTAGAATTGGGGTGATAATATGCCTCTAAAGATATTCCTGAAAAAATTTGGATAAATCTGGCTCTAATTACCTATAGTAAAGGCAAAAAAAATTGTTTTTGAAAAATATATATTTAAAAAATTTTCAAACGAAATCCAATTTTTTCAGCTTCTAGACAACCAAGAGAGTCAATATTGGCATTATCTGAAAAGACTTGACTAGCGCAATATAAGGTACTATAAACAAATTAAAATTCATGATGGCCGCCACTACAAAATGGTGGACAATAAATTTATATATGGACCAAATCTTTTATTTTAAAATTTATTTCCTTCAACCCCCACAATATTAGTATCAAATGAAAGGGCTTGAACTTGATGGTGAAGGGTATTTTCAGATTCGGCACGGCCGAATATAGCACTCTTACTTGTTTTTAACTAATATGTTTTTTTTTGATTTATACTTTTGCTAGTTCAATATTTATTGTCTTAGTCTGGCTCCAGTAAATTTTTAATTTTCGTAATTTATTATTTTTTATAAAAAATAATAATTTCTGAAACAATGATTAAAAATAATAATAAATTGTGGACAAAATAATGGATGAAACATCTTTACCATTTCGACATTTTCTTATAAAATAATTACATAAACTTTTCTCTTACATAAATACATACTTCCATATTTGAACTAAAATTATTAATATATTTTTAATAATAAGTTTTAATACTATTATTAAATATTTAACAACGATTACACTAAAAAATACTTTGTTATTTTTCTAAAAGAAATGGAAAAAGTAAAAAATAAATAAAATATTTGTAAAATTCGGCCGTGCTTAATCTGATAATATCCTTCACATGACATGTATATACCTATAGGTACACTGACCACATCGTAACTTAACTTAGATTTAATGTTAAATGCCATTTTGTTTTCTTATTTCCGACGCCATCTTTAATTTTTAAATCGTGGGTTGAGAAAACATCCGCCATTTTGTTTAGGACGTCATGTTAAATTTTAACTTTTTCATAGTTTGCTGGTCTGGCCCTTTCATTTGATACCAATATTGTGGGCGTTAAAGGCAAAAAACAGTAATTAATATTTTTAACGATATATATTCGGAAGCTATATTGGATTTTAACTTTTTTATTGTTTACTGTATTCTACTGGCCAAGTCCTTTCGATTAATACCAATATTGAGAGGGTTGAAGTAAATTAAAATTTATATTTTTTAAAAATTATTTTTGCCTATAACTTTGCACAAAATTTTTTTATGAATATCCTTAGAGGCGTATTATACCAATAAATAGTACCTAACATCTCTATAAAATAACCTATGGGTAAAAATGTTGATGTTGTGTTAAAAATATGCGAAAAATAGAGGGGATTATGTTTGTTTGATCATATCTCAGAAAGTTATGGAGCGATCGTACTGGAGGCTTCTAGAAGTTAATTTCAACCAACACACAAACATGGCTCGATTGTCTCCCCTAGTCATAAGCTTTCAGAAAATATAAACTTTATGGGATAGGAAGTAAATATTGTAGATGTATATGTACATATACTCCTGTCACTACTGGTGAAAGATATAATGTTATAAACCTAGCACTAAAAGTGCTAAACTGCTACATAGACAACGATGGTCTTGTAACTCGAAATTCGATTACCAATTTCTGACCTAAGAAAACTCTTGTTGATTATTTTAAATTTATTTATATTTCGTTTCTTTTTACTAAATCTAAAATATATAATATACACTACTGAAAAAACATCAGCTAAAACAATCAAAGTAAATCATTTCATTTAAAAATAAATAAAATCTGTTTTTTGACGACCACCCGATGAATTTATATTCATTTGTATGTATCGTTAACAACAAAAAAGTAAAAGATGGTATTGCCAGTATTAAAATTAAACATAAGTTAAAACATATCGTCATTGCTCTGTTAAATTAAGTTATGTGTTTTATTGAGTTTTCAGGAGCCAAAATAGCATTTTACTTTGCAACTTTGCAATAAAACATTTGTACATATGTATCTACTACTGTTTTCTAAAATGGTTTGGTAGATAGATGTATGTATGGACAAATACAAAATTTCAAAATTTGTCACATAACCGATAATGGCGGAGCATCGACGAAATGTAAGACGAAATGTAAGTTAAAAATTTTTTTGGATACGTTTTCTTACAAATGTTGTTTGCATTAAAATGTTAAACAACTAACATGCATTTTAAATTTATATTGAGGATGTTTTTACATAATGTCTAAAGTATATATGTATGTACATACATATATATCGTTTCCTAAAACACAAAACGCTGAACATTTTAATAATTTTGCAGTAGAAAATTATAAAAATATATACATGCTAAAATTTAAAATATTTGGTTTTTAATAAAATTTTTTTGCAATAATTTTTTTAATAAAATCACCATTTTCGGCGATGAACAGAATTAATAATTAATAATCGCTCATTTTATTTATTTTTTTTTTATTTAGACGTTTTGTGTTTTAGGTAGTAATCTAATTTGAATATTATAATCAAATGTACAATAATTAAAAGTGAAATAGAACATCATATTATCTATCTCACCACGTTTTTTGTTTGTTTTTAAATATATTTATACATACACATGTATGTATGTTTTTTATGTTTTAAGGACTCTGAAGGTAATTTTATTTATTATTATAACTTATTGCATAGTTTTTTTATGCCTATAAATGAGATCATTTGAAAATTTACTTCAAATGTAAACAATTTGAAATCTTGTAAAATACCAGATATTTTTTGTGCTTAATTAAAAAACAAAAAATTTGCCACTTTTAGAGAATTTAGGCAATTTAAATTAAAACTCAAACGTCCCGGCGTATTTGTGATCTTTTGATTTGTTTGTTCCTATTCATATGTTTTTCCAAAATATTCATATTTACGATACATTTTGAGTTGATACTACTAGCTGTAGTGAAAGTTTTGTACAGTTGTCGTTGAAGCTTACAGTTGTCTGATTTGTATCTATTTTATCCATCTTCTGATTGTTAACTTCTTTACATTTTGACAGTTCATTTATTTTATCATTAAGATCGCATGTTTTCTGTTTAGAGTTTATGGACTGAGATAATTCTAAAGTTTTAAGACTGCAATGATGGCTTTGGCAGTTTCCCAAAGCAATAATTTCGGCACAATGTAGTTTTTTATTTGTCATCACACATCCATTATTTTTACGCATGTTAAAACTTTCTGAAAATAATCACATAAGGAAATGTTTTAATTAAGTAATTTTATTAGAGACCTTAATTTTTCATAAAACAATATATGTATGTACATATGTATGTTACAAATAATTAATTGTTCAATTCACAACCTCGTATTGTATTCAGTATACTATTGGAATGCAAATAATATTAATCCACAAATAAATAAAAATTAGAAAAGTGAAAGTTGATCAAATCTTACTTCTGAAGAGCTACACAACATATTTTTAAAAAGAAATTTTTAGCAAAAAATTTAGCCAAGATAAAAAAATCATCAAAACATTTTAAATAAAAAAGTATTATATTTTGTAATCAAAAAAAAAAATTTAATACGGAAATTATTTTTTAATTCTTCAAAAAATTATAATTCTCCACCCTTGTATACATACATATGTACTTTAAAAACATGAAATGAAATTGTATTGTTATACAAAATGATTTAATGGAAATTAACAACAAAAAGCATACAATACTGTAAACAAAGACAAAATTAGTACCAACAAGTAAGTGTGCTATATTCGGCCTTGCCGAATCTTATATACCCTTCACAACGTGTAGTCATGGAATAACAGTAGGTTGTATCACCATTCATCTCATATGAAATACGTACATACATATATAAAAAACATTCCATTGTAAAATTATAAATTTACGTATGTATGTTATTAAAAAAAAAAAAATAATTAAAGTATAAATAATAAATATAAAACAAAAAAAAAAATAAATAAATAATAAAAATATAAATAATTTCTAAAATAAAATAAAAATTAAAAAAAAATATATAAATAATTAAAAAAAATTTTTTTTTGGCTCAGCTGGGATTCGATGCCACGTTTACTCTTACCAGTATACACGTTTGTATGTATGTATGTATGTTGTTATGTTGTTTTTGTGAAAAAAAAAATTGAAGTGGTCGTAGTTTTTTGATTTAATGGAAATTAACAACAAAAAGCATACAATACTGTAAACAAAGACAAAATTAGTACCAACAAGTAAGTGTGCTATATTCGGCCTTGCCGAATCTTATATACCCTTCACAACGTGTAGTCATGGAATAACAGTAGGTTGTATCACCATTCATCTCATATGAAATACGTACATACATATATAAAAAACATTCCATTGTAAAATTATAAATTTACGTATGTATGTTATTAAAAAAAAAAAAATAATTAAAATATAAATAATAAATATAAAAAAAAAAAAAAAATAAATAAATAATAAAAATATAAATAATTTCTAAAATAAAATAAAAATTAAAAAAAAATATATAAATAATTAAAAAAAATTTTTTTTTGGCTCAGCTGGGATTCGATGCCACGTTTACTCTTACCAGTATACACGTTTGTATGTATGTATGTATGTTGTTATGTTGTTTTTGTGAAAAAAAAAATTGAAGTGGTCGTAGTTTTTTGATTTAATGGAAATTAACAACAAAAAGCATACAATACTGTAAACAAAGACAAAATTAGTACCAACAAGTAAGTGTGCTATATTCGGCCTTGCCGAATCTTATATACCCTTCACAACGTGTAGTCATGGAATAACAGTAGGTTGTATCACCATTCATCTCATATGAAATACGTACATACATATATAAAAAACATTCCATTGTAAAATTATAAATTTACGTATGTATGTTATTAAAAAAAAAAAAATAATTAAAATATAAATAATAAATATAAAACAAAAAAAAAAATAAATAAATAATAAAAATATAAATAATTTCTAAAATAAAATAAAAATTAAAAAAAAATATATAAATAATTAAAAAAAATTTTTTTTTGGCTCAGCTGGGATTCGATGCCACGTTTACTCTTACCAGTATACACGTTTGTATGTATGTATGTATGTTGTTATGTTGTTTTTGTGAAAAAAAAAATTGAAGTGGTCGTAGTTTTTTGATTTAATGGAAATTAACAACAAAAAGCATACAATACTGTAAACAAAGACAAAATTAGTACCAACAAGTAAGTGTGCTATATTCGGCCTTGCCGAATCTTATATACCCTTCACAACGTGTAGTCATGGAATAACAGTAGGTTGTATCACCATTCATCTCATATGAAATACGTACATACATATATAAAAAACATTCCATTGTAAAATTATAAATTTACGTATGTATGTTATTAAAAAAAAAAAAATAATTAAAATATAAATAATAAATATAAAACAAAAAAAAAAATAAATAAATAATAAAAATATAAATAATTTCTAAAATAAAATAAAAATTAAAAAAAAATATATAAATAATTAAAAAAAATTTTTTTTTGGCTCAGCTGGGATTCGATGCCACGTTTACTCTTACCAGTATACACGTTTGTATGTATGTATGTATGTTGTTATGTTGTTTTTGTGAAAAAAAAAATTGAAGTGGTCGTAGTTTTTTGATTTAATGGAAATTAACAACAAAAAGCATACAATACTGTAAACAAAGACAAAATTAGTACCAACAAGTAAGTGTGCTATATTCGGCCTTGCCGAATCTTATATACCCTTCACAACGTGTAGTCATGGAATAACAGTAGGTTGTATCACCATTCATCTCATATGAAATACGTACATACATATATAAAAAACATTCCATTGTAAAATTATAAATTTACGTATGTATGTTATTAAAAAAAAAAAAATAATTAAAATATAAATAATAAATATAAAACAAAAAAAAAAATAAATAAATAATAAAAATATAAATAATTTCTAAAATAAAATAAAAATTAAAAAAAAATATATAAATAATTAAAAAAAATTTTTTTTTGGCTCAGCTGGGATTCGATGCCACGTTTACTCTTACCAGTATACACGTTTGTATGTATGTATGTATGTATGTTGTTATGTTGTTTTTGTGAAAAAAAAAATTGAAGTGGTCGTAGTTTTTTGCTCTTATCTCAGTTGTTTATGTACCGATGTTTCTGATTTTCAATACCGATCTACACCCGAATACTTCTGATATTTTAATACCTCACCCGGATCCAGCCGATATTTGGGGGCTTCAAAAAGTTGATTTCAACATCCAAACGGACAGACTGACAGAGCTTAATCGACTCCCCTATTCATAAGCGTTAAGAAAATATATACTTTATGGGGTCGGAAATGAAAATTGTAGTAAATTCACACGGAATGACAAAACCTATATATGCTTATGAATAGGGGAGTCGATTAAGCCCTGTCAGTCTGTCCGTGTGTATGTTGAAATCAACTTTTTGAAGCCCCCGACATAGGTTGGACCCGGGTAAGGTATTAAAATATCAGAAATATTCGGGAGTAGATCGGTATTGAAAATCTGAAACATCGGTACATAAACAACTGAGATATGAGCAAAAACCCACGACCACCTCGATTTTTTTTTCACGAAAACAACATTACAACAACAACATACATACATACAAACGTGTATACTGGTTAGAGAAAACGTGGCATCGAATCCCAGCTGAGCCAAAAAAAATTTTTTTTAATTTTTTTTTATTTTTTATTTAATACTAGCCAAACCCGGCGCGCGTTGCTACGCCCCTTCATGAATTTTAATCGCATTCTAAATTTTAATCGAATATCAAGTGAAAGGCTAAAAACCTTTTCTTTATGAGCGTGGCAATGCCCACTTTTCTAATTACGAAACTGTATAGTCATGACAGCTCAATAAGTGTGCAAAGTTGCAGAAAAATCGGTCCAGTGTAAGTACCTCAAAATGATACCTTTTTTATGGGCGTGGCACTGCCCACTTTTCTAAATGCAAAACTGTATAGTCATGACAACTCAATATGTGTGCAAAGTTTCAAAAAAATCGGTCCAGTGAAGGTACCTCAAAATGATACCTTTTTTTTAATGGGCGTGGCACTGCCCACTTTTCTAATGACGAAAGTGTAAAGTCATGACAGCTCAGTATGTTTGCAAAGTTTCAGAAAATTCGGTCCAGTGCAAGTAGCCAAATCTGATAAATAATTTTTTATGGGCGTGGTCCCGCCCACTTTTTAATCACGAAATTATAAAGTCATGACAGCTCAATATGTGTGCAAAGTTTCAGAAAAATCGGTCCAGTGCAAGTACCTCAAAATGAAAACTTTTTTAGGGGCGTGGCCCCGCCCACTTTTCTTATCACGAAATTATTTAGTCATGACAGCTCGATATGTGTGCAAAGTTTCAGAAAAATCGGTCAAGTGCAAGTAGCTAAAACTGATAACTAATTTTTTATGGGCGTGGCTCCGCCCACTTTTTTTTCACCCATAAACACTCCCTGGTATGTGTACAACAACTTACCAAAGTTTGAGCCCGATCGGTTTTACAGTTTCGGAGTCTATAGCTAACACACACACACACACACACACACACACACACACAGAGTTTCACTTTTATATATATAGATATTATTTATAATTTTATTATTTTTTTATTTTTTTTTTAATTTTTTTTTTATTTTTTTTGGTTTTATATATATTATATATATAATAATTTTTTTTTAATTTTTAAAAAAATTTTTTTTTTCGTTTTTTTAACTACATACGTGAATTTATAATTTTACAATGGGATGTTTTTATATATGTATGTACGTATTTCATATGGGATGAATGGTGACACAAACTACTGTTATTTCATGACTACACGTTGTGAAGGGTATATAAGATTCGGCATGGCCGAATATAGCACTCTTACTTGTTTATACAACACTTACAACAATTTTACCTATGTTGAGAGAATGTCGTATAAATACTTTATAGCTGTAATAGTAAGTGCTATCGCCGTTTTTCTTCAATATGGAGAAATAAGTTTCTTATTGATTGATTTGAATTGACCAAATATTTTTAAATTAGTTTCTGTAATATTAGGAATTAGGTATCTTTATAAATATAAATAGTTAAGCAAAACATACTACAACAAACTCCAAATGTAAAAAAAAAAAATTACAAAATAATAAAATATTTAAAACAAAAAATTATTGAAGTTTCTTTAGTAGTCTTTACTTGTACGAAGTAACAGAAATATCAAAAACCCTGAGTGAGAACGGCCACCTGTTGTGGAATAAAAACAAAATTAAACAATAACAAAGAAATTTGAAAACAAAAGATAATATGCATCTTTACCTTAGGTAGTTAAGATACCTAACAACTATATGCCAATTTTAATTTCCACAATAGATTTCCGCCATTTAAAAATATTGGCAAATTCAATCCATTTACAACTATTTCCTTACCATATAAAGATAGCACTAAATATAAACTATATACCTACGCAAAGTGAAATTAACCTTCGATACAACAGAATTTATATATTCTTGAAAATTTAAATAACTCCTAGACATTTAATAGTATCAAAATATTATTCAATAACCACCAAGTTTAACTGAAAAATTTTATTTTTGTCAAAATAAAATATAAGATTACCAAAGTTTTTACTTGGTTTTTGTCGAAAATAAAAAAAAGCCAAGCACATGTAAGCTTATGTTTTGAGTAGATTTCAATGCCTTTTTAGGTGTTTTGGAATCTTTTTTTCGAAATTGAATAAATAAAATATTGGTAAGGTAAACCTGTTTTGGAAAACACCGAACACTCCGATCAGAACTTCAAAAAAGGCAGGTAAAATTTTATTAAAAAATACACCTGTTGTGCTCTGTGTTAAGATTACAATAAAAAAAACAAGAGTGCTATATTCGGCCGTGCCGAATCTGATAAGACCCTACACCATCTTGTACATAGGTATAATCCCACATCGTATCTTAATCTATATTTCAATTTATACGCCATTTATCTTCATTATTTCCTACGCCATCGTCGATTTTGAATTTTTACGTAGTTATGTATTTTACTAATCAAGCCCTTTTGATATCCATATTGTTAGGGTTAAAAAATCTTGGATTTTGCATTTTTTTTAATAATTTACTGTATACTACTGGTCAAGCCCTTTCATTTGATACCCATACTGTTGGGGTTAAAAATTCTTGAATTTTTTTTAATAATTTACTGTATACTACGGTCAAGCCCTTTAAATACCAAATATTTTTAAATACCAGATTTGACCCATATATAAATTTATTGTCCGTCATTTTGTAGTGGCGGTCAACATGAATTTTAACTTTTAAATAGTGCTTATATTGCGCTAGTCAAGTCCTTTCTGATGATACCAATATTGACTATCTCGGTTGTCTAGAAGCTGAAAAAAATATTTTTTAGTTTGTAAATTTTTGGAATATATATTTTTCAAATTTTTGCCTATAACTTTACCGATTAAGGCACGCCCTATCCAAAATTTTTCACGAATATATCTGAGGCATATTATATCTACAAATAGTAGCAAAGGTAAAAATATTGGAAAAAAACAGAGGCAATCGTATTTATTTGCTCATATCTCAGAAAGTTATGGGGCGATTATACTGAAAAGCGATTTAATCCTATATATTTCCAAAAGATTGATACCATACACAGATCTGAGGAACATATGGTTAATTCTTAAAGTTGATTTCAAACAACACACGGACAGACGGGCATGGCTTAATCAACTCTATTCATAAGCATTCAGAAAATATATACTTTATTGGGTCGGAAATAAAAATTTTAGAAATCACAAACGGAAAGACAAAGCTATATATACCCTTGTGCACAGGTGAAAGGTATACAAAGGGACGAGGTATTGTTTAAGAACAATAACGGGCAAATAGAATTTTCTAAGAATAATGTCATCAAGAATATCAATTTTGTACCACCGGAGGCAAATCCACATAAATATCGCGAAAAGGTCCTGTACTCTTGTGAAAGAAGAATTAAATAACATAGGAAAGGTATCCAATAAAATTGTTTAATTATTTAATAATTTTACAAGTTTTTTCTGGCTCACGTTTTACTTAGTACACCTAGTAGGTGTATGAAATATAGGTTTTTGTATCGTGTTTTAATACGAATACGTATGAATGTAAATACCTGTTAAAAGCGATTGTCTAGTGTACGGCTTCTGACGATCAGATGCGGGATATGTGAATGATGGGTGCTCACAAGGATTATGACCAACTTTAAAAGCAGTTTTTGTGACACTGGCAATTTTCTCATTATATGGAGTCGTTTCTAAACAAGAACGACTAAGACTTTGTCCTTCATTTTGCAAACGCTGTTCATGTTGCCTAAATTCTTGTTCAATTATAGTGGGCTGCTGTATTGCGAGTTTAATGGTACATTGTCTATTATTGTTTGTGGGTTGCTTTTCTTGTTCATTTGTAGATTTTAATGTATGTGTATCAAAATTGTATCTTTGTAAGACATATGCGCGTTGCCTTTCAGTTTCCAACAGATAAATTTTTTTCATTTCCTTAGGATCAGGAGCTCCAAATAAATTACGACTTATCCTTTGTCTTTTGGCGATTGACGGTGGTGTAGAAATGCAGAGGTTTCTTGATGTAATGGCTGCCGCAGAACTGGATCGAGGTAAACCCATTAATTGTACCCGACAGGGGAAAAATTCAACACTACTTGCAGTCATTTTGTTTGCAACATTTATCAATGCAATTTACTTTTTTTAGTTTTCTTATAGGTATGTAAATCACTTTCTATTTTTACTTAACATTTGTATTCTTGAAGTTTTGTTCATCCGAAAATTTTTAAACCAAAAAGATCGCTTACCAGCGATAAATTGTTATTAATTAAAGTAAGTAATTATCTTTAAAAGTTATTTATAAGATTTATACTTTATATATACTCAAGTCAATTTTAAAATGACTACAATAATTTTCATACTGTACTTTCTGTGATTTTTCATTTTGTATTTTGTGTATACTTGTATAAATCTCTTTCACTCACACCACAGAATAGAGAAAACACAGAAGCGAAACCAAAGTTGCCGTAGGCTTTTTCCGCTAAAAACTGTCAAAATGGCATCACTCCTTAACACTATTATAGAAAATTGATAGCAATAATACAAATATTTATATTGTTATCCCTTTTTTCTGATGGTGGTGTTAACGTAATTTATTTATTTACATTTTTGTGTTAAAAATTGGCGCAGAAAAATAAACAAATTAAATAAAGAGCTACGGTACACAAATAATTAAAAAATAAACATTAATTGTTGTGTTATTCCCTGTTTTTTTATTTTTGCAACATCAAGTGATAGTGTAGTGCATTGTTATAAGTGGTAAATTTATGTGTTGTGTAAAAATTTCAGTGGCACCAAAAAAACAAGTAAAAGTGCTATATTCGGCCGTGCCGAATCTTATACACCCTTCACAATGAGTAGTCATGTAATAACAATTGTTTGTATCACTATTTATCTCATATAAAATACGTACATACATGTAAAAAACATACATATAAAAAACATACATATAAAAAACATACATATATAAAAACTGTTAACTTGAGTTTACGTATGTTTCAAAAAAAAAAAAAAATAAAAAAAAAAATTACAACAATAAATAAAAAGAAATGTTCAAGACGAATTCAATATCAGGTGATATTATCCCTGCAACAAACATAAAAAGGCAAAGAGAATGTCAAAACACAAAAATAACAAATTTTTTGTTTACTTTTAATTAAAATTTTACGCGAAAATTTTCAAAAAAAAATAAGTATTTTTAATTTATAACATAAATTTGTGAGAGATTATATCACATATTTGTGTTTTATATCAAATTTTTCACAATTTTCACAACTTTTAATCACTAGGACAAGCACAACGGAAATTTTGCATTTTCTGAATTAAAAACATTACAAATGTTGTTTATTTAAATTGTTAAATGTGTTTTACTTATTTTTCAATAAGTTATTGCACAAATATTAGTATCTCTAAAATTTTTCCCCACTAATTTCACCACTTTTATAAACATTTTCAATCAACGCACATAAAAATTAATTTAAATGTAAACAAATTTTGACATTGTGCCGTAAAAATAAAACGAGCAAAAAACAACCACCTGAGGCCGAATTACGGCATTCGAACGTGATCGAAATTTGAAAATTCTTATTAGAATCTCTATACCTATAGCACAGCGAACTCGATCGTTCGAGTAAAATTTCGATCGTGATCGAATGCCGTAATTTGGCCCCTGGCTTCTTAACATCACCTAATATTGAAAAAAAAGAAACAAAAAAAAATTTTTTTAAAAAATTAAAAAAAAAATATAAAAAAATATAAATAATTTATTTATTTTATTATTTATTTATAAATAGATATATGTAAAAAATTGTTTATGTACATTTATGTAATTTACAATATTTCATTTAGATAATTTACAATATTTACTATCTAAGTTTGGCTTAACATTAATGTTGTGAGCCAGATTGGCACTTTTCTATTATTTCCAATTCAATTAATTTTGTTTATTTTATTTACATATTTATACAAGTTTTTATATTATTATTGTTTTCAAGAAAAATTTTAAAGAAAAATAAAATTATAAAACAAATTCATTAATTATTAATTTCCTATACTTAATACAAATTTCTAAATATTTACATAATGAGTTGAAATTTGAGCCATTTAGTATACATATAACTTCGTTACTATCTAGTTCAGATTTTCCAAAAAATTTTATCCTAAATTCGTTGTATATACTCCAATAAAGTGGGAAGTGTCTTCAGGTACATTTAAATTACAGATTGAACATATGACATTCGCATCATTCCTGAATGCTCTGCTATTCAAGTCTAGTAATCCACCTCTAGCTTTTATTATAAGGCTGGTGCTTTGTGATGAGAAGTTTGTCGCTAGTACTGATGTAACATTGTAATTAAGTTTCGAGTAAAGATCGTGATGTTGTGAATTAACTGCATTTGCAATATTATCGCCACGTTCTTTAAATTTTAATTGGACCAAAATCGGTTTCCAATAAGCACTTAACGGCGTGTCTGGATTATCAGTTATAAAGTCAATGTTTTGACATATTCTCGACCACTCTTCTGCCCAATAAATTTTTTTCTCAATAACTTTCTCCGCAAGAATTCGAGGCAATCTCTGTTGATCCAACTTTAAAACTTTGTTTACGTAATCAAAATGCATTTTCAGTGTTGAAATAAATAAGGAGTCCAGCTCGGTTTCTAGGCATAGCATGTAATTTGGTGTTGTATTTGGAAGATAAAGCATTATTTTAATAAAAAATCTAAATAACATTTCTACTTCATTATATTTTTGAAAACCCCAAACTTGTGCAGCGTAAAACATAATAGACCTCGAAGCGGCGTGCAATATGTTAAGTTTATTCGTTTTTGAGATACGAGGATTATTTATGTATTTAGCCTAAGTTGAATTTATTGCCAACTTTGCGTCTGCCAGTTTGTTGCTTAAATGTTTTTTGAACGATAGATTGTGGGTAATGTCGACACCAAGGTATTTATAACAGTTAACAATTTCAATATTTTCTTCACCAAAGTGCCAATTCAAATTGGAAGAAATTCTTGTTCCTGGGCGAAATATAAGAATTTTTGATTTGCTAAGGTTAACTTTCAAGCACCAGGTTGAGCAGTAACTATGAAGAGCCTCAATCATTTTCTGTAATCCGTCTGGAGAATCCGATAATATGACAATATCGTCGGCATAAAGTAGAATTTTGACATTTATATCTGTAACATTTACACCACCAGGAAGCACATCAGCTAAATCGTTTAAAAACAGTGAAAAAAGAACTGGGCTCAATATACAACCCTGTTTAACACCAATTTCAACATCAAAAGGTTTCGAAAAACAATTGCCGTCCCAGACTGTACTTACATTTTCTTCATAAGCTGCTTGCAGAAGTCTTATTATTTTAGCAGAAAGTCCCAAACAGGAAAGTTTGTAAAATAAACAATTTCTTGGAATTGTGTCAAAAGCGCAGGAAAAATCCACGAAGAAAGCATATGTGTTTTTATCACTCATTTTATTTAGATTCACAATATTTACCAGATTAAATCTATTATCAACGGTTGAATAATGTTTTCGGAATCCGGCTTGATATTCATTTAATATGTTGTAGTATTCTATCCATTCAGATATACGATTTAATAAAATGTTATTAAAGATTTTACATATGGTATCCATTAATGATAATCCACGGTAATTTGAAGGAATATTTGGATCGCCTTTTTTAAAAAGAGGTATTAAAACTGATCTTCGAAAACTTTCAGGAATTCTTTCATGTAAGAATATTCTGTTAAAAACAGAAAGTATTTCGCGTATGAAACAATCAGGAGCATATTTATAAAACTCGTAGCATATTCCATCTTGACCTGGCGCTTTATTTAGCTTTAGATTTTTTATAACTGACAAAATTTCACAAAGTTCAATTGGTGAGTCTAAAAATACATCAGTAGAATAAGGCATCGTCCAGTGGATTGCTGTAATATTTTCAGTGTGTTTTAACATTGAGCTAAAATGTGGCAGAAATTCCGATGAGGTTAGATCACCTTTAATCATTTGTGTACGATTTTTCAAAGATTTTGACAGACTCCACCATTCACTGCTACACTTCACTGTATTAAGTTGTTGTAAGTTTTTGTTGTACATTTCTACCTTTTTTGTATCACATACGGTTAAATATTTTTTTCTAGCAGCAGAATAACGTTGTTTGTTAACCGTTGTGTGCCTTTTCCTATATAACTTAAGCCTTTTTTGCATGTTTTTACGATACCAAGCACATTTCCAGTCGAACCATTTTTGTTTTGGTTCGAAAAATCGTTTGTCGTCAATACTTCCCTTGGCCTGTATAACTTTAGTAGTTAATGATGATACCAATTCATCGACAGATAAATTTGTTTGGAGATCTAAACATGCCAGAGACCTTAGATTTTCAACATACTTAGGTGCAAATTTATTATTCCAGCGAAGTCTGTGAAGGGATGACGATTTTGTATTTACATTAGAATTGGGTGTCTTAATTTTCAAACATAATGGCATATGGTCAGAAAAAGGCTTAGATGCAATAGAGAAATTATCAACATATTGTAGAAAACTATACGAACCAATACAATAATCAATCACCGAGCTACCCATCACACCACAAAAGCTGAATTCCCCCTGTGCATCGCTACCAGTCCTTCCATTTAACACTATGCCACCAACATCTTCAATTAATTTTTATCAGTCTTTTTCCTTTTCCATCAAGTTTTTGATCTTTCGAACATCTTAATTCATTTATATGCGATAAATTTTCCAATAGATTTGAATCCACCACTTGTTCATTTGAAATTCTTGCATTTAAGTCACCTAATATACAAAAATTCGTTGGGCTTAGAACACGTAAAAAATCTTCAAACTCTTCCATATCATTTTTCCAGTTAGTACAATTCAAATATCTTGGTATAAAATAAAACACATTAAAAATATAAATAACATATAAAACAAAAAAAATTTTTTTTGACTCAGCTGGGATTCGATGCCACGTTTACTCTAACCAGTATATATGTATGTTGTTGTTGTAATTGTGAAAAAAAACAAGGTGGTCGTGGTTTTTTGCTCATATCTCAGAAAGTTATGGAGCGATTGTGCTGAATTTCAATAGCGATTCATTCCTGAATATTTCCAAAAGATTGATACTATACTCAGATCTGAGGAACATATAGTTGCTTTTATAAGTTGATTTTAACCAACACACGGACAGACGGTCAGGGCTTAATCGACTCCTCTATTCATAAGTTTTTAGAAAATATTGTTACGTTTATACCTTTTATAAATGTTGGCTTATTTCCTTTAAATACACCTTGAGTTCTTTTATTGCAATCAAAAACAGTTGAAATTAGTTGTAAAATTAAGAGCACTTTATTTACTTAACACACACTCAGATATTGTTTTAGAGCACTTTACTTATTTCACTTATCGTTATACACTTTTATTATCAAACTCACTTTGATACGCGCTTTACAAGCTCTACTGTTATACTGATCATGTTAGCTGTGTTGTTCGGCTATTTATAGTAACATAGTGGTGTTCGGTAACATTCGACAAAGTTTTCGTATACACACTAGTACATTCGAAAACCGTTACATTTAAATTAAGACGTTAGTAATATGCAGGAATAATAAAAGTGCCTAAAAGTATGCTGTACATAATAACTCACATCATGTTCGAACAACCAGCGAAATAAACTAATACAAATAAAACTACAGTAACTTAAACTACTACAACTAAAATAAATTATAATGTAAATTAAGCTATTTAAAAATAAATCTGTAACAATATATACTTTATAGGGTCGGAAATGAATATTGTAGAAATTACAAACGGAATGACAAAGCTAAATATACCCTTGTGCACCACAGGTGAAGGACATACAAATTAAATAAAGAACTTTGACACACAAATAATTATACATTTTGGTGCAATTTTCTTTATTTATTTTAATTTTATCACTATCGCAACTTTGCCAAGTCAAAGTGTAGTGAACATTGTTTGATAAGTTCACTTGTTAGAGTGGAAAACTTTCAGTGGCCGGAACATTTTCAAGCATATATTTATATAATTTTGCAAAATAATCATTGTTAAGGATTTCCGGCTATTGTTCCAATTAATACATAATATTCTATATTCTGTGGTAATAATCACTTTGTGTAATAAATTTTTATAAAATTTTATTTAGTTCAGTTTCCATATTAATGATGGGCAAATATAAAAAAAATTATCGATACAAATCGATATATCGAAACGCATTTCCTAACAATGTTGTTGAAATATTCAAGTTTAAAAATTAAATACGTATAATACATAATAAAGGGTGTTTTTTTAAGCCCGATAGAACTTGAAATTGTAAAAAATAACTAAAAAAAATAAAATTGTAATCAAATTTTTTTTTTATTCGAAAGATCAATACGTGACATTAACATTTGAAAATGATTTCGGGCATATGGGCACCGCGGCTGTTCTTGACGAAGCGCATTCTGGACGTCCAATTTTGGGCCACTTTTTCGAGCACTGCTGGCCGTATGTCACGAATAACACGAACAATGCTGGCCTCCAAGGCGTCAATTGTTGCTGGTTTATCAGCATAAACCAGTGACTTCACGTAGCCCTACAGGAAATAATCGAGAGGTGTCAAATCGCACGACCTTGGAGGCCAATTGACAGGTCCATTTCTCGAAATCAACTTATCGCCAAATTTTGATTTCAATAAGTCGATGGTTGCGTTCGCCGTATGGCACGTAGCGCCATCCTGGTGAAACCACATCTCCTCCGGATCAATGTCATCCATATTTTCAAACAAAAAATCATTGATCATGGTGCGGTAACGATCTCCATTGACCGTAACGCGAGCTCCGCCCTCATTTTTGAAGAAATAAGGTCCGATGATGCCACCAGCGTGAAACCCGCACCAAACGGTGCATTTTTCTGGATGTAATGGAGTCTGTAGGGTCTCTTGTGGATTGGTCTCGCTCCATATGCGGCAATTTTGCTTATTAACAAACCCGTTAAGCCAAAAATGCGCCTCATCGCTGAACACAATTTTGCGATAAAACAACGGACGTCCAGAATGCGCTTCGTCAAGAACAGCCGCGGTGCCCATATGCCCGAAATCATTTTCAAATGTTAATGTCACGTATTGATCTTTCGAATAAAAAAAAAATTTTGATTACAATTTAATTTTTTGTGTTATTTTTTACAATTTCAAGTTCTATCGGGCTTAAAAAAACACCCTTTATATAGTATGTACAAACTTTTTATATGATTTTAAATATTTATTTTCGCAAACAATTCAACAAAAACAATAAAATAAAATGTTTCAGACACCATAAAGTACATATTTTCTAAAAGCTTATAAATAGGGGAGTTAATTAAGCTTTTTCAGTTTGTCCGTCCGACCGTAAGTAGGTTGAATATGAGCAAAAAACCACGATCACCTCGTTTTTTTTTTACAAAAACAAATTCTTATTTTTATTTTATACATTACTTATGTTTTTATTGTTTTTTTTATTTTTTATTAAATTTTTTTATTTTTTTCTTAATTTTGTTCTACTTTTTATACCCTTCACCTGTGGTGCACAAGGGTATATATAGCTTTGTCATTCCGTTTGTAATTTCTACAATTTTCATTTCCGACCCCATAAAGTATATATTTTCTGAAAGCTTATGAATAGAGGAGTCGATTAAGCCCTGACCGTCTGTCCGTCTATCCGTCTGTCCGTGTGTTGGTTGAAATCAACTTTTAGAAGCAACTATATGTTCCTCAGATCTGTATATGGTATCAATCTCTTGGAAATATCCAGGAATGAATCGCTATTGAAATTCAGCACAATCGCCCCATAACTTTCTGAGATATGAGCAAAAAACCACGACCACCTCGTTTTTTTCACAATTACAACAACAACATTCATATATACTGGTTAGAGTAAACGTGACATCGAATCCCAGCTGAGCCAAAAAAATTTTTTTTTATTTTATATATTATTTATTTTTAATTTTTTGAAAAAAGTTTTCTTAAAAAATTTTTTTTAAAATTTTTTTTTGTAATTTTTTTTGTTGTTTTTTTAATATATTTTTTTTTAAATTTTTTTTTAGAAACATACATACGTAAACTCAATTTATAATTTTAAAATGGTTTTTTATATGTATGTTTTTTACATATATGTATGTATGTACATATTTTATATGACATGAATGGTGATACAAACAATTGTTATTGCATGACTACACGTTGTGAAGGGTATATAAGATTCGGCACGGCCGAATATAGCACTGTTACTTGTTAATTTTACAATGGGATGTTTTTATATATGTACATATGTATATACGTATTTCATATGAGATGAATGGTGATACAAACAACTGCTATTGCAAGAAAACACGTTGTGAAGGGTATATAAGAATATAGCACTCTTACTTGTTTTTAAAATAGCATTTGAGGCAGCTGTTATAGAAGTAAAAAAAACGCTTGAATCTTGGGTCCAATATGGTGAATATTAAAAGAAAAATATTTTGTTTCTATTTTTTCTTCAACCTTTTTCAGAAAAACGTCTTTTACAAGAAGCCCTAAAGGAGATGATTGATGCGTCATTTGGCAAACTAAATTTGAAATAGGAATGGCTAAGCTAGACGTCACACAGAGGAGTATTTGACCTGAAAAGCTGGCCAAAAAGGCAAAACTGAATTTTAAGAAATCTTAAGAACTAAGTACGCAGATCGACAGACAACAATATTTTACATTATATTGTAAATTTTTAAGACTTTTATTTGCGATTTGTAGCTCTGAGACCCTGCTAAAGTCAGGAAAGTGAAGAAAATTATATGAGATTTAAATGTTTTTTTCGGTTTCTGGATGTTTTTATGATATTTTTTTACGGCTAAACGAATAAAGGTTTAACAATGATTTTTTTTCGCTGAAAGGTTTGATCAAAAGTTATTTAAAAAAGAAAACAAATTTTAAATATGTTGAATATTCATGTTGAAACAATTCGTTCAAAAGCTAAAAAAAAAAAATTATACACTTTTTTTGCAAAAAAAAAAAACAAAAAAAGAAGAGGTTTTTGAAAGTGAGGTTAGCATCTCTACGAATTATGTTTGATACCACAATAAAATCTGGAATCTCTAATTTTAGAAACAAAAAAAAAAAGTTTGCACAAGTTGCGCCATTATTTTTGACGATTTTTTTTCAATTTTCACATTTCTTCCATTTTTGCTCATCAGGCACTTTTTCTTATACATTTATATCGTCATAAACTTTTATGTATTTTGAATTATTGATTTTAACTGTTATTCACATCACTTTTAACACTTTACAATGTTAATACCTGTCTATAATTATAAATTTGAAAAATTCTTTATTATCGATAATAGTTATAATGGAATGTCCCACACGCAAAGAAAAACCATGGTTACGACATGATCACGACTGTCATTTTATAGTTTCTTCAACAATATTTTGTTGTCGAAAACAAGTAATAGGTTTTTTTGTTTCATTTCATCATATATTTTGTCACGATAATCAAGCATTTGTTTGAATTGTATCATTTAATGTTTACTTTTCGTAAAAATTTCAAAATGGTTATCATTTAAAAATAATATGATTAAAAAATAATTTGACAAAAATAACATTATATTCAAAAGCATTAAAAATTAAAAATAATCATTAAATAGTAGGTGAAACAACAGTATGATTAAAAATCAATCAAGCTATGATTTTTTATAATACTAATTTGATTTCAAGCGTTCTTCTTCTTCTTGCTGAATAAATTTTTATTATTTTAAAAGTTTGATATGTCAAAAAAATTAACAAAATTTTTGAAAAATCAAAGAAAATTTAAAAATAAACGAGAATATGTAAAAAAATATTGGTACAAAAATTGCAATAAAATTGGTAAGTACAATCAATACGTGTATGTTACAGCAAAAGACAATAATTTGCCGTAAAAAAGCAAAGATTGTCGATTTCAATTGTAGTCATATATATGATTATTGAATGATACTTTAAATAAACATAACAATGATAACTGGTAACCATTATATGTTTTAATCACAATCATACAATTCAATCATAGTATGTTGCTCTTCGATTATGGTTACCACAACCATATTTTTTCTTTGCGTGCACGCATCCCCATAAAGAATATTTTTATATACCTGCTCTACAAAACATTTTATGTAAAAAAAAATAAATATACGTACCTAATAAGAATAATTATTAAAAGCATTTATCACAAAAATAAGTTTACAAAAAATAAATACAGGTACATAACAAATACATGGGCACCCAGGTATCAGGCTACCATCCAGTTGTCAGAAGAAGCTGCCGAGGCCAGAAATAAGCACTTACGATTATATAGTACGAATTATTCGAGGAAATTCAGCAGAAGCGATACAAATCGAGATGTCTTGAATAGGTAATTTCTGAGCAGTGACCCTTTTACAAGCAGCAGTACGCAAAGGGAACAGGTAATTAAAAAAATCTTTTTCATCAGAAACCATCACACTTCTTCTTCCTGACACCGATAATGCATCTAAGAAGGATATACATACGACATAATAATTATTAAGGGATTTTTATTAGTTTAACTCTTCCGTATATTAAGTATTAAATAATATAAAATAAATATAATAAAGCCTTTTTTCATAAAAAAATACTGTTTCATAAGAGCGTTACAATTTTCAAAAAAAAATTTTTTTTAATTAGACCGTAAATCATTATATGTATGCATGTACATACAGTCTATTAAGAATGAGTTTAAACCTTTAAAATCAACATTTGGTTATTGAGTTTTACTATTTACACCGACTTTTTCCTTAGGAATGTGGCTTTTGAAAAAATCTTAAAAATTTAAATTTTTGGTTCTTAATTTTTTTTAGGGCATTTTGAAAACAAAAAATTTGACGAATTTTGCAGGAAATTTTTTTTTTTCGCCATTACATTTTGAATAAATCCGAAATAGTAATAGATAGAAAAGAAATGTGTTTGGTAAGTTTAAGCAGAATTTTCTGGTGCATCTTCTGATCCTCCTGCTATTAAAATCGGAGAATCCGTTTTCAAGTTATGACAAAATATATTAGGCACCCCAACGATTTAGAGAGTGAAATATGCCACGCCTTTAACAGAAAATCCTTACGTACTAGAAAAAAACGGAAAACAGATTTGAATTAAGGGCATCAAAATCAATATAGTCCACATACCTTTATTTCTAGCAGAGACAAAAAAAAAACACGTTTAATAATTTTGGCCAGCTTTTCAGGCCTAATACTCCTCTGTGCGTCATTAAAAAAATTATGGTAAAAAAACGATGACGCCAGCCAGTATTGTTGAAAAAAGTCTAAAATTTATAGAACTCTACAAATATCGAAAAAGATACTGAAAACGATACTCGTAAAAAATCACTATATCGGTTTTTGAAATATCGGTGATATATATCTACATTTTTTCCTAAATATCGAAAGAAGAAATTTCATTTAATACGTCACCCTTAAAAAAAATTACAATATTAAAGAAAAAATTTATTATTGATTGTCGAATCCCAGCTGAGAAAAAAAAATAAAATTTTTTACTTTTCACACAATAAAAAATGGTAAATATAGGTTTGTCATTCCGTATGAAATTTCTACAATTTTCATTTCCGACCCCATAAAGAGGTTTTTGAAAGTGAGGTTAGCATCTCTACGAATTATGTTTGATACCACAATAAAATCTGGAATCTCTAATTTTAGAAACAAAAAAAAAAAGTTTGCACAAGTTGCGCCATTATTTTTGACGATTTTTTTTCAATTTTCACATTTCTTCCATTTTTGCTCATCAGGCACTTTTTCTTATACATTTATATCGTCATAAACTTTTATGTATTTTGAATTATTGATTTTAACTGTTATTCACATCACTTTTAACACTTTACAATGTTAATACCTGTCTATAATTATAAATTTGAAAAATTCTTTATTATCGATAATAGTTATAATGGAATGTCCCACACGCAAAGAAAAACCATGGTTACGACATGATCACGACTGTCATTTTATAGTTTCTTCAACAATATTTTGTTGTCGAAAACAAGTAATAGGTTTTTTTGTTTCATTTCATCATATATTTTGTCACGATAATCAAGCATTTGTTTGAATTGTATCATTTAATGTTTACTTTTCGTAAAAATTTCAAAATGGTTATCATTTAAAAATAATATGATTAAAAAATAATTTGACAAGAATAACATTATATTCAAAAGCATTAAAAATTAAAAATAATCATTAAATAGTAGGTGAAACAACAGTATGATTAAAAATCAATCAAGCTATGATTTTTTATAATACTAATTTGATTTCAAGCGTTCTTCTTCTTCTTGCTGAATAAATTTTTATTATTTTAAAAGTTTGATATGTCAAAAAAATTAACAAAATTTTTGAAAAATCAAAGAAAATTTAAAAATAAACGAGAATATGTAAAAAAATATTGGTACAAAAATTGCAATAAAATTGGTAAGTACAATCAATACGTGTATGTTACAGCAAAAGACAATAATTTGCCGTAAAAAAGCAAAGATTGTCGATTTCAATTGTAGTCATATATATGATTATTGAATGATACTTTAAATAAACATAACAATGATAACTGGTAACCATTATATGTTTTAATCACAATCATACAATTCAATCATAGTATGTTGCTCTTCGATTATGGTTACCACAACCATATTTTTTCTTTGCGTGCACGCATCCCCATAAAGAATATTTTTATATACCTGCTCTACAAAACATTTTATGTAAAAAAAAATAAATATACGTACCTAATAAGAATAATTATTAAAAGCATTTATCACAAAAATAAGTTTACAAAAAATAAATACAGGTACATAACAAATACATGGGCACCCAGGTATCAGGCTACCATCCAGTTGTCAGAAGAAGCTGCCGAGGCCAGAAATAAGCACTTACGATTATATAGTACGAATTATTCGAGGAAATTCAGCAGAAGCGATACAAATCGAGATGTCTTGAATAGGTAATTTCTGAGCAGTGACCCTTTTACAAGCAGCAGTACGCAAAGGGAACAGGTAATTAAAAAAATCTTTTTCATCAGAAACCATCACACTTCTTCTTCCTGACACCGATAATGCATCTAAGAAGGATATACATACGACATAATAATTATTAAGGGATTTTTATTAGTTTAACTCTTCCGTATATTAAGTATTAAATAATATAAAATAAATATAATAAAGCCTTTTTTCATAAAAAAATACTGTTTCATAAGAGCGTTACAATTTTCAAAAAAAAATTTTTTTTAATTAGACCGTAAATCATTATATGTATGCATGTACATACAGTCTATTAAGAATGAGTTTAAACCTTTAAAATCAACATTTGGTTATTGAGTTTTACTATTTACACCGACTTTTTCCTTAGGAATGTGGCTTTTGAAAAAATCTTAAAAATTTAAATTTTTGGTTCTTAATTTTTTTTAGGGCATTTTGAAAACAAAAAATTTGACGAATTTTGCAGGAAATTTTTTTTTTTCGCCATTACATTTTGAATAAATCCGAAATAGTAATAGATAGAAAAGAAATGTGTTTGGTAAGTTTAAGCAGAATTTTCTGGTGCATCTTCTGATCCTCCTGCTATTAAAATCGGAGAATCCGTTTTCAAGTTATGACAAAATATATTAGGCACCCCAACGATTTAGAGAGTGAAATATGCCACGCCTTTAACAGAAAATCCTTACGTACTAGAAAAAAACGGAAAACAGATTTGAATTAAGGGCATCAAAATCAATATAGTCCACATACCTTTATTTCTAGCAGAGACAAAAAAAAAACACGTTTAATAATTTTGGCCAGCTTTTCAGGCCTAATACTCCTCTGTGCGTCATTAAAAAAATTATGGTAAAAAAACGATGACGCCAGCCAGTATTGTTGAAAAAAGTCTAAAATTTATAGAACTCTACAAATATCGAAAAAGATACTGAAAACGATACTCGTAAAAAATCACTATATCGGTTTTTGAAATATCGGTGATATATATCTACATTTTTTCCTAAATATCGAAAGAAGAAATTTCATTTAATACGTCACCCTTAAAAAAAATTACAATATTAAAGAAAAAATTTATTATTGATTGTCGAATCCCAGCTGAGAAAAAAAAATAAAATTTTTTACTTTTCACACAATAAAAAATGGTAAATATAGGTTTGTCATCCCGTATGAAATTTCTACAATTTTCATTTCCGACCCCATAAAGTATATATTTGCTGAAAGCTTATGAATAGAGGAGTCGATTAAGCCCTGTTCGTCTGTCCGTGTGTAGTTTGAAATCAACTTTTGAAGCCCACGACGTAAAGTATTAAAATATTGGAAATATTCGGGAGCAGATCGGTATTGAAAATCAGCAAAATCGGTACATAAACAACTGAGATATAACAACAACAACATACAACATATACAAACGTGGTATACTGGTTAGAGTTAATGTGGCATCGAATCCCAGCTGAGCCAAAAAATTTTTTTAAATTTATATACATACTAGCTAATACCCGGTGTGCTTCGCCACCCAAAATTTTAGTATTTAATTCATATGGCAGGTGCCACGCCCACTATTGTTAATGCATCCCATTTTATCCATAAACGTTTATTTGAATATCAAAGTTGCTTTTGCAAAATTTTACTACTCTAATCGATATCGTTTTCCAAATATACGAATTTTAGTATTTAATTCATATGGCCACGCCTACTATTGCAAGTCCGCCCATTTTTTACCCAAATGTTCGTGTGGATGTCAAAGTTTACCGTACTTAGTTGGAATACTCTAGCTGCATTAACTTTCGTGATATATAATATTTAATACTTATTCTTTAATAGGGCGTGGCATCCCGCCCACTTACACTTTCAAACCAAAGTATAGCCTATAGTTCCTTCCAGACATACAGAAAGATTCTGTGAAAATTTCAAGGAAATCGGTCCAGCCGTTTAACCGTCTATAAAGCACAAACAAACATACAAACATACAAACACACATTGATTTTTATATATATAGATGTATTATTTAAATTTTTATTGTTATTTTTATACCCTTCACCTGTGGTGCACAAGGATATATGTATATAGCTTTGTCATTCCGTTTGTAATTTCTACAATTTTCATTTCCGTATATATTTTCTGAAAGCTTATGAATAGAGGAGTCGATTAAGCCCTGGCCGTCTGTCCGTCTGCCCGTCTGCCGGTCTGTCCGTGTGTGGTTGAAATCAACTTTTAGAAGCAACTATATGTTACTCAGATCTCTATATTGTATCAATCTCTTGGAAATACCCAGGAATGAATCGCTATAAATTCAGCACAATCGCCCAATAACTTTCTGAGATATGAGCAAAAAACCACAACCACCTCGTTTTTTTCACAATTACAACAACCTACATTGTACATACTGGCTAAAGTAAACGTGGCATCGAATTCCAGCTTAGCCAAAAAAATGTTATTTTATTAAATTTAATATATTATTTATATTTTATTATTTTTTATATTTTTTTTAAATTTTTTTGTTGTAATTTTGTAATATAGCACTGTTACTTGTTTTTATTTATTTTTTTTCTATTTTTTTATACATTTTTTTATTTTATTTCTATATATTTTTTTTAAACATACATACGTAAACTTAATTTATAATTTTATGCTTTTATACATGCATGTTTTTTATATGTTGTACGTATTTCATATACATACATAAGTTGAATGGTAATACAAACAATTGCTATTGCATGAAGGTTATATTGTGAAGGATTTATAAGATTCGGCACGGTCGAATATAGCACTCTTACTTATTTTTTTTAATTTTTATTTTTTTTATTATTTTTATTTTTTTTAAATTTTTTTAATATGTTTATATTTTTTTTATTTTTCCTTTTTAACATACATACATAAACTCAATTTATAATTTTACAATGGGATGTTTTTATATATGTATGTATGTTTTTTAATATGTTTGTACGTATTTCATATGTGATGAATGGTGATAAAAACAATTGTTATTGCATGACTATACGTTGTGACTAGGGTTTGGGAACCGGGAATTCCCGCCCGGGAATTTCCGGGAATGAACCACTTAATATTCCCGGAAAAATTTTGCTCTTATTCCCGGGAAAACGGGAAATAAAAAATATGTAGTATATTAGGAAATATATTTAATTTTATTTTTAATTTCTTATCTGTTTCGGTAAATTTCAAGAATATTTGAATAAAATGTAAGGTTTTTAATTTGTTAGCATTTTTTGTTTGTTAAGTATTTACTATTACTATGTAAAAGAAAAACAAACGTCGTTGGTCAAAAATATTTCACGCCAAAGTTAACGACTTTCTGGAATTATTTTTAATAAGTACTTATAAATTTCAAGTGAATTAATTATATACATACATAATTAAATGTTTTCTTGTATATAAATGGTTCATTTTTATAAATATAATCACAAATTGTTTTTAAAAGTGGTCACAGAATTTGTAGGTATAATTTTTTTTTATTTATGATTGAATTTTTCTAATAATACTTTTTTTTAAATTCACTTTGCTTAGAAGCAAAATGTCTGAAGTTTGGAACTATTTTCAAAAGTAGACAACGCAGCACAATGTAATATTTCCCGAAAAGGTTAATGTTCAAGGGCGGTAGTACTAGTGGTCTCATACGGCATCTTCTTTTCGTTCATAAAATAAAATTTGAAAACGATTCTTAAACACCTGCACCAAATAAAAAAAAATTTCACCATTAAAAGTTTTTTAGACACCCAAACATTACCAGAAATTTTTTCAAAATTGGCAGCAGTCGATGGAATATCTATACGAACAATTACACAAAGTTATTTTATTCGTCAAAGTTTTTTCAGTAAAAATATGACGTTACCAAAATGAAACTGATGTTAAAAACATTGTAATAAAATATTACAACGCCGTTAAAAATACGATGGTGAAAACAATATCGAGTCAAATTTGCGACAATTTAAGGTTTGCTCTTGTATTAGACGAGTGGAGTAGTGTTGCCCAAAAAAGATATCTGTTAACATGCCAATAATTATTTTTATACCCGCCACAAAAAAAATGGTGGGGGTATATTCATTTTGTCATTCCGTTTGTAACACATCGAAATATCCATTTTAGACCCCATAAAGTATATATATTCTGAATCAGGGTTTGATTTGATGACGATCTAGCTATGTCCGTCCGTCTGTCCGTCTGTTGAAAGCACGATAGAGGTCGCACCGAAATAGCTAGGGGGCTCAAATTTTGCCAGAATCTTTCTTATTGACAAGGTTTGTTTGGTATTGAAAATGGGCTAAATCGGAATATTAGGAAGAGAGTTATAGCTCGAAAAGCAAGAGTAGGTCGAAAAAACCGTGTCCTACGAACATCGAATAAAATGGAATTGTGTCCAAACGGATTAACGTAGACTCATGAAACTTCGAATATATATTTCCTGAGTAAAAACAATATTATTCCCCGAAAATTATCTAAATCTATGCATTAGGAGAGGAGTTATCGATCAAAATGTACGAAAATTTATACCGCACAGTGTATTTTTCGGTATATTTAAAAACAAAAACGTCATAAAAGCAACAAACTTGGATGTACGACTCTGAAATTTTGCACACTTTGCTTTTTGGTGAGGGGCTTTTTTGTAACGGAAAATCAATATGCCACGCCCACTTTTACGCCCACCTCCCATATAACGTTTTAGCTAAAATTCATATAATTTCTCTATTAATAAAGATTTTGGAATAATAAAGGGCTATATTGAAACACCTAAGTTGTACTCATTCGCAAAAATAACTTTGACACGCCTACTATAACGCCCAATTTGCTAGGTATATCCCCCTAGGCAATGTCATTACTGTGCCAGAAAATTAAGGTGCCACGCCCACTTTTACGTCCACCTCCCATATAACGCTTTACTTAAAATTCATATAATTTCTCTATTAATAAAGATTTTGGAATAATAAAGGGCTATATTGAAACACATAAGTTGTACTCATTCGCAAAAAATAACTTTGACACGCCTACTATAACGCCCACTTATTACGTTATCCACCGTTAATGAAATTTAAAAGCTCAATAAACCACCAATATTAGAGATATGATGATCAAATTTGCTAGGTATATCCCCCTAGGCAATGTCATTACTGTGCCAGAAAATTAAGGTGCCACGCCCACTTTTACGCCCACCTCCCATATAACGCTTTACCTAAAATTCATATAATTTCTCTATTAATAAAAATTTTGGAATAATAAATGGCTATATTGAAACATCTAAGTTGTACTCATTCGCAAATACAACTTTGACACGCCTACTATAACGCCCACTTTTCACGTTATTTACCGTTAATGAAATTTAAAAGCTCATAAAACCGCCAAATTTAAAGGTTTGATGATAAAATTTGCTACGTATATCCTTCTAATCAATGTAATTGTTGTGCCAAAAAGTTAAGGTGACACGTCCACTTTAACGCCTACCTCCCATATAACGGTTTATCTTAAATTCATGTAATTTCTCTATTGACAAAGTTTATTGGAAAATAAAGGACTATATTGAAATATCTAAGTTGTATTTATTAGCAGACTCTTTATTGACACGCCTACTTTAACGCCCACTTTCATTGAAAGACTACATTTACAAAAGCATTTTTGTAGCATATCGAAGTATCTGATGGTCCAAATTTTCAATGACAATGTTGATGCTAAATTGCTGGGCATGATGATGAGGCGATGTTGGCTGCTCTTTTGCCACACTATCGCAAAAACCAGCAGTGGTTCCCATTCAACGAACTAAGAAGGCAGGATTATGTTGATCAAAAGAATTACGAAGTGCATAAAATGCATTTTGTTTTGAACGCCCATTTTCATAAAAAAACCTGAATATTAAACCTGAAAATTAATTTACAAATAATTAATTAATAATAATTAATTAATTAATTAATTAATTAATAATTAATAATAATGAATTTTCCTGAAAATGCTACACGAAGGAGTTGCGAAATATTGAGAATTTAAATACAAAAATTGGATATTTAAATATGAAAATTTAAAAAAAGAGATCAAATAAAATAAATAATTTAACCTGAATAACTTTAGCGCGTTGCTCATTTAGGTATCTTTTCACTGTTCAAATTAAGTTAGTCTAAGATTGAGAAATGTCAAATGAAATGCAAGAAAAAAACTTGTTGCTTATGTGTGGTTCACCTTCAACAGGGGCCCCTAAAAATTAACCACCCTTTATAAAGAAAGTAATACATATTTTATTTTAAAGAGATTATTCCATAGTGATTAACAAAATAATAAATAATGTACTTTAAATGTACACAAAATTGGTGGTGGGTATAAAAGATTCGGCACAGCCGAATATAGTACTCTTACTTGTTATAATTTGGGTTAAGTTTATATTTCCGGAAGATGTAATGCTGACACAATTAGGACTCTAATGGAAAATAAAATACTACTAAAACAACGAATTATTAACCAAATCGTGATGTTAAAGTTAACAAACATTACTTATTTTAAAAGAAATATTATTTTCGGGAATCCCGGGATTTCCCGGGAAGACGATTTTTTAATTCCCGTTTCCCGGGAACATAAAAAGACCGGGAAATCCCAAACCCTAGTTGTGACGGGTAAATAAGATTCGGCACGGCCGAAAAAGCACTTTTACTGGTTATACCTGCCACCAAAAAATGGTGGAGGTATATGTATTCATTTTGGAATTCCGTTTGTAACACATCGAAATATCCATTTTAGACCCTATAAAGTACATATTAATTTTTATTAATTAATTAATTTTATGACGATCTAGCTATGTCCGTCCGTCTGTTGAAAGCACGTAGAGGTTGGGCCGAAAAACCTTATAATATTTTGCCAGAATATTTCTTATACAAAAGGTTTTTTTGGTATTGAAAATGGGCTAAATCGGAATATTAGGAAGAGAGTAATAGCTCGTAATGCAAGAGTAGGTAAAAAACCATGTCCTTCCAACATTGAACAAAATTCAATTGTGTCCAAACGCATTAACGTAGAGCCATTAAACTTCGAATGTATATTTCCTCAGTAAAAAAAGTGTATTTTCCTGAAAATTGCTTAAATCTATGCATTAGGAAAGGAGTTATAGATCAAAATGTACGAAAATTTAAACCGCACAGTGTATTTTTCGGTATATTTAAAAATTAAAACCTAGTAAAACTGACAAAATTAGATGTACGATTTTGAAATTTGGCAAACATTGCTTTTTGGGCAAAGACTTTGTACTTTTTTGCACAAACCACAAAAATGAACGAAAGTAACGAATTGTGCCCAACTCTACACATATGTGTACGGTACACAGTGTACCCATGGTCTTAAGAGATTAAAGATTAAAAAATATTTTTAAAAAATTGTACATCAGTAGATTAAAAAAAAGTATTTGAATATTTAAAATAAATTTTTTAACTAAATTATATTTTTATTACCCTATCTATTCTTTTGTATATTCCAAACCAATATTTTATTTTATTATAATATTCTTATTATACCTGCCACCAAAAAATGGTGGGGGTATATTCATTTTGTCATTTCGTTTGTAAAACATCGAAATATCCATTTTAGACCCCATAAAGTATATATATTCTGAATTGGGGTTTCATTTTATGACGATCTAGATATGTCCATCCGTCTGTTGAAAACAGAATAGAGGTCGGACAGAATAAGCTCAACAAAATTTTTTATATTTATTTTTATTTTAAATTTTACCAAAATATTTCGTATACACAAGGTTTGTTTGGTATTGAAAATGGGCTAAATCGGAATATTAGGAAGAGAGTAATAGCTCGTAATGCAAGAGTAGGTAAAAAACCACGTCCTTCCAACATTAAATAAAATGGAACTGTTTCCTAACGCATTAACGTAGTCATGAAATTTCGAACGTATATTTCTTGAGTAAAAAAATTGCCAAAATCTATGAATTAGGAAAGGAGTAATAGATTAAAGCGTACGAAAAATTATACCGAGCAGTGTATTTTTCTATTCAAAATTTAAAACGTAATATAACTGACAACATTAGATGTATGATTTTGAAATTTTGCAATAATTGCTTGTTAGTCGTAGCTTATCTTAGAATTCAGATAAATCTTATACGACATTTTCCGTTATTATTATCAATGCCCTTTTCGATTATAAATTTTAACGAAAAAAGTTGTATTAAACTAGTCAAGTCCTTATATTTAAAACTATCCGCCATTTTGTTTTAATTTCGTCGATTAAACAATTTCTCAAAAAAAAAAAAAAAAAAGATGATTTATCTGGTCAATATATAAAATAAGGAAGATGATTCTAACATCGGACTTAGAGTCTGAAAAAGATGTGCACTAAAAGTTCGTTGTTAGAGAAGTTCCAAAAAATAGAATACGAAGATGATGAAGAAATAATGAAAATCTTATATCTTATAAATTTTAATACATATCCAAATTTAAGCATAAGTATTCAATTTCTTAATGCAAAATTAAAAAAAAAACAAGTAAGAATGCCGAATCTTATATACCCTTCACCATTATACATTATTATACCAGCCTTTATCTTTGATATTTATGAGGTTAAAAACACAATATGTGTTTACACTTGGTTTCGGAAACATTATTCTATCCTGTTCAGACAGATATTTTTAATTGTTTCAATTTAGTGTTGATTGAGCAATTAAAATATGTAAGTGTTCACAAATACTCAATTTATCTTACTCCATTAGCATTTGATAGCTGTAAAATACGATGTATTTATACCAAATCAAATAATGCCTTCTTTTCAGTGTTTTTCCTGTGGATAAAATATATTTACAATTATATTTATAGATATATATGTATACTTATATGTATGTATTTGAATTTATTCAAACATTTTTTAAAATTTTCTTCAAAAATTTTTTATTTTCTTAATTTTTATTTTTTGTATATTTATTTGTTTGACATTAAAAATGCCACCTATAGAACTTTCTTCTCACTGAACATACTTCTCAAGAGTTGTATTTCGAGTTTTAGACAATAAGTGAAACAATTAAATATATATTGCTCAATTTAAAAATAATTTTTAGTATTGTAAATTGAGCTCAATTAGGCCTTTAATTGCGATAATATTATAAATTGGCAATTAAGGCGCCTGTGTGAACATAGTATTAGTGTTCACATATACTCAATTTATCTTACTCCATTAGCATTTAATAGCTGTAAAAATACGATGTATTTATACCAAATCAAATAATGCCTTCTCTTTAGTTTTTTTCCTGTTAGTAAAATATATCTACAATTATATTTATAAATATAAATATGTATTTGACTTTATTCAAAAATTTTATTTAAATTTCCATCAACCATTTTTAATTTTCTTACTTTTTATTTTTTGTATATTTATTTGTTTTAGATAAGAAATGCCACCTATAGAATTTTCTTCTCTCTGAACATACTTCTCAAGAGTTGTATTTCGAGTTTTGGACAATAAGTGAAACAATTAAATATATATTGCTCAATTTAAAAATAATTTTTAGTATTGTAAATTGAGCTCAATAAGGCCTTTAATTGCGATAATATTATAAATTGGCAATTAAGGCGCCTGTGTGAACATAGTATTAGTGTTCACATATACTCAATTTATCTTACTCCATTAGCATTTAATAGCTGTAAAAATACGATGTATTTATACCAAATCAAATAATGCCTTCTCTTTAGTTTTTTTCCTGTTAGTAAAATATATCTACAATTATATTTATAAATATAAATATGTATTTGACTTTATTCAAAAATTTTATTTAAATTTCCATCAACCATTTTTAATTTTCTTACTTTTTATTTTTTGTATATTTATTTGTTTTAGATAAGAAATGCCACCTATAGAATTTTCTTCTCACTGAACATACTTCTCAAGAGTTGTATTTCGAGTTTTAGACAATAAGTGAAACAATTAAATATATATTGCTCAATTTAAAAATAATTTTTAGTATTGTAAATTGAGCTCAATAAGGCCTTTAATTGCGATAATATTATAAATTGGCAATTAAGGCGCCTGTGTGAACATAGTATTAGTGTTCACATATACTCAATTTATCTTACTCCATTAGCATTTAATAGCTGTAAAAATACGATGTATTTATACCAAATCAAATAATGCCTTCTCTTTAGTTTTTTTCCTGTTAGTAAAATATATCTACAATTATATTTATAAATATAAATATGTATTTGACTTTATTCAAAAATTTTATTTAAATTTCCATCAACCATTTTTAATTTTCTTACTTTTTATTTTTTGTATATTTATTTGTTTTAGATAAGAAATGCCACCTATAGAATTTTCTTCTCACTGAACATACTTCTCAAGAGTTGTATTTCGAGTTTTAGACAATAAGTGAAACAATTAAATATATATTGCTCAATTTAAAAATAATTTTTAGTATTGTAAATTGAGCTCAATAAGGCCTTTAATTGCGATAATATTATAAATTGGCAATTAAGGCGCCTGTGTGAACATAGTATTAGTGTTCACATATACTCAATTTATCTTACTCCATTAGCATTTAATAGCTGTAAAAATACGATGTATTTATACCAAATCAAATAATGCCTTCTCTTTAGTTTTTTTCCTGTTAGTAAAATATATCTACAATTATGTTTATAAATATAAATATGTATTTGACTTTATTCAAAAATTTTATTTAAATTTCCATCAACCATTTTTAATTTTCTTACTTTTTATTTTTTGTATATTTATTTGTTTTAGATAAGAAATGCCACCTATAGAATTTTCTTCTCTCTGAACATACTTCTCAAGAGTTGTATTTCGAGTTTTGGACAATAAGTGAAACAATAAAGTATATATTGCTCTATTTATAAGCAATTTTTAGTATGGTAAATTGAGCTCAATAAAGGCCTTTAATTGCGAGAATATTATAAATTGACAAATAAGGCGAGTATGTGAACATAGTATAAGATTTAAAATTTTTATATTGTTAATTAACTTTAATAATCAAATACTAGATTTTGACTATATATACATTTTTTGTACTTAATTTTATAGGAGTGACGTTTTCTGCCATTATATTTGATATCCATATTGATTCTCTTGATTTACTTAAAAAAAAATAATAATAATATTTCGTTTGTAAATTTTAGGAAAAATACAGAAGCGGTTGTATTTCAGTGCTTATATCTCAGTCAGTTTCAATTTGGTTTTTTTCCATCAGATCGGGATTGTTTTTATGGGCGTGGCAAATTTTTTCCCCTAAATTAGTCAGAAACGGAGACATATTTTATCCTAACTCGAGAACCAGTCATCTGATTTTCAAAAATAAAACTCCAAAAGATGTGTAACAAAATTTTATTTATTTTAGTCGAATAGAATTTTTCTTTATCTCTTATCGTTTTGGAACTATTCATAAATTAATGGGGAAAAACATTTTTTTCGTGCAAAATTCTTAATATTTTTCAATTTAAAAATGAAATTAAAAAAAATATAAAGCAAATATTCAACATTTTGAACTTTTTTCTGAGAGCTACTTATCTTAGAAATAAAAAAAGCCATAAACCATAAAAATCGGTTTAAAAAATGTAGATTTTATTGTCAATTTACCGCAGGTACCAAATATGTCTAATGACCAAATATGTGTAATGCAGCAAACAACGTCAGAGTGGGCGCACTAAGGCGCCTTGTAGCAACAATGAATGGCAACTATTTACTTCTTTCTATTTTCGTACAACAAAAACAAATACAAATATTCACAGGCTGTTTTATTTAAAAAAACACAAAACTTTTGTTAATAATTATTAATTTTTATTAAGGAAAGGAGCTTAAGCAGTCCATGCTCTTTCTTCCACATCATTCAATTTCGTTCTAAAGACCTCGTCCTTCATAATTTGTCGTATTTGTGGACCTACAAATATGCCTTCTTTTACTTTAGCATCTCTGATTTTAGGAAATTTGCTCTTAATGTATAGAAAGCCTTCACCGTCCTTGTTCATTGCTTTGACAAAATTTTTCATTAGGCCTAGCTTTATGTGATCTTTTTGATTTAAAGGCTCTTCTGCTACATTTTTTTTTCCTGTAATAAAATTTACTCTTTTCGGCAAAATTTTAACATATTTCATGCATACGCGAGTGGGACCGATGGAAATTTGTTGCCATTGTGAAGTAAAACGGCTTTCAAACTTATCTTGGATGAATCAATAAAAAGCCGCCAATCCTCAGATTTATAACTGAAACACAGTTGTCACAAAAGTCCATCAGCATTATCACAAAATACCAAACCTTCCTCTCTGCTGAAATATCTCAAAAAAGGTTGTTCTTTATTTCGAAAGTACGAGACGTTAACATCCTTTTGTACCAAATTCCATTCTTTTCATTGGGATGCAAGAAGATCAGACTTGTTTTTTTAAAAGCCCTAATTTACGAACTTAGTTATTCATATCAGTTTAATTCGGAAAATAAGGTGTACTCGTTGGACTTCCAAATGAATGCGAAGAAACACCAATGCTGACGTAAGTGGATTCAGTTGCTGCAGAAAACCCATCTTCTTCATCGTCTGTAGGAGGCAATGGAGATAAACATTTAGTTGTAAACTGGTCGTTTGACGCATGAAGTATTTGGATATGTAACTTTATTATTGATTTTTTTCGTAAACCCACGTGTTTTAGTATGGCAAAAGTAGCAATCATTTTGATGAGTTTGTGGTTCACTCCAAATCGCTGACTTCATAAACGGCAAAGACTTATGACTTCCTTTCACACAACCTCTTAAAGAACTTGCACAGCTACTACAACATATTTAAGGCAGCTAATTTTTATCCCTATCATCGATAGGAAACCCAAAATAACGGGGATAAGCATTTTTAATCTTGAAAGATATTGTCTCCCGTTGAGAACTTAAAGTTAGATTGCCACAAACGTAACAAAATAAATTTGGAGATTTGTTACAAATCCTCGACATTTTGTAATATGAAAGCGTTTGTGGATTCTTTAATTGCTTTATTTCTTTACACAATAACAAAGTACACTAAGTATAAGATCTATTTACTGTTACCGATTTTAACCGCACAATATTCAAATTAAAAGTGACTCACTTATTGTCCATCAGCTTCTATACATACAATAAATTCTAGAATCTACCCTTATGTTCTTAATTTGAAATCAAGTTAAAAGTTTAAATGCAATTATTAAGGAATTGATTGTATTTATATAAATAAGTAGTAATAATATACTAATCTTTTTTAGTTAAAGCATAAAACAATCGTTTGATATGAAACGAGGTTGAGGAAGTAAGGCATCGATATATCGTATGTAAGGCTGGGTACCTGCGGTGAATTGACAATAAAATCAACATCTTTTAACCGATTTATATGGTTTATGGCTTTTTTTATTTCTAAGATGAGTAGTTTTCAGAAAAAGGTTTAAAATGTTGAATATTTGTTTTATAAATTTTTTTTAATTTAATTTTTAAATTGAAAAATATTATGAATTTTGCACGAAAAAAATGTTTTTTCTCCATTAATTTTTGAATAATTCCAAAACGATAAGAGATAGAGAAAAACTTTATTCGATTTCTCGAGTTAGGATGAAATATGTCTTCGTACCTGACTAATTTAATGGAAAAAATTTGCCACGCCCATAAAAAAAATCCCGATCTGATGGAAAAAAACTGACAACGGATTTGTGTTCAGAGCATCAAAATCCATGTAGTCCACATAGTTTTAATAAACGGGAAGACAAAAAATGATTTTTTGTAGGGCAGTGTTATTAATTACACTATGCTAGTTGAAAAAACAGACAAGCCTGGCGTTTTAATATAATTCGGGTACGCTGAATCTAGTGGTGCCCACGGTTTTTTAAGATTGGCTCTGGTTTTCGAGATATATCGTTATTTCCAAAATGGAAGAGGTTGCTTAACATATGTTCGTGTAACTCAAAAACGCTTTAGCTTATTGAAAAAACTTAAAATTCCGCAATAAAATTTCCTTTAAGAAAAGTAAAATTTCTTTCTAATATCCGCAGTCGTTTTAGAAACATAATTTTTTTTTTTGAAAAAAAAAACTAATTTTTTGATCAAAATTTCGAAATTTTAGTTTTTTAAAAATTCATAAAAAATTAAAAAATGCAGGTAGGCTTCTAATTTTTTGCAGACATATAAAAAATGAATCTGATAACAAAACAAGCCATAAATGTTTAAAATCTGTTGGCAACTTTTGATTTTATTCACAAAAGTCGACAAATTTTAATTAATTTAAGAATGTTTTTTCAATAAGCTAAAGCATTTTTGAGTTACGCTAACATATGTTGTGCAACCTCCTCCATTTTCGAAATAACGGTATATCTCAAAAACCAGAGCCAATCTTAAAAAACCGCGGGCACCACTGGATTCAGCGTACCCGAATTATGTTAAAACGCCAGGTGCCCAGCTTGTCACGAAAAAAAAGTGTCAATTTCATGCACAGTGTTATTATTATGTATGTGAGTTAAAAAAATTTGATTTGAAAAAAACACACGTACAGACGGTGATCATTTAATAAACTTCCCTCATCATTACCTTTCTAAAAATATATTTTATGTATTTAACATTTTCCTTAGTTAGTTGGTTAACAGTAACATGGTAAGTTTTACCAAGAATGATAGAAATAATGATAACGCCATGCGCATGCTTTCCTGTTAGACGACGTATTTGGTTAACATTTAGGATTGCCAATTAAAAATTTTCTAATTGAAACACAACAATTCTAAATCAAAAATGGTGTCGAAAATAATAATGCAAAATGTAATGTGGGGTATAATGTTAAATTTGAAATTTAGGCTACGATGCTACGATAGCGCTTGATGCCAATATAAGTATTACCAGATTCAGCACTTCCCTATATAGCATTACTACCTGTTTTTTTTATTGCAGTACCAATAATAAAATTTACCTTGTAATGTTTAGGACTCTAACTGACATACCTAAATAGGAGAGTTGAGTGTTAAACATTAGACATTTGTATTTTGTTTTTGTAACAAACACATATGCTTTTCATAACATATTTTTTTTAGCTTTTTATACCCGCCACCAAAAAAATGGTGGGGGTATATTAATATTGTCATTCCGTTTGTAACACATCGAAATATCCATTTTAGACCCCATAAAGTATATACATATGTATGTATATTCTGAATCGCGGTTTTATTTTATGATGATCTAGATATGTCCATCCGTCCGTCTGTTGAAAGCACGATAGAGATCGCACTGAAAAGGCTAGAGGGCTCAAATTTTGCCAGAAACTTCTTATAGACAAGGTTTGTTTGGTATTGAAAATGGACCAAATCGGAATATTAGGAAGTGAGTTATAGCTCGTAATGCAAGAGTAGGTCGAAAAAACCGTGTCCTTCGAACATCGAATAAAATGCAATTGTGTCCAACCGCATTGACGTACGGTCATGAATATATTTTTCTTGAGTAAAAACAACATTTCTCCCCAAAAATTGCTTAAATCTATGCATTAGGAAAGGAGTTATAGATCAAAATGTACGAAAATTTATACCGTGCAGTGTATTTTTCAATATATTTAAAATTTAAAGCCTAATAAAACGGACAAAATTAGATGTACGATTTTGAAATTTTGCACACTTTGCTTTTTAGTAACAGGCTTTGTTTTAACGGAAAATCAATGTGACACGCCCACTTTTACCCCCACCTCCCATATAATGTTTTACCTAATTCATATAATTTCTCTATGAATAAAGATTTTGGAATAATAAAGGACTATATTGAAATATCTTAGTTGTATTTATTAGCAGAAATTACTTTGACACGCCTACTATAACGCCCACTTTTCACGTTATTTACCGTTAATGAAATTTAAAAGCTCATAAAACCGCCAAAATTAGAGGTACGATTATAAAATTTGCTACGTATATCCCTCTAGGCAATGTCATTACTATGCCTGAAAATTAAGGTGACGCGCCCACTTTTACGCCCACCTCCCATATAATGCTTTATCTCAAATTCATATAATTTCTCTATGAATAAAGATTTTGGAATAATAAAGGACTATATTGAAATATCTAAGTTATAGTCATTCGCAAAAATAACTTAGACACGCCTAATATAACGCCCACTTTTCACGTTATCTACCGTTAATGAGATGTAAAAGCTCATAACACCGATAATATTAGAGGTATTTGCTACATATATACTTCTAATCAATGTTATTGTTATGCCAAAAAGTTTAGGTGACACGCCCACTTTAACGCCTACCTCCCATATAACGGTTTATCTTAAATTCATATAATTTCTCTATTGACAAAGTTTTTTGAAAAATAAAAGAACTATATTGAAATATCTAAGTTGTATTTATTAGCAGAAATTTTATTGACACGCCTACTTTAACGCCCATTTTCACTGAAAGACTAAATTTACGAAAACATTTTACTAGCATATCGAAGTTATAATGGGTGGTTAAATTTAAAGGGCCGATGTTGATTTTAAATATAACACAAATTATTTAGGAAATTATCATTTCTTTTTATAATGATAATATTTGTATGATTCAATTATGTATGAAACAAAATATCGGCCAAACTATTATTATAAAGAGATTATTCCATAGCGATTAACAAAATAATAAATATTGTGCTTTAAATGTACACAAAATTGGTGGTGGGTATAAAAGATTCGGCACAGCCGAATATAGTACTCCTACTTGTTATAATTGCAATGTTTTGCCAATATTTCTCTGTGGTTTATCGATATATGTAAGTACATACGAGGATGTAGCTATTAATCAGGCAATCACACTGATATCGTAATCATTTAAAGTGTATGTTGTGGTATGTATGTATGTTGTATTTTTATATGTAGTTATAAACCCAGCCTGCAAAATAGTACGACAATGTCTGAACCAGACAAGTCTGATAAATATCTGATTTTTAACGGACATTTCGTACAGATTTCTGCCAGACATGTCTGGCAAATAAGAAATACGACATTCGAATTTGAAAAATTAAACAAAAAAAAATTAAAAAAATACTAATAATTTACTCAGTGATTAAAAAGTAAATAATACTTAGTATTTAAAAAACTAATAGTTAAAATTAAATATATGGAAAAATTAACAAATAACTAAATTTAAAAAAGTAAAGTTAAAAAAATTTTTTTAATATAAAAATAAGAATATAATATAAACCAATTAGCAGTTATATTTAAATAATAACACGTAACAGTGCTATATTCGGCTGTGCCGAATCTTATATACCCTTCACAACGTGTAGTCATGCAATAACAATTGTTTGTATCACCATTCATCTCATATCAAATCGTACATACATATAAAAAACATACATATAAAAAACATATTGTAAAATTATAAATTGAGTTTACGTAGATATGTATGTTTCTATATATATAAATCTATATATATAAAAGTGAAACTCTGTGTGTTTGTGTGTGTGTGTGTGTTAGCTATAGACTCCGAAACTACAAAACCGATCGGGCTCAAACTTTGGTAAGTTGTTGTACACATACCAGGGAGTGTTTATGGGTGAAAAAAAGTGGGCGGAGCCACGCTCATAAAAAATTAAATATCAGTTTTAGCTACTTGCACTTGACCGATTTTTCTGAAACTTTGCACACATATCGAGCTGTCATGACTAAATAATTTCGTGATAAGAAAAGTGGGCGGGGCCACGCCCCTAAAAAAATTTAATTTTGAGGTACTTGCACTGGACCGATTTTTCTGAAACTTTGCACACATATTGCGCTGTCATGGGTTTATAATTTCGTGATTAAAAAAGTGGGCGGGGCCACGCCCATAAAAAATTAGTTATCAGTTTTAGCTACTTGCACTGGACCGAATTTTCTGAAACTTTGCACACATACTGAGCTATCATGACTTTACACTTTCGTCCTTAGAAAAGTGGGCAGTGCCACGCCTATTAAAAAATAGGTATCATTTTGAGGTACTTGCACTGGACCGATTTTTCTGAAACTTTGCACACATATTGAGTTGTCATGACTATGCAGTTTCGTATTTAGAAAAGTGGGCAGTGCCACGCCCATAAAAAAAGGTATCATTTTGAGGTACTTACACTGGACCGATTTTTCTGAAACTTTGCACACTTATTGAGCTGTCATGATTGGCTAGCCGGGATTGGCTAGTAATATATAAAATGAAAAAAAATTTTTAGCTTAGCTGGGATTCGATGCCACGTTTACTCCAACCAGTATATATGTATGTTGTTGTTGTAATTGTGAAAGAAACGAGGTGGTCGTGGTTTTTTGCTCATATCTCAGAAAGTTATAGGGCGATTGTGCTGAATTTCAATAGCAATTCATTCCCGGATATTTCCAAGAGATTAATACCATGCACAGATCTGAGAAACATATAGTTGCTTCTAAAAGTTGATTTCAGGTAACAGACGGACATACGGACAGACTGTCAGGGCTAAATCGACTCCTCTATTCATTAGCTTTCAGAAAATATATACTTTATGGGGTCGGAAATGAATATTGTTGAAATTACAAACGGAATGACAAAGCTATATATACCCTTGTGCACCACAGGTGAAGGGTATAAAAAGAGTTTGTATTTTTTATGAAAAGAACATACGTAACGATTTCTGCAAACAACTATTTTGTAATGCAAAAACATAATCAACAAATCAAGGTTTGTAATAAATATAACTTTGCACATGAAGCGTATTTTTAATGATCCATCTTGTTTCTTTCCTGCAGATGCTCAAGACTACATATTCACAGTACTTTTTAACGCAGTTTTACCATCGTCAGCTTGATTTATGGATAACTCCGGAAAAAGGCATAAAAAGGTCACAATAGTAGACGCACATGAAAGTTTAGTCCTACGAGTGAAGACAATAAATGACTACAGAAGACAAATTGATGCTGTTATCGATAAGTATTATTCTGCTGGATTAACAGTACAACTGTCTTTAATCGTTGAGGGCATGAGTGATGATTTGCCCTAAAATGTTTCAAGTGCTCTCATTGAAATATCCAAGAGCATCCCAGCAAGTTTGGCGTTTCACCCAAAATTACTTTTTTAATATTCATACCACCTTTGATTCCAAATCGCCCAATATTACTTCTCTTATCAATTTTTTAAGAAATAATTAAAATAACTATGTACATTTGTTTTCGGTGGCTTAAAAAATTTTCAAAAGCAGTTCTTCTTATATCTCATTTAAATTAGACCACTTAATAACAACAAAGCTTCTTAAGCTTCAGTGGATGCAAAACAATTGTAAGCATAAATAAATAAATAAATAAATTAAAATTAAAAAAAAATTAGTTTTATTTCAACATTGGCTTTGATAAAAACCAATAGGCATATTTTTAAGAATTCAAATTTAAAAATAATTCGATAACAAGAATTTCATTCTTAAAATTTTAGAATTTATTCTTGATTTAAAACTTATAATAAGAACACAATCTTAAATTCGATCTTGAAATAAAATTTTTTTCAAGATTATATTCTTGAATTTATTGAGATTATTATTAAGAACAAAATCTTAAATACGATCTTAAAATGAGAATTTATTTAAGAATATAATTATAAATGTGATCTTAAAAAAATCAAGATTTTATTATTGTGTTAAGAATTTTTGCGCTTCACAGACTTTTTAAACTGAAATACTTAATTTCAAGCGTTCTTTGCCGACAATTTTGCAGGCTGGGAAACAAATGTATATACATACATATATATATGTGCGAACTGTAATTTAAATGTTTGCTGTTGACAACAGGTTATATTTAGTACCAAGCATGATGCACATTATTTCTCCTCCAAGCATATGTTGAATCATAAGCAAACAAAAGCCCTTACATTTATTTATTTATTTACATACAAAAACTTATTTGTATGTACCTGAATTACAGTCATCGAATCGTAGTCGGCTGTACTTTTTTCAATAAGTCGACAACTTCCAGTTGTTAAAAGACATTCGATTATTCATTATCACACGCGTGTACATACAAATAAGTATTTATTTAACTATGCGCATCCATAAGACAGTGCGAACTGAATTAATAACTAAGAATATATCAATAACTAAATATTTCAATAATTAGTACAGTGCTTAAAAAATCAAATAATATTTATAAAAAACCAAATAGAAACTAAACGTTAAAATGTATCTGACAGAAAGTTCCATAAATATTTATTCTACTTTATATGTAATTATAATAAAACGCGCAAGCATTTTATTAAATATTATCATACTGATAATCAGTATAAATAGTACTTGTCGGTCGTATGCTGCATTTATTTCAATTCAAAGCAATCGAGATGTCGTTATAACAGATGCGGTATGTTAAAGATTAAAAAAAAAAGAAGATTTTAGTTTATTGATTGTTGGGTTTAAGCAATAGTGAAATGCATATAGACGGGCTTAAACCAAACAACCTATAAAATGTAATATTGAATAATATTAGGACAATATCCTAAATAATTAGTAAATATTGTTTTTATTGTAAAGAAACTGAACAATCATCAGGTAGCACCAGTTCTGCGACAAAGAGTAGTTTTGAGACTAGTCCGATGGGTTATATGGTGCAGCCGTAGGACATCGTAATGTTAAATCGTTCAACGGTAAACGTTTTCTCCATACATTTGGGTGATCTTTGGATTATTCCTAGTCCATTACGGAGTATACTTTACATGCGTGTATGGACTAGTCGCGTTGTCTGCAGGGTATATATACACAATATATACACATACACAGAAAAAAAGTAGTAATAGCAAATGATTTTAACTTACCCCAAGTAAAATTTACATTCGAATCGTTCCCAATAGCAGTTGCTATTTGTTGCAACTACAAAAGTGCTGTTAGCCTTAATACAGATCGGCAAATGTAAAAATGGTTTTTCCAAAAAAAAACATGTCTATGATCCAAATACAATTTGGCAAATACAAGAACTGTATTACCAAATGCAATTGTGTTTATCCCAAATGCAGTTCGTCAAATACAAAATTTGTATTAACACAAACAATTGTCTTTGTCCCAAATACAATGCGCCAAATGCAAAAACTGTTTTTTTTTTAATTTTTAGATTTTGTTTTTATTTATAAAATTGTACAGTGAGAAAAATAAAATTAAAAGTTTTAAACGAATAAAATAAAAGTAGTGCATTAGTTAGGGCCTATTTTTATGAAAAGTTAAATATTTGATACAAGGCATATTCATAAGGTATATGCAACGGCGAATTCATACAACAAAGCAACTTTTCATGGGATGTTTTATGTCAGGCCAATTCGTATATCAGGGATGAAAAAGTTTTTTTTACATATTAAATATAATAAAATTTGATTAAAAAAAGGATATAAATTTTTTAAACACATTATTAATGACGCAAAAGCAACAAATATACATAAATTTAGTACATTTATTATCCAAAAAGTACACTCAAATTAATTGTTTAATACCGAAACCAAAATCACATTTCCTATCCCTGCATTAATAAATGAAATCAAGGCGAATTAAACAAATTTTGACAAAAAGTTTCACCATCAGCTGGGCTGAAAATTTCACCTGTATTATTATTAAATATATATTATATATGTATAATGTAATACATAGTTATTACACTAACAGAGCTCTCAAGGGTGTCCAAAATGTCGTACTGTGATAATATCCAAAATTTTTTTTAAATTTTTGAAAAATTTTGTACTGCTTACTGCTAAATTTTAAGACTATTTAAATTTTTTTTAAATTATCACGCTATGACAATACGACATTTAGGGTACCTTATAAATTAGCCAATTATATTTATATACTTGCAGCATAACATTAAACTCTGCAAAAGGAATTATTTTATTTTATTCGCACAACAGTGCTTCCAGTGTTTAAAGTTACTGTTTTGCAAGGTTACGAAAATGTTTCACTTTCTTCAATATAGTCATTAATCATTTTCTGCATTATTTGTTATTATCCTCACCAATCACGAAAATTTTAGGTTGAATTGTTGACTACTCTTGGAAAGCGAGTTGGCGTTGCTCGTCCTTTTTTTAATAAAATCATTTACATTTAATAAGTGGACAATAATGTCACTTTGAGCATCGGTTATGGAAGGCTTTAAAGTTGGCTTTGAAGGTGAAAGAATTATCTAATGCAACAAGTAAAAAAATATAGAAGTGCTTAGCATCTAAAAAATAAACAAATTAATATCACAAATTTTTTCTTAAATTATGCATTACTTGTATCTTTTGTGCTTTCATTTTCTCAAGCTATTGCATTTTTATTTAGTTTTTCTTATGTGTTTACACTACATTTCTACTTAATTTAACACAGTTTCATCACTTACAGCCCATGACTTTACTAAATCAAATATTTATACTTCTAAAACATTTTCTTCAAAAATTTCTAGTACACTGTGGTTGTTTAACATTTTTTGCACGTGGTTTTACCTTAATAAACTAAATGCAATTAAACGAAAAACAGCATTGTCAAACAACGAACTAAAATTAACTGCAGATTGAATTTAAAAAGACAAGCCTGCTATTTAAACAACAACAATCCGTATTTGATGTAAATAATTTATGTCGTGTATCCTCAAATAAAGAATATTTGATTTTAATAAATTGCTGTTGATATGCCTTTTCAAATGCAATCGAATTTAAGTGAATGACTATCGCATTTGTTTTAAATTATTTTGTTCTTGTTTTTTCTACTGCAATTTAGCTCTTGCTGTAAGTGCAGCGCACTCACCACAACTATTTGCGGTAAATATAAAATAATTTGAATCAATTACTTTTTATTTGCGACTAATAGAAATTCTTCAACAGTAAAAAGTTTTTGTCATTACTACAGTTTTTTTTTCTGTGTACATAAATAAAATTTGACATTTTACTTAAACCTTAAGGTAGAGAAAAAACAATTAGCTCACTAATGATTGATTATTGTACCATGATGATTGTACCATGGAAGTTACAATGTGTATCTCTGATTCAATTTACTTAGAAAAGATAAAAGTAGAGTAAATATATTTCGAGCATATATTTTCTAACTAGAAGCAAGATCAATGCTACTGAGTTTCAAAAATTAAGGTTTATAATTTGCAAAAATGACCCTAAAAATAATAAAAGTAACATTTTTTCCTTCACTAAAACTTCAACTTGGTTTATTTTTACCTACATTCAGAATTCTATATATACAAAATATATAAAAAAATGAGAAAAAGTAATTTTGGTCGTCAATAATATTAGGAGTTAGACCTCGGATCAAAAAACACTAATTTTAAGAATCCATGTTTACAAACGTAAAAATACAAAGAGTACAATAAAAATGCGAAAAGGCTTTTTTTGTGTCTTCAATATCATTTTAATTCTAAACTTGAATAAATAATGCTTTATTTTACAATTTTAACTTTATAAACGTAGAAAATAGAAAAAGTCCCATTTAAATTCAGAAAAGTACATTCTCATTTTCAGTTTTACCTGGAATCAAAAGTTCTTGATTGTACAATCCTACCTTCACAAACGTAGAAAATACAAAAAGTACCATAAAAATTCAAAAAAGTACCGTTTTGGTCGCCCATAACATTTTCAGTGTCACCTGGAATCAATAGTCCTTGATTGAACTATCCTATCTTCATAAACGTAGAAAATAAAAAAGTACCACAAAAATTCAAAAAAGTACCTTCTTGGTCGACCATAAGATTTTTAGTCTCATCTTGTATCAATAGTCACTAATTTCAAAATTCTAGCTTCGAAAACGTAGAATACAAAAAGTACATATGGTACAAAAAGTACCATAAAAATTCAAAAAAGTACCTTTTTTGTCGACTATAACATTTTTAGTCTCAACTTGTATCAATAGTCACTAAATTCTATCTTCGCAACGTTGAAAATACAAAAAGTACCATAACAATTCAAAAAAGTACCTTTTTGGTCGCCCATAACATTTTTAGTCTCACCTGGAATCAATAGTCCTTGATTGTACAATCCTCCCTTCATAAACGCAGACAATACAAAAAGTACCATAAAAATTCAAAAAAGTACCATAAAAATTCAAAAAAGTACCTTTTTGGTCGCACATAACATTTTAGTCCCACATGGAATCAATAGTCCTTGATTGTACAATCCTACCTTCATAAACGTAAAAAATACAAAAAGTACCATAAAAATTCAAAAAAGTACCTTTTTGGTCGCCCAAAACATTTTTAGTCTTACCTGGAATCAATAGTCCTTTTCTTTACAATTCTACCTTTATAAACGTAGAAAATGCAAAAAGTACCATAGAAAAACGAAAAAGTACATTTTTGGTCCAAGTTACAAAATCCAAGTTTGAAATGTTCAAATATCTATGTAACAAAATATTATAATAGACTTGATTTAAAGTCAGCAAATCTACTCTTTTTTGCATAAAAGTAATTATGTCCTAAAAAGTACCAAACTCTTTTCCCGATTTTTTCCCCGTTCTACCCTGTTAGGAATGTGTTTCAATTTTTACTAAATTACATAGTTTTTATGTCTGGTGAAATCCCAATTAAAATCTTTGTGTAAATCGGCCGTCTGATTAGGAATTACATATATTTTTCGGAATTTTTTCCCTTTTTGGTACCTTTTTTGTCCCCGAAAAAGTTTCCAAAAATTTCACCTAAATAATTGTTCATATTCTATTAGGAAATAATAATTGTCAAATTTTGTCCCATTGATTAATATTAGAAAAGTTTCTTTTAAAAAAAGTACCAAAAATAGGGACAATTTTTACCCCTTGTACATGCGAATTTTAAAAAAGTGCCGAATTCCTATTAATATTTTTTGAGGATTACTTAAAACAGTTTAAATTTTTGTCCTAGCTTTATGTGCTTGGAAGTTACATAGGGTACCAAAAAAGTACCAAATTATAGTTTTTACCCATTTTTTCCCCTTAGGGTTTTAGAAAAATAAAAAAGGGCCAGATATCTGTCAGCTTATTTTTTGTGCAAATTACAATACTTTTTGAATTTAAGTTGTATCATTTTTAGTTTAGCAGATATAAGATTACCGATTTTACCCGTTTTTACCCCCTTAAAGTACGAATTTCCAAAAATTCCTTTTTAGTGGAGCTATACATTGAAAGGGGAACCGATTGTCCAAATTTCATGTCTCTAGCTCTTTGCGTTTGGGCTGTGCGATGATGAATCAGTCAGTCAGTCAGTTAGTCAGTTAGTCAGTATCAGCGACCGATTGCTTTTGTTTAAGCTAAATCAACTTCTCTAAAGATTCTCTGCATTAGAAAACCCATCTAGGGTGTCAAATTTCATGAATTCACTATTTTTGTATTTGTATTTAAAAAGCCTGGTAAAACAAACATTGACATCAAAACAAAAATTCAATGAAATAATAAAGCGCAGAGTATGAAAATGCAACACAGAGGGGGAAACTTTAATTGCACTCTACTCAAAAACTTGTTTTGAAAAATGGTGTTTCACCTCTGCCATACTTACTACATGAAACCATTTAGTATCTTAAATTTCTCGTTGTAGTGCAAATATATACAACTTTTGTAAAATTTTTAATTATCCAAAAACTAACAAAAAATTTTCATCAAAAAAAGCGTGACTGCCAGAAAAGAATAAAAAATTGAATAAACGTATTACCCATCTGAGAAAGGATGATTTGGTAAGTACCTGCATACATGCATACATATGTATTTATGTATAAGTTTTAAAGGCTTTTAAAAAAGAACAAGGCGACGTTAGCAATCTGTTGGAACTATGTTCAGCCGTTAATGTAAAATTACAATGGCAAGTTACACAAAGAAGTAGCACTTAAAAATGTTAAAACTTTATTATACAGACAAATGTTGCATATGTAAATATGTATATACATATGTAGTTGCTTCAATTATGGCCGACACGGTGGCCTTGCCTAATTTTTTGAAAAACACTTGGTTCACCCGGTGACGATGCATAAACATAATGTTAATGTTTGAATGGCTTTAAAAATTATCTTTTTTAAGCTAACGGTGATAGCAATTTTCCTTTGAACCGAAATGGACATTAACAACATGTGGTTACAGCATGAAGGGTGCTGATGTTTTGACCAGTTTTATAGCTTATTAAAATCTATTTCATGGTTTATTTATTTATTTTTTTGGCAAGAAAATAATCAATCGAGCCTATAAGGCCGTATACATGTGTAATCAACAATTCTAAGATATAAATAATTAACAATAAATGTTATGAATTAAAAAAAAAACAAAAATACATATGTATGTATGTACATTGCGCTATAAAGTATGTAGAACTATTATAATTTGGAAAGAAAAAATTTAAGCCTGTTTGCAATTAAATGTTATATACGGATGCATATTCTACAAGCTTACTCCTGAACGTAGTAGGCGTAAGGTGAAAATCTCTAAGATATGTATCGTGGAAAAGAGTTACAACATTCAATAACACGTATTTGAAAAGATATTCCTTGTATAATATGATTTCTAACTGGATACAAAAGCTGTGAGTTTCTGTATGTCTGCAAAAATACAAAATGTTTACGAACATACTCTGGCCGATTAGTAAGAATTACTTTGTAAAGAAAAATTAACCAACGTATACGAACAAATTTATTAAAGTTACAACCCAAAAAATCAATAATGTACCTTGACACATGGTAATGAAGCTTTAATTTGTAAATAAAGCGTATCATTATATTAAACAGTAAAACGCACCTAATAAAATTATCAACATTGCATCCCGAATAAATTTCAGTACATCAATAATGAATGAGACACACATTTTCTGATGAACAGCTTCAAGCACGAAGTAACTCGTCGGATAGGGGTGTATTCTTGTAGCGCGAATCCACATGGATGCGATTAAATTTCACAGAAACCATATATGCTCATTTAGTTAGCTTTCAATATTTAATTTAATAATCTTCTTTTGATATTTACCAATAAATTGCTTTTCCACCTTTTTCTTTTCTTATAAATAATAAATACATATAATAAACATATTTATAATTAATTGTTAGCAATTTTAGGGTCATATTATTTTTTAAAACTTTTATACCATCATCGCTTATATTTAGTTAAGTAAATTATTTCAAAATTTTAACCTAAAGCATGGGCAGATCTGACTTAAATAATATACCAAACTTGAGTTAAGTTCAATTTACACGCAGTTTAAACGCAATTTGTCATAGTTAGGCTTATTACTTAATTCAACTTTGATTGAATTTTGATTTCTATGTTACTTTGTTTTTGAATTTATGTTTGGCCTGAACTTTATTTAGTCTGTATTAACTTAATTTTAATTTTACGCAATATTTTTTTGTGAATATTGAATGTATATTCTTTATTTTGGCTTTGGTCTAGTTTTAATTTGACTTAATTCTTTCATTAGGTGTGGACACCAAATGATGCAACCATATTCTAATATAGGCCTTCCTAACGTTGTAAACAGCAGCTGAGTCTAAGAATTCCTTAGACCAACGTTTAAGTAATCCAAGTACACCAATAACATTGTATGTTAACGTAATAAATATGTGAACGAAAATCCAATTTCCTATCACGGAGAACTCTAAGATCATTAAATTATTTAACTAATTCAAGATTTATACCATTTATCGAGTAGCAGCTAATTAATATAAGTATCAAAAGTCTATCAAAAATCAACTATATACATTTTAAAACATTTAGTTCCATTACGTTTACATTACACCAAGTGGCAAAATTATTTAAATCATATTGAAGAAATCTTTGTTGTTCAACATCATTATGAGAAATTCAAACTCTTACTTCGTCAGCATTATTACATACAGTATGAGAGTGATTGATTATAGATTGAAGATCATTCATAAACAGAGTAAATAATAATGGTCCTAAATGACTACCTTGTGGAACACCCGACGAGACGAACATGGTTTTTGAAATTACATTAAAATAAGAATCAATCCACTTAGTAGATGAGCTGCAAAACACATTTTATCCAATTTAAGTAATAAAATACAGAAATCAATATAGATTACATCCGTTTGTTGACGCTTATAGAATCCATCATTTATATACATAAGTCGTTGGTGATAAAATTCTTGATTTTGGTCTGGTCTTTATGTATATCATAAATAATTTTTTCAAATAATTTCGGAATAGAACATAACTTGGCAATAGCCCTGTAATTAGTAATACAGGCCTTCGATCCTGATTTATAAAGTAGAATAATGAATTTCATAGTTCGGGGAAATAACTCTGCTCTGCCTTTCTTTAAATTTTTTTACCTGAAATTGATTTCACTTTACGTTTATAATTTATTCATTCATTTTAGTTAATTGATGATAGCATTATTTTTGCAATAATAAAAGTTAGTTTACGTTGTAGGGTTAAACTTAAAATTTATTGTAATTAACTTATTCGTTGCAAATTGAGGTTTTAGTATCTCCCGGTTCTCCTTTTCCTGCAGATCGATCTATCTATGCCAAATTCTCGCTAAGCGTGACAGTTTTTTAGTGCTCTTCGCGATTAAATTTTGAGTTTAACAACATATCGATTTTGTTGGCAATTTTTTTAATATCAACATTTCAATATTTATACATCAAGGTGTTAGTTATCGTTCTATGAAACTGTGGAACTAAAAGGAACAAGAATTGCCACCCTCAAATCATCATCAATAATTTGTATGTGTTAACACACTTACATAAATATACTATTTAATGTCACCAAGCAGAATACACTGATTTCCAATCCTGTAGGAAATGAAATTAGTGTCTAACTAAAAATTCTTAATTACAAAAGCTGTATTACAACTTAAATACTCGAATTATTGTTTAATCACAGAAATACTCTATTAATCTGCAAGTGGTGCCCTTGCAATACTTCAAGTACTAAGGATTGAGTAAAAAAACTTATACACACTTTCCAGTCTAAGCTTATCATTGTTCTATTATTATTTTTTTAATCACGTTAATATGTCAGGGTATCGATTCTCGTTCTATGAAACTATGAAATGAAAAGTTTTTGTGTATCATATCATATGGTGTCACGATACCCTTTGCTATACAAACATTTTTTCATTTCACAGCTTCACAGAACGAGAATTCAGCCCCAGATGTTATCTTTTCAAAATCATTAAGTTTCAACTATTATTTTGGTCAAAATGATCAGCGAAAAACAAGAACGCGATCAACTAATTGAAGCTTTTCAAAAAATCAATATGAACTTTCAGAAAAATAAACAAAGTTGTAACAGATATTAGTAAGGCAGAAGAACAACTCTTCCGAAAAGCACCGAACTCTTTTATCCAAAAAGCAGCCCGTAATGTTAAACGCTCTGATTTTTGTGCACAGAGCAAAAGCTGATGCTGGGTTGAAGTCGTATTAATCTATAGATAACAATGTGGTAAAGAAACAAGTAAGAGTACTATATTCGTCCGAGCTGAATCGTATATACCCTTCACAACGTGTAATCATGCAATAACAATTGTATCACCATTCATCTCATATGAAATACGTACATACATATACAAAACATTGCTGAATTATAAATTGAGTTTACGTATTTTGCAAAAAAAAAAAAAAAAAAATTATTAAAAACAATAAAAAAATTAAAAAAAAACAAAAATACATTTTTTTTTTAAATTTAAAAAAAAATATAAAAAAAAAATAATAAAGATATAAATAATATATCATATAAAAAAATAAAATAAAAAAATTTTTTTTGGTTCATCTGGGATTCGATGCCACTTTTACTCTAACCAGTTTATATGTAGGTTGTTATTGTAATTGTCGAAAAAAACGAGGTGGTCGTGGTTTTTTGCTCATATCTCAGAAAGTTATGGGGCGATTATGCTGAATTTTAATAGCGTTTCATTCCCGGATATTTCCAAAAGATTGATACCATGCACAGATCTGAGGAACAAAAGTTGATTTCAACCAACAGACGGGCAGACGGTCAGAACTTAATCGACTCCTCTATTCATAAGCTTTCAGAAAATATATTGTTTATGTGGTCGGAAATGAAAATTGTAAAAATTACAAACGGAATGACAAAGCTATATATACCCTTGTGCACCACAGGTGAAGGGTATAATTAGAAGCAAAGGAAAGATCAATAAAATGTATGTTAAATCTGTTGTGTTGTGAATGATGAAACTTATACATATACTGGCAGACTTTTTACAACTTCCCTGGCAAGATTTTTATGTGGCTAATGGCCGAGGTAATGTTAAAGAACAATACTCCATAAAAAACAAACAAAATTCCACAAAAAATTTCTTGTGTGGCACCGATATACTTATATACATATATATTTTACGGAGAGTCTTCAGAAACAATTTTTAACACTTTGAAAACAGCTCAGAGTACCTTCATATATTAAGCCCGATTAGCATCATTCCACGATTAAAAAAACGACCTTGAGTGGTACTCAAACAAAAGAAAACAGGAAAAGTATACCAGGAAATGTCTGATCTTAAGCATAAGTGAACCACTCGGACCAAAAAGGTAACGGAAGCAATACTTAATTAATTTACGTATGTATTTTTGAGAATTTTTATATTGAACGATTTATTATATTTAACTAATTATAAGCATGTATACATATACTCCTTATTATTATTATTAAGACATGTTCATTAATTACAATTCATTAACAAATTTAACTCCTTATTACTCACTAAAAATACAAAGACTTTGAACTTATGTATATGAGCCACTTAAGTGATTATAACTTTTTCAAAAAATGCAATTATATTATGCAAAAAGTAAAAGTTATAAGGAAAAAGAAAGAAATTGTGAAGGGTATACAAATCTAATATTAAAAAATAAATGTAGCAATTAATTAAATTTAAATAAAGTCAATTTCAAAATAAGTTAAGTTTGACTAGTGGTAAGCTAATTATAAATTAGGTGATTTTTAAAATAGTCAGTTAGCTCCATTGAAAATAATTCAGGCATCAACCACCACTAGTTGCCTTCAGACGAGATGTATTTTACAAATGATTTGTCACTTTTGTGATCCATATGTAATTGTGCATGTCTTTAAATATTATCTATTTACAGATGGTTTATCATTTTTGCTTTCACACGTACAAATGTAATTACGTCTGACATAACCTCTTTTTGTTGTTATTTGCAACAATTGTTGAAAATTTCAACGAATTTTAGTTAATGAACACATAGTATGCGTGCCCTTGATAATTTTTTTTCATAACTTGTTTATTTTTTTTTATAATGCTATACATATTATGTACATATGTATGTACAATATGTACAATTAATTCAACACTTTTTATGCAAATTAAACAAACGAAACTTTTAGTTTTAATGATGAAATATATAACATTGTTCGTCAACTATTTCAACGCATGTACTTACATAAGTATGTATAATATTGTGACTTTGTGTACTTCCTTTCAGGTAAATACATTAATGTGAATGTTATGAGTTGTTTGTATGATCGACTATCAGGCATGGAAGCATATAATATTTATTTTTTGGAGGAGGTTGTGGTTTTGGTAGTTGCTTGTAGCAATTAATAAAATCAAATAAATTTTTTTGGGCTGAATATACACAATACCTACCCCACTTCCATCGCCATGGATTCACACCAATCGACGTTTTTATACCCGCCACCAAAAAAATGGTGGGGGTATATTCATTTTGTCATTCCGTTTGTAACACAGCGAAATATCAATTTTAGACCCATTAAGTATTTATATTCCAATGCATAGATTAGAAAAGGAGTTACGAAAATTTATACCGCGCAGTGTATTTTTCAGTATATTTAAAATTTAAAAGCTAATAAAACGGACAAAATTAGATGTACGATTCTAAAGTTTTGCACACTTTGTTTTTTGGTGAGACGCTTTGTTGTAACGGAAAATTAATGCGACACGCCCACTTTTACGCCCACCTCCCATATAACGTTTTAACTAAAATTCATATAATTTCTCTATCAACAAAGATTTTGGAATAATAAAGGGCTATATTGATATATCTAAGTTGTACTAATTAGCAAAAATAACTTTGGCACGCCTACTATAACGCCCACTTTTCACGTTATCTACCGTTAATGAAATTTAAAAGCCCATAAAACCGACAAAATTAGAGGTATGATGATAAAATTTGCTACGTATATCCTTCTAGTCAATGTCATTGTTGTCGGAAAATTAAGGTGACATGCCCACTTTAACGCCTACCTCCCATGAAACGGTTTATCTCAAACTCATATAATTTCTCTATGAATAAAGATTTTGGAATAAAAAAGGACTATATTGAAACAGCTAAGTTGCATTCGTTAGTAGAAACAATTTTAACAGACCTACTTTAACGCCCACTTTCATTGAAAGACTACATTTACGATAACATTTTACTGGCATATCGAAGTTATACAAAGAAAGTGATACATATTTTAGTATAAAGAGATTATTGCATAGCGATTACTGTTATTTCCCGGGTTATTTCCCAGGAATATGAGTTATTTAATCTTCCCGATTTCCCGGGATTATTTTTCGGGATCCCGGGAAATAAAAAAGGTGGCTACGATTCGAAAGCAGATGTTTATATTATTTATAGTGAAATTGAATTCTAATGATTTTATTTTTGATTTCATAGCTGAAGTACCTGTATTTTTGTTTTTTTGTGCTCATATTTGATCTTGTATCTAGAGAATAATATTTTGTTCAATAAAAAATATTTTTACACAATTTATATTTTAAATTCAAGTTTCTTTATTAATTTTTATAGTTTTGAAGTGTTTCTTTTACATTATAAACTATTTTATGCTTTTTAATAAAAAGTTTTTTTTTATTAAAAACAAATTTACTTTTTATTGGTTTTGCTGCGGGATCCCGGGATATTAAAAAATAAATCTCGCATTCCTGGGAAACAAAAATTTTGGGAAAAAAACTCTAGCTACAAAAGAACGGAAAACTGGTGGTGGGTATAAAAGATTCGGCACAGCCGAATATAGTGCTCTTACTTGTTTTTTTTTAAGATCGTACTTAAGCATGCAGTAATACAAGTTATTAACAAAATGTTATAATGCACACAATCTGATTGTAGTGGGTAATACATAACATAGTTTCACGTACAATAAATATTGCGTTAAGCATGCATAGGGTTGCCAATTATATCCCCTTTTTGATAAATCATTTAATTCAAAACAGGATTTGAAAATCAAACGATTTCGTTTTTATTTGAAATGTTTCTAACTTAGCATCAATTTTTACTTACCTTTGGATCTAAGTGAGTGAACGCGTCTGAATGAAATTAAATATTTTTATCATTCCAAAAAAATCGTTCATTGCGAACTAATTTAATTCGCAGGTTTAAATAATAAAAGCTTAACCTAAAATGATTTAATTCTTTCAAGAATTCTTCCAAGAATTAGATCCTTTTGAAAAAAAAAAAATTATTTGAAGCTTTTAATTTTTCTTCCATTCAAATCTATTACGAAATGACAATTTTTTGCTTCATAAGAAATATCTTTTTTGTTTTTAATTTTTTTTTCAAACACAGTGTCAGCCGTGACGATATTACGACATTTTGACGACTTTTTAGAGCAAATACAGATAATTCAGTTACAGATTCAAACTCCGTTGTTTCAAAGCAAGGAAAGACTCAAGAAAATATACAAAAAAGCAAGTAAAACAAATAATATTTTGTTTATAAAATATTTTGATATTACTCCAAAGGTAAGTAAAAAAATTGTTGTGCTAAAAATTTAATAATCATTAATTAATTATTTAAATATTAATACGGATTTGATTATTTATATTTTACATCTGGCAGCATTGATATTTTATGCCTATGTACATACTTATGTTGGAAACGAATAATGGTTAATAAACAAACCGGTGGATTTGAAAGAAAAACAGGATTTACCCAATTATATTTTGTAAATTGTGCTATGTACTTAAGCGCTGTTTTAACATTTTAGAAAGTTATCCATTGAAGGGTTTGAACGATAACTAATTTCCAATCGTCGTATTGTTCAATATACATAATTTTTTTTTGGTAGTTCACTATGCGTTCACTGTCAAGTGAACTCAGTATGAAACCATTTTGACAACACAGTTTATACATCTTTCGTTAATAACCATATCTTTAATATAGTTGTTTACAATAACAACGTGGGCTGTGCCGAATTTATGATACCCATTACCGATTTTGTGTACTTTTATAGCACAAAATGTATTATTTTGTTATCAACAGTAATCGCTATGGTATAATCTCTTTATAATAAAATATGTTTTACTTTCTTTGTGTAACTTCGATTTGCTATTAATTTATTTCCTTAAATTTAGTCTTACAATAAAACATAACGGATTTCTAGATTCGAAATGATACTACTGACTGTTGTATTTTTACAGAATCTAAAGAGTATAATTGGTAACCAGAAGTAGTTAAAAAATGATATTAGCTTTGCGTGGGCATGCCACCACCTACCTTCAAAAATTACCTTAATATTTTGGAATTACACTTATATTAAAGAGAAATGCGAAATTTCATCATTATAATACATCTAATTTTGTCGGTTTTATGAGCTTTTCAATTTCATTAACAGTAAATTATGTGAGAAGTGGGCGTCTCAAAGAAGTTTCTGCTGATAAATTCAACTTGGATATTTTTTATATATTATTTTAAAATTTTTTTTAATTTTTTTATAAAAACAAGAATAAACATAAAATAAAATTGTACATAAAAATTCATTTTCATAATATAAAAATGAACATTTGTACTTAAAAATTATTTTATACTTTAAAAGCAAATCTTTAAAAAAATAAACTGCACTAAACTATATATTCATACATATACATATCTGTACATATTTAAACATAAAATAAGTTACATAGAAGTCTATCGATGTTTTCATGAGATCAAATTGTTTTTGATATCAAAACTAAAACTACAAAAATTTTATGACCTTAACAAATCTTTTATCTGTATAAGACCGGAAACTGTGGTCACGTGAAGCCTATATCGTTCTTTCGATTTAATGACATTTTGGAAGGAAAAATTCACATTCCACATTCGTCTGCGATAATAATATCCCACATACAACTCTTGAAAGTTCCGGAAACCTTAATTAGTTTTTAATTTCAGAAGCTTAAGCCCAAAAGATGCATATTCTTTCATTTTTTAGATCTTTTAATACAAATATTAATATATCCGCCAGGGATCTAACCTGTGTCACTATGCTATTTGATCTGCCCGAAACAATATTACCAGGAACAAAGTAAATTGTACGAAATGGGTAATTGGTGTACAATTGTACTTTTGAGGTTTAAATTGTACCACAAAAAGTACAATTGTACCAAATTTTGCAACTCTGCTTCATTCTCAAGTTCTGCCTGAATTTGAGTTTTAAATATAAAGTATGAGTAAAAACAACTTGAAATTCAGCTTTGAAAAATTTGCAGGCAACAGAAAAGAGTCAGCAGTTTTATTATTCCTGAATTTTTTATTTCCCACAAAATTTTGAGTATTAAATTTTTTTATCAAAACAAATTATTTAAATTATAAAGAATTTTAAAACTTCGATCACGTTCGAATGGCGTAATTTGCCTCCTGTTTATAACTTAGGTTAATCTGTGTGAATTTGCACATCTGACCATCTTTTAATCAGTTTATTTCTTTCTATTTTTGTTGCTCGTAAAAGGTTTACCAATAAGGTTTTGTTAATTCGTTAATTCTTTTGTCTATAAGCGTCAGAAACAACTTTGACACTTATTTATATATTTTTTTTGTGCAAATAAAGTAAATTGAAACAAATTGCAAATGTATATACATATTTTAAAGTTGCGTTAAAAAATACAGAACATTTTTAAACTCATTTGAACAAACCTTTGTGAGTACCCTTATTGATAAAGTAATTAGTGGTCCAAATTCTCCACCTAGCCCACAAAGTATAACGGTACATTTTTTATTTATATAACTTCTGTTTCAGGTTTGCTTTCTTGTTTTAAACACAAGTAATTGCTGTTTTGTTTTTCTATCAATAGCTCAGTTGATATTTAGTACCGCAATTAAAGTTGTCGTGAAAAAATAAGAACAAAGTTTTTAAAATATTTTTTTGCTGAAATTAATTTAACAAAGGTAGGAACAAATTTTACTATTTTCATTTTTCAAATAAAATGTTTTGTTTGGAAACAAGTATATATACCCTTCACAACGTGTACTCATACAATAACAATTGTTTGTATCACCCACCATTCATCTCATATGAAATTCGTACATACGTAAAAAAACATACATATATAAAAACATCCCATTGTAAAGTTACAAATATAATTTTATGTGTGTTAAAAAAAAAAAAAAAAAATTTAAAAAAAATTAAACAAAAAAAAAAGAAAATAAAAAATATATAAAAAATAATAAAAATATAAATAATAAATATAAAATAAAAAATAAAAAAAATATATTAAAAAAAAGAAAAAAATAAATCAAAAAAAAAAAATATTAAAAAAAAAAAATAAGAAAAAAATTTAAAAAAAAATAATAAAAATATAAATTATATAAAATAAAAAATAAATAAACAAATAAAAAAAAAAAATTTTGGGCTCAGCTGGGGTTCGATGCCACGTTATTATTTATATTTTAATTATTTTTTTTTTAATTTTTTTTTTATTTTTTTTATTTATTTTTTTTTTTTGACAACCCTTATAATTGGCTGTGTGAGTTTGTATTGTTGTTAGTTTTAAATGGAATGTGTATTCCTTTGTTTTTTAAATTTTGCTAAATTTGTTGTTATATTGTTTGGAAAAAGAAAAAAAAATCTGCAATTGCACAATAAGCACTTGTATGTCTGATCACAACCACTATTAGATGAGAACTTTTACATAAAAAAAGATCATCTCATTATAGAAACATAAATGAGTCTAGAAAACATGAAATATTATCAAATCAACAACAACCTTTTTTAAATTCACAAAATAACAACACAAATGAATTTAACAATAATGGCGTATCGTATTCACAGGCCGTTAAAGGCAATACGACAAACGTAGAGAGTCGGTTTATGGAGAGACTCGAAAGAATGATGGACAAAATATTTGAAATGATGACACAAATTATGATGAAATTATGCAAATAAATATGAGATTTGCAGCATGGAATGCCAATGGTGCATCCAAAGGAAATCGAAATTTTCTTAAAATCCAAATATTTGGATATATTAATGATATCCGAAACACATTTCACAACAAAAACGTTTTTTAAAATTAGAAATTATGAACTTGTGCAAGCAAATCACCCTGATGGCAAAGCACATGCTGGTTCAGCAATTCTAGTGAAATCCTCTATAAAATTTGAAATACTACCCCCCATTACAATGCCATCAATACAAGCTAGTGGTATTAAAGTTAAATGCAACAACATTGATGTATGCATATATGCTGTATATTTCCCCCCTAGGCATAGTCTAACTTGTACAGATTATGATAACTTTTTCAAGCTGTTTGGTCCAAGATTTATTATTGGTGGAGATTTCAATGCCAAACTTACGTGGTGGGGATCTAGACTGATAAATCCGAAAGGTAGCCAACTCTTCATGAGCATCCAAAAGAATAAATATAAGACGCTTTCTACAGGGAGACCCACATATTGGCCTAGTGACCCAACAAAAATTTAGATCTACTAGATTTTTTTGTTTATTTTGGATTACCATCTCACCTGTTAGACATAACTGACAGCGATGATATCAGCTCTGACCATACTCTAATAATTGCTTGCTACAATACTGCATTACAGACTGTATTAAAGAACACAAACATCTTTACTTCAAAAACAGATATTAAATCATTTCAGCTTTTTATGGATGAAAATTTACAACTTAACACAAGTATAAAAACTAAAGACGAACTTAACACAGCTGTAGAAAATTTCACGAACTTAATTCACGAAGCTGCATTTTTATCTACACCTCAGAAACTTACACATAACGGTTGTAATGTTATTATATCTGCTGAAATAAGAGAACTGATAAAAAATAAGAGACGGCTTAGAAGAGTTTGGCAACAAAGCAGAAATGCAGCAGACAAAACTAGTTTTAATCAGGCAACAAAACACCTAAGAAAACGTATTTCGGAAACTAAAAATGAAGAATTGACAAATTTTCTAAGAAGCCTAAATACCACAAATAATAGTGATTACGCACTATGGAAAGCAACAAAATATCTTAAGAAGCCAATTAAAAGAAACATCCCTATTAAAGACCTCAAAGGAACTTGGTGCAGAAGTAGTAAAAATAAAGCTGAAGCATTTTCTAAACATTTGGAACAGACCTTTCAAACATGCTCCTTAACAAATACAGTTGAAGAAAAAAACATACTTCAGTTTTTAGACTCTCCATGTCCAATGGATTTCCCAATAAAACCCTTTTCGCCAAGAGAAGTTGAAAAGGAAATTTTTAAACTTAATAAAACAAAGTCTCCAGGCTACGATAAAATTGGACCAAAAGTAGCAAAATCTATGTCAAGAAAAAGTGTCTTATTCTTAACACTGTTATATAACTCTGTGCTTAGTTTATTACATTTTCCAATACAGTGGAAATGCGCTGAAATTATAATGATTAATAAGCCAGACAAACCGGAAAGTTAAATAGCTTCATACAGGCCCATCAGTTTATTGCCTTTGTTCTCTAAACTTTTTGAAAGATTGTTTTAATGCAGATTGTTGCCAATTTTTTAAAAACAGAATATAATACCGGACCATCAATTTGGGTTTCGTCATAGACATGGCACTCCTGAACAATGCCATCGAATAGTGAATGTGATAACTGAGTCACTTGAAAAAAAGCTATACTGTTGTGCAGTGTTTTTAGACGTAAAGCAAGCATTTGATAGAGTGTGGCATAAAGGACTTTTGTTTAAACTTAAAAAATTTTTGTCAACTCCGTTTTACTTACTCTTAAAATCTTATTTAAAAGAGCGAACTTTTTATGTAAAAAGTTGTAATGAAATATCCAATATATGTCATATAGGTGCAGGTGTGCCGCAAGGAAGTGTTCTTGGACCAATTTTATACACTATTTTTACATCGGACATACCAGTGATTGATAAAGTTACTATGGCCACTTATGCGGATGATACTGCTATATTAGCATCTATTTAGTCATTTGCCTTATGAAGCTTCACTAATATTACAAAAGGAACTTGATATACTACAAAAATGGTTACCGAAGTGGAAAATATGTATTAACACAGAGAAATCAAATCATATAACATTTACATTAAGAAAAGAAGAGTGTCCCGCACTATTTATAAATGGTTCTGAAATTCCAAAATGTGAATCAGTTAAATATCTTGGAATGCATCTCGACAGAAGATTAATATGGAAGCAGCATATTAAGGCAAAAAGAGAACACCTAAACTTAAAAACTAAGAAATTATATTGGCTGCTAGGAGCTAAGTCAGAGCTAAGTCTCGAAAATAAAATCATGATATACAAGACTATATTGAAACCTGTGTGGACCTACGGTATTCAGCTATGGGGAACTACAAGCAATTCTAATATAGAAATTTTGCAAAGATATCAGTCGAAAACACTTAGGATGATAGTAAATGCCCCATGGTTTGTAACGAACAAACAAATTCATGATGATCTCAGAATTCCATTTATAAGTAATGAAATAAATAAATTTAGTTCAAGATATTTGGGTCGCCTTAGCAATCATTGCAATATTTTAGCGATTACACTTTTAGATGAAACTAATGAAGTTAGAAGGTTAAAAAGATTTCACATATTAGACTTACCCTACAGGAAATAGTATACCAGATCTACATAAATTTATGTTCTTATCTTTTTTAATTTTATATGTATATTTATAATAAATAATATTAATATCTAATATTAAACTTAGTTTATTAAGCTTGCTGAAGTTTAATAACGTATGTTAAGTAAGTTCTTATATCATCTAATTTACTTATTATTGAATAAATAGATTGTAAATAAAATAAAAATTAAAAAAAAAAAAAAAAAAAAAATTTTTTTTAACATACGTACGTTAATTTTTAATTTTACAATGGGATGTTTTTATGTATGTATGTTTTTTATATGAATGTACGTATTTCATATGAGATGAATGGTGATACAAACTACTGTTATTGCATGACTACACGTTGTGAAGGGTATATAAGATTCGGCATGGCCGAATATAGCACTCTTACTTGTTTAATAATAATTTGATTCAATCGTTCTTCTTTTTGCTGAATAAATTTTTATTTTTTTAAAAGTTTGAGATGTCAAAAAGTACACAAAATTTTTGTAAAATTAGAGATACTTGAAAATGGAGCAGAAAATTTAAAAAAATATTGGTATAAAAATTGCAATTCGTTGAAAAAGTACAATCTATATATGCTTGTATTTAACTAAAAGTAAAAGACAATAATTTGCTGTAGAAAATAGCAAAAATTGCCGATGTCAATTGCAGTCATACATATAATTATTGCTTGATACTTTAATTAAACATAATTATGATAACTGGTAACCATTATATGTTTTAATCACAATCATGCAATTCAATCATAGTATGTGGCTCTTCGATTATGATTACCACAACCATGTTTTTTCTTTGCGTGTATGTATTTTTTTCCTTCTTAAAGAAGGGGAGTTAGTATGTATGACTATCGGATTCTTAGAAGGGTTAAGATGCCTTCTAGACGACTTTCAGAGATTTAAAAAAAAAATTTTTTTTTTAAGATGTGGCTTAAGTTTCTCTTATTAAAAATTTTTATTTCTCTTAAGTATAATAAAAATGAATGAATTTTTTCTTTTTTTTTTTAACCAAAATTTCTAACCCATATTCCAAACAAAATCATAATTCCTTTACTGTCCTTTTTTTTAAAAACTAACATGTATTTTTTTTTTTTAAATAAATATACAATTTTGTTGGAGGTAGGAAAAATAACTCTTTTTGGCTTTACAACTTCTTGACGTTCGTGTCTATAAAGTGTTTAAAGAAGAAGAACAAATACTACCAATCGCAAAAACATAAAAAACAAACTTCATAAATGAAAAACAAGTTAGTTGCATGATGCTAACAAATTTCTGGTTTCGTTTTTTTTTGCTCTTTTTTTTCCTAACACAGAAAACGTGAATCCTGTCAGTAGGGGGGAAAATCGAAACGAAATATGTGTTGTTGTTTTCTTAATGAAGTTTTGTTTTAATACTTTTTTCGTTGAAAACTTTTCGTTGTTATTTTAAGTTTTTGAAGCAGACTGGAATTTTTTCCAAACAATTTTTTCTTATTGCACTATTCACATTATTTTCAATTTAGTTGAAGTTAATTTTTTGTATATTCCTTTTTGTTTTTTCGAAAAAAATTTTGCATGAAAGTGAAACCCTTGTATGAGAATAAAAACATTATGAAAATTAAAATAAAAACTATGACGACGACTAATATTAGCAGCAGTGGTACAAGAGCACAAATCTGTATGTAAAATACTATACATCATATTTGGTGTGTATTTTTGTATAGTTAATTTACACAACACAACAACATAAAACTCTAAAGAATAATACAGAGAAAATAGTGTAGAAAAGTCTTCGTTAGACGCACAGAGGAGTATTTGGCCTGAAAAGTTGGCCAAAATTATTAAATGTGTTTTTTGAATTAAAAGTTCTAGTTTTTTGATAGTTTTAGGTGTAGTATGATATAAGAAATCTAGAGGCAGACTTTGAAAAAATTACACCGCCCAACAAAAGTACACTGCGCAAAAAAAAATTTTTTTGTCTCTGCTAGAAATAAAGGTATGTGGACTATATTGATTTTGATGCCCTTAATTCAATTTTCCGTTTTTCTCTAGTACGTAAGGATTTTCTGTTAAAGGCGTGGCATATTTCACTCTCTAAATCGATGGGTTGCCTAATATATTTTGTGATAACTTGAAAACGGATTCTCCGATTTTAATAGCAGGAGGATCAGAAGATCCTTCGGGAAATTCTGCTTAAACTAACCCAACACATTTCTTTTCTATCTATTACTATTTCGGAGTTATTCAAAATGTAATGGCGAAAAAAAAATTTTTTCCTGCAAAATTCGTCAAATTTTTTGTTTTCAAAATGCCCTAAAAAAAATTAAGAACCAAAAATTTAAATTTTTAAGATTTTTTCAAAAGGCACATTCCTAAGGAAAAAGTCGGTGTAAATAGTAAAACTCAATAACCAAATGTTGATTTTAAAGGTTTAAACTCATTCTTAACAGACTGTATGTACATGCATACATATAATGATTTACGGTCTAATAAAAAAAAATTTTTTTTTGAAAATTGTAACGCTGTTATGAAACATTATTTTTTTGTGAAAAAAGGCTTTATTATATTTATTTTATATTATTTAATACTTAATATACGGAAAAGTTAAACAAATAAAAATTATATAATAATTATAATGTCGTATGTGTCTCCTTCTTAGATGCATTATCGGTGTCAGGAAGAAGAAGTGTGATGGCTTCTGATGACAAAGCTTTTTTATTATTCCGTTCTCTTTGCGTACTGCAGCTTGTAAAAGGGTCACTGCTCAGAAATTACCTATTCAAGACATCTCGATTTGTATCGCTTCTGCTGAATTTCCTCGAATAATTCGTACTATATAATCGTAAGTGCTTATTTCTGGCCTCGGCAGCTTCTTCTGACAATTAGATGGTAGCCTGATACCTGGGTGCCCATGTATTTGTTATGTACCTGTATTTATTTTTTGTAAACTTATTTTTGTGATAAATGCTTATAATAATTATTATTATTAGGTACTTACATATATTTATTTTTTTAATATATAATGTTTTGTAGAGCAGGTATATAAAAATATCCTTTATGGGGATGCGTGGGACATTCCCTTATAACTATTATCGATAATAAAGAATTTTTGAAATTTCTAATTATAGACAGGTATTAACATTGTAAAGTGTTAAAAGTGATGTGAATAACAGTTAAAATCAATAATTCAAAATACATAAAAGTTTATGACGATATAAATGTATAAGAAAAAGTGCCTGATGAGCAAAAATGGAAGAAATGTGAAAATTGAAAAGAATCATCAAAAATAATGGCGCAAACTTGCGCACACTTTTTTTGTTTCTAAAATAAGAGATTCCAGATTTTATTGTGGTATGAAACATAATTGGTAGAGATGCTAAACTCACTTTCAAAAACCTCTTCTTTTTGTGTTTTTTTTTTTTTTTTGCAAAAAAAGTGTATAATTTTTTTTTTTAGCTTTTGAACGAATTGATTCAACATGAATATTCAAGATATTTCAAATTTTTTTTACTTTTTTAAATAACTTTTGATCAAACCTATCAGCGAAAAAAAAATTATTGTTAAACCTTTATTCGTTTGGCCGCAAAAAAATATCAAATAAACAGCCAGAAACCGAAAAAAACATTTAAATCTCATATAATTTTCTTCACTTTCCTGACTTTAGCAGGGTCTCAGAGCTACAAATCGCAACTAAAAGTCTTGAAAATTTACAATATAATGTAAAATATTGTTGTCTGTCGATCTGCGTACTTAGTTTTTAATATTTCTTAAAATTCAGTTTTGCCTTTTTGGCCAGCTTTTCAGGTCAAATACTCCTCTGTGAGCCGTAGAGATATTACTAATTATAGAGCAATAGCTAAACTTAACTCCATTCCTAAGCTGTTTGAGAAAATAATAACGGACATCCATACTAACCAAATATTAAAAATTCTTTCTGCATTGCAACTTAATTTTTGTAAAGCTAGATTTACACTCACAAATTTTGTAGAGCTAACGTTGCTAATCAATGCAGGATTTTGTAATTATAACCAAGTCGATGTAGTCAACACCTTAGGATTTCCGGTAAACCTTTTAAAATAGATTAGTTCTTATCAAAAGAGAAGTTGTCTCGGCTCCATCTTATTTTTGTTGTTTATAAACGATCTTCTAAAGGCTTTTAAATTCAGCAATATTTTAACGTTTGCTGAAGATTTTGAACATTATACATGAATTACAGTTGATGAGAAAAGTTTTTATTATTAAACTGATTTCAATAATGTCCTTAATTGGTGTACGAAAAATATTTTGGAATTGAATTTAACAAAATGCAAATGTAATGTTTACTTTCTAAATGGCTCTAAGTTATATGTTGTTGACTCGTTTTTGATTCTTGGAATTATCTTAAAAGTAAAAATTAATTTCACCCACATGTAATACTGAAAGTAAATGAAGCTAAGCCTAAGAAATTTAATGATCCTTATGTTCCAAAAAATTTATCCACATCATTGGTAAGACCTTTACTTTAATATAAATCAGTAATTTGAGATCTCCCAATATGATGTGTATATTCAAAAACTTGAATCAGTCCAAAACTTGAATCTGCCTTGCTAATCTTTGTTGGAATCCTAATAAAAGCTAACCGCCATATCGAGATCGTGCAACACTTACTGGACTCCCAAGGTTACAAAGCCAAAGAATTGTTTCCAACATTGCAGTTGTGCTGAATCTAGTTCAGCTATAATATATTTATACGACATTATTAAACATATGGAAAATTGTTGTAATTTTTGTATAAAAAATTTACGTAGAAATTATCAACAAAATATGTACAACTACTACCACGTACAAACCTACGACAGCTTGAGAATTGAGCATACATATCTTCAACGTGAAATATGTATCAATGTTCCCAGCAGGCAGCTTACATCTTATAACCCTTATATATAAAGTTTTATCGATTAAACTACATTAAGTTTGATCAATTAAGAATAATTTGTGCTGAGGTAAAAAATTTCTTTGTACACATCGACTTCTCTGAAAATTTTACTGTAACTTTAATAAAGCTGACAAAGTTTCTCAACTCCAATGCTTACGTATAATGTTGTTTGATATTTATTTATTTATGTAATTATTATTTTCCTCTTTTTTGACTTAATGCTCAACTATAAATTTAATTATGCCTGTTAAATATAATAACAACAAAAGCTTGTGTCTTAAGTCTTTCATCTGTATGAAATAAATGAATCCATATGAAGTTTGTTTCTTAGGTCTTTTTATATTGAAATTAACTTATGTAAAATTAACTAAAATATCAAACACTTTTTAAAGAGTTTAATTCATTATTCGTCACTTTTTATGATTTAATTTTCAAAATATTTTAATATCCTCATTTCTCATTTTAGTAGCTGCTTTTTTGTTAATTGTACAGAACTCGAAAACAAGGAATAGTCAGAAATTTTTGAACTATTAATAAAATAGTGTATTTGATTTTCAATTATTTTTCTCCAAAATAAAATAGAAAATAATAGAAAATATGAATTTTTATGTAATTAGATTTTTGATTTTTAAACTTGTTGAATGAATTGTCTACAATGCATTAATAGGTTACCTAACATTTCTAAAAAGCAATCTACATTACTTTTTATAAAAAAAATGTTCACTTAATTAATTCTAGTTTTCAAAATCACATGTGATTTAAATTGTTTATTTATTATTAATTTTATTTTTGAATTCTTTTCACATTATATATATTTTTTTAATTTTCTTTTGGCAGCACTTGATTTTAACTTGTTGTTATTTATTTGTGCCAATAAAAACAAGACGATATTTTGGATTTACAGTTGACTGTTGCGATTTCAAAACATTAGCACTTGGTTGGGTTACTCCTACAGAGATTACTTTCTTTATTTTTGCACTTTTGTAAAACTGAAACTGATGATGCGAATATCTTTAGTATTTAATTCTTAACTTCCCAGAGAACAAATCAATAAAAAAATAATAATTTAAAAATTTTCATTTAGTTGAATGAAATTTTTGTGCATTGTATTGAATGCTTAAACTCTCTCTTCTATTAAAGTCATTTTGCAACATTTTAGAAACTTGTCTAAGACTAAACAACCACACAGCAAACAGCAAAGCATTGAATTGAATTGCAGGCATTACTCAGCATAGACTTTATTTTGTTCCAAACATTAAGACGGAAAGCACATACTAACGAAAGAAAATTACACTGTGCTAGTTGAAAAAACAGACAAGCCGGGCACCTAGCGTTTTAACATAATTCGGGTACGCTGAATCCAGTGGTGCCCACGGTTTTTTAAGATTGGCTCTGGTTTTCGAGATATACCGTTATTTCGAAAATGGAGGAGGTTGCACAACATATGTTCGCGTAACTCAAAAACGCTTTAGCTTATTGAAAAAACTTAAAAAACCGAAATTCCGCAATAAAATTCTTTCTAATATTCGCAGTCGTTTTAGAAAAATAATTTTTTTTTTGAAAAAAAAAATTAATTTTTTTATCAAAATTTCGAAATTTTTATTTTTTTAAAATTCATAAAAAATTGAAAAATTCAGCTAGGCTTCTAATTTTTTGCAGACATATAAAAAACAAAGCTGCAAACAAAACAAGCCATAAATAACACTGCTCGACAAAAAATAATTTTTTTTTCTTCCCGTTAATTAAAACTATGTGGTCTATGTGGATTTTGATGCGCTGAACTCAAATCCGTAATCGGTTTTTTTCCATCAGATCGGTATTTTTTTTATGGGCGTGCCAAATTTTTTCCCCTAAATTAGGTTTCGGTTTTCAAAAGTAAAACACCAGAAGATGTGTTTTCTCTATCTCTTATCGTTTTGGAATTATTTAAAAATTAATGGAGATAAAAAAAAATTTTCGTGCCAAATTCGTAATATTTTTCAATTTAAAAATATAATTAAAAAAAATATAAAGCAAATATTCAACATTTTGCACTTTTTTCTGAGAACTACTTATCTTAAAAATAAAAAAAGCCGCAAGCCATAAAAATCGGTTAAAAAATGTAGATTTTATTGTCAATTTACCGCAGGTACCCAATATTGTAATGCAACCAGCCTTACATATGATACAGCATTTCGTTAGGTGAGCAGGTAATGGAACTGAAGTACAACGGTATTTTGTATGGTTCTTAGAATTAAAAATTATAACACAGTATTTTTCAATTACCTGTGATTTCAAATTATTGGGTACCTGCGGTAAATTGACAATAAAATCTACACCTGGAAAAGTTAGAAATATTATTCGTCCTGGGTTTTTTTTTACAAAACATGGTCATGAAGGTATCGACTGGTACTTTGATTAAAACAATTACAGTATAAATAAGAGTTCCTCAACCCCTTCACTGTCATATGGAAAGTGCTTGCGAAAGTGATTAGTGAATTTTAAAGCCTCTGACAGTCTTGTATCTAAACAGTTATATTGAAATATCTAAGATGGAGGCGTGTAAAAAGTTTAATTACTTTTGTTATGTGTGTGGGAAATATAAAAATATGCCAAGTCGCCGTAAAATCACTACTGAAACAAGTACCTTGTATGAATCATATTTTTCTTTAAGGGTTATATATGGTAAGAGTTGGACACCATCAATAGTGTGTACACACTGCATTTACCATTTAAATAAGTGGGAAAAAATGGAGACGCCATGCCATTTGGTGTTCCAATGATTTGGAGAGATCCCATAGTTCATGTTGAAGATGAGTGTTATGCGTGCATAAATTATACAGCGGGTATAAACAGAAGAAAAATGACTTATATGTCTTATAGTGAAACAGCATATGCTCGATTTCCGCTGCCACATTCTGATGAAATTACTGTTCCGGGTAGCCATATACCAACAGAACATATTCCCTCAATAATTCATTCTGTTGAAGCGGATAGACCAGCTACTTCAATGTATCAACCGTCATGCATCACGGTTCCATGCAGTCACAATGAAATCACGCAAGATCGTCTGGATATAATGGTACGGCGTCTAAAATTATCTCAAAGACAGAGCATTCTCTTGGCAAAAGAGTTAAAACGAGCTAATATTTTAGCACCAGGTATACAAACATACGGGGCTATCAATCGCCATAGACGATTTACGACTTTTTTTAAATCTATTGAAATTAATTCTATTGCGTATTGTACTGACATCCGCGGATTGGTTTTAACAATGCAAAATGAATATAATCCTGGAGATTGGCGCTTATTCATTGATTCTTCCAAAAGTAGCTTAAAAGCAGTTTTGCTACATGTCACTAATTTAAAAATTCCTATTCCGATAGCACTTAGCACAAATACTAAAGAGACATACGCATCAATGAAAAAAATAATACAGTTAATTAAATATGAAGACCACAAGTGGAAAATATGCGCAGATTTAAAAGTGGTAGCTCTTTTAAGAGGCATGCAATTGGGCTATACTAAAAATATGTGCTTCATGTGCTTATGGAATACGCGTTTCGATGGCGACCAGTACAATACACGAGATTGGGCTTTACGTGAGGAAAGCAGATTGCATAGAAACAATGTTATTGAATTACCACTTGTGTCGATGGAAAAGATTTTGCTTCCTCCACTCCACATCAAACTGGGTATTGTAAAAAATTTTATAAAAGCATTGAGCCCAGATGGTGTTGCTTTTACCGAATTGCACCGAATTTTTCCACGATTAAGCGGCATGAAAGTAAATAAGGTATGAACTCTAACTACTTTATTAAATTAGATTTATATTTCATTTCATAATGTTTCTATTTTACAGGAATTCTTAATGGACCGGACATTCGCCGTCTTATGAAGGACCATCAATTTGAGGTTGCATTGAATGCTATCGAGCTATTGGCCTGGAATTGTGTGAAATCAGTAATAGAAAATGTATTAGGAAATCATCGGTCTGAAAACTGGCGAATTTTAATCAAAAATATGCTAACCGCATTTAAAAACTTAAACGTTAGAATGTCATTGAAAATACATTTTTTGCATTGCCATGCCGAAAAATTTAATGAACAACCACCAGCCGAGTCTGATGAACATGGCGAGAGATTTCACCAAGTAACAGCCAGGCTCGAACACTGGTATAGCGGCAAACAACTTGATTCGCTATTAGGGGATATTTGTTGGAATCTGCAGGAGGAAGAAGAATAAATTTCTAAATAAAAACTACTTAACAACAAAAAATTTTTAGTTTGGTTATATAAAAAATTCAAAAATTTCATCTTTTCTGAAAAAATCAAAAGTTGTAGACATACTTTAATCACAAATAGCTTATTTTGCACCTGCGCAACTTTATTTTTCATTCCCATCATTTGTTTCTAAGGCCTAGGATTCACTCCTAGGGGGATAAAATGTATGACCGACCTCCAATGTTTTTTGTTCTTAACATTTTCTTAAATTATACTTTCCCTTTATCACCATCCCTTAGGGGGGCCCCAATACAAATGTTGCGTTTTATGAAATTCTTAGATTAATTAAAATTTGTCGACTTTTGTGAATAAAATCAAAAGTTGCAAACATATTTTAATTGTTTATAGCTTGTTTTGTTTGCAGCTTTGTTTTTTATATGTCTGCAAAAAATTAGAAGCCTAGCTGAATTTTTAAATTTTTTATGAATTTTAAAAAAATAAAAATTTCGAAATTTTTATAAAAAAATTAATTTTTTTAAAAAAAAAAAAATTATATTTCTAAAACGACTGCGAATGTTAGAAAGAGGTTTTACTTTTCTTAAAGGAAATTTTATTGCGGAATTTCGGTTTTTTAAGTTTTTTCAATAAGCTAAAGCGTTTTTGAGTTACGCGAACATATGTTGTGCAACCTCCTCCATTTTCGAAATAACGGTATATCTCGAAAACCAGAGCCAATCTTAAAAAACCGTGGGCACCACTGGATTCAGCGTACCCGAATTATGTTAAAATGCTAGCTTGTCACGAAAAAAAAGTGTCAATTTCATGCACAGTGTTATCATTGAAATGCGTTAAAGAAAAACGTTAACGTTTAAAAAAAAAAAAAAATCAAATCAAATACGAAACAAAAAATAAAATAATAAAGTTCAAGGAAGAGAATCTTTACAGTTTTTCGTAAATTGTTTTTAAGCCAAAGTGTAATGACCTAAACAACAACAACAGCAGCAGCACCACTAAAATATCGTTAAGAATTAGAAAATTAAAATAAAAATAAAAAAACAACACAATGTTGATAATGAAAGTGTTAGTAAAACGAAGCGGCAACATAAGTGGCCATGTTAGTCATAATATAACATTTAATACATCAATATATATTTTCGCCAGGGATCTAACCTGTGTCACTATGCTATTTGGTCTTCCTGAAACAATATTACCAGGAACAAAGTAAATTGTACGAAATGGGTAATTGGTGCACTATTGTACTTTTGAGGTTTAAATTGTACCACAAAAAGTACAATTGCACCAAATTTTGCAACTCTGCTTCATTCTCAAGTTCTGCCTGAATTTGAGTTTTAAATATAAAGTATGAGTAAAAACAACTTGAAATTCAGCTTAAAAAATTTGCAGGCAACAGAAAAGAGTCAGCAGTTTTATTATTCCTGAATTTTTTATTTCCCACAAAATTTTGAGTATTAAATTTTTTTATCAAAACAAATTATTTAAATTATAAAGAATTTTAAAACTTCGATCACGTTCGAATGGCGTAATTTGCCTCCTGTTTATAACTTAGGTTAATCTGTGTGAATTTGCACATCTGACCATCTTTTAATCAGTTTATTTCTTTCTATTTTTGTTGCTCGTAAAAGGTTTACCAATAAGGTTTTGTTAATTCGTTAATTCTTTTGTCTATAAGCGTCAGAAACAACTTTGACACTTATTTATATATTTTTTTTGTGCAAATAAAGTAAATTGAAACAAATTGCAAATGTATATACATATTTTAAAGTTGCGTTAAAAAATACAGAACATTTTTAAACTCATTTGAACAAACCTTTGTGAGTACCCTTATTGATAAAGTAATTAGTGGTCCAAATTCTCCACCTAGCCCACAAAGCATAACGGTACATTTTTTATTTATATAACTTCTGTTTCAGGTTTGCTTTCTTGTTTTAAACACAAGTAATTGCTGTTTTGTTTTTCTATCAATAGCTCAGTTGATATTTAGTACCGCAATTAAAGTTGTCGTGAAAAAATAAGAACAAAGTTTTTAAAATATTTTTTTGCTGAAATTAATTTAACAAAGGTAGGAAAAAATTTTACTATTTTCATTTTTCAAATAAAATGTTTTGTTTGGAAAACAAGTAAGAGTGCTATATTCGGCCGTGCCGAATCATATATAACCTTCACAACGTGTACTCATGCAATAACAATTGTTTGTATCACCCACTATTCATCTCATATTAAATTCGTACATACGTAAAAAAACCATACATATATAAAAACATCCCATTGTAAAGTTACAAATATAATTTTATGTGTGTTTAAAAAAAAAAAAAAAAAAAATTTAAAAAAAATTGTAAAAAAAATTAAACAAAAAAAAAGAAAATAAAAAATGTATAAAAAATAATAAAAATATAAATAATAAATATAAAAAATAAAAAAATATATTAAAAAAAAGATAAAAATAAATAAAAAAAAAAAATATTAAAAAAAATAAGAAAAAAATTAAAAAAAAAAAATATAAATTAATTAAAAAATATATTAAAAAGGATAAAAATAAATCAAAAAAATATTAAAAAAAAATAAGAAAAAAATTAAAAAAAATAATAAAAATATAAATATTATATAAAATAAAAAATAAAAAAACAAATAAAAAAAATTTTTTTTTTTGGCTCAGCTGGGGTTCCACGATGCCACGTTTACTCTAAGTACTTTACTCTAAGTATACCACGTCTGTATGTATGTATGTTGTTTTTGTGTTAAAAAAAATTAGGTGGCCGTGAAAATTCAAACGAAATGACAAACCTATATACCCTTTTTCACTGTGTGAAGGGTATAAAAATGCAGACTTTTAAATGGGAATTTATAAAACTTTCATTCTATTATTTGTGTTTTTGCAATATGTATGATTGTAGCTTGTCAATGTTTTTAAAATTAGCTGCCAGTTTTTGCCTAAATGTTTTGTATTTGGTTTACAGATTAAAATGTCCATTACTAAGAGGAAACTATTTGATGCTTGATATAGTGAAAAACAACATAATAAAACACTTGATGCTGTTGTATCATATGTTTTTGCTAAGATCGGGCTTCAGAATAATGAAACGGATAGGTATTGCAAACTAGTCAAGCAATCTGCTCAAATGATTGTATAGTTTCTGACTAAGAAATGGGCTTAAGCCAATCGAATAGTGCTAGTTTTTGAGGCTACAAATAAATATTGGGTAGATGGGAATTTTGTGATTCCAATGAAGCCTTCTTCAGTATATCAGGATGACGGATAACTGGATCGGCCGTCGACATCAAACTATGGCAGACCTTCTAAAGAATTCTTAGATAAAAGTGAGAGAGCAAAGCATAAGAAAGTTGCACCTTTATTGGAGACTTGGTCCCCAGAAGAACTGAAATTTGCTGCTGAAACAAGTCTCTATAAGTCTTGAAAAAGAAATACTGCGGGTTTTGTCAAAACTGTAGACTCTTCTTTGTCAAGTGCAGCAAAAATTAAAAAAAATTGAGCTTTTTTTCAAAAGTACCAATACCATACACAAATGAGAACGCGTTAGTTTTCTATATCGATGGTGGATACACAAGAGCATTGGAATCTCGAAACAAAGACTTCCAAAATATACAAGAAAGTCACACCCGAAAAATGTCTCGCGAAAAAACAATGCATGATCTTTTTCACTATCTCCTTTTGTCTTCAGTTCCTCTTATTTATTCTTAAAAGCATTTTTTCTTTCTATAGCTCCTCTTACTTAATGTAGACTAAAATTTGTGATTAAAATTCGAAACATTAGATAAATAAATATATAATGTTTTACATTAATAAAGGTATATTATTTGTTTTTATTTATTTAACACAAAATGTGGCACCCTCATTTTACAGATTGCACCCATTTTTTTGGTGAGAGTTTTTATTGATAAAATCTATAAACGTGCAAAGTTTCATGCCAATGAGGCTTTCAAAAGCTAGTTATGACTTTCTTCCGACTAGGTGGAGAATTTGGACCACTGTAAATCAGGGAGTTCGCATCTTTTTATTTTCTGCCGTGCGTGAGAAAACACTAGATCGTATCCAATCGGCTGACTGATTTTTTTATAAAAATTACCAGCGTTACCAACTTTTCTTTCTTCTTATTTTTATTATCAATAAATAATTTGCAGTTTCAATTGGTTTAAAACGTTTTAAAAAATACAAAACCGTGAATAAAATCTTTAATCTTTTTTTTTTTATTTTTAATATTAATGAGCAGAAGCAAACTGTATGACATAGGCAGGCATATATACAAAAACAAAATGCATGTGTTATCTAATTATTGTGTTTGTTGCCGCGATGCATACATATATATATATATATATACCTTATGGATATGGTCGTAATGTTAACAAAACTCCAAAAACTTCTTCTTTATTTTCTGTGCTTTTTATGCCCTTCACCTGTGGTGCACAAGGGTATATATAGCTTTGTCATTCCGTTTGTAATTTCTACAATTTTCATTTCCGATCCCATAAAGTATATATTTTCTGAAAGCTTATGAATAGATGAGTCGATTAAGCCCTGACCGTCTGTCCGTGTGTTGGTTGAAATCAACTTTTAGAAGCAACTATATGTTCCTCAGATCTGTGTATGGTATCAATCTTTTGAAAATATCCGGGAATGAATTGCTATTGAAATTCAGCACAATCGTCCGACCACCTCGTTTTTTTCTTCAACAACAACATACAACACATACATATGTACATACAAACGTGGTATACCGGTTAAAGTGAACGTGGCATCGAATCCCAGCTGAGCCAAACAATTTTTATTTTAGTTTTTATTTTATATATTATTTATATTTTTTTATTTTTTTTTTAATTATTTTTTTTAATATTTATTTTTTATTTTTTTTTTCTTGGAAACATACAAATGTGACGCGAACAGTAGAAAGGGACCTAAGGGTAAAAACAGGTTTGGTTCAGGAGAGCCATTTTAAAGATTTAAATACGTGTATCTTTGGTGTACCATCACTGAGCGTGTTGGTATTAGTCTCATTTCAAAGCGACACATCTCATGACGTCAGGAACGTGTTGGTCAACCTTGGAAACGCGCGTAGGTCGTCCCTACCTCTTGTTTTGTGTAGTTGATTTTTACTGTTTTCTACGTAGCGCGCTGTTTCCATGAGTTTGATATCAATTTTGCTCGCGTTTTTTCGAATCCAGCTTCATTTTCTGAAATTATTAATTGTGAATTATAATAAATACTCATTTATAACTCTTTTGAATCGTGAATATCACTTTGTTAGTACGAAAATTTTTTCACATAACCTTATTATGTTATTCGCGAAAATAATTTAAAACTGATAACATTCTTACTGTTTGTTCAAATCAATGCAATGAAGTGATCCCTAAGAAAATGGCTGTGGATTTTCGTACGTCTTTCATGAATTTAGATAAGGAATCCCAAGATTTAATTATTCTCGCACATATGGCAGCTCACCGTGACGATGCAATGCTCAGGTCAAAAGTTGGTGATTGATCGCGAGCTATGAAGTTACGGTACAATCAGATATATTATTTTCGAAATTTGCCGATATGCTGTGATATTTACTTCTTCCTGTATACAATGGGAATAAAACGCTACAAAAATCTAATCGAACATTACAACAAAAATGTTGTTTATCTACGCGAACATGGCATGACGAATAAAATTAATCGCACAGATGCTTTAACTACTTTGGAAAAAAAAGAAATTGTTTCATTTATCTGCCGTTTTGCTGAAACTGTTGCTATCACTTTACCTGGACGTCAACCAAATCATCGTGATTATCGTTTATTGAAACTTCCAACTACTGAAAGTAAGACTTCTGTTTACACTAGATACACCAACAGCGTCGTACCGGGTGGTAAAATCGTAAAATTTCCAAACTCTTCGGAAGAAACATTGTCCCCACATCGTCATTATGAAGCCGGCATATGATTTGTGCGAATTGTGTCGAAATCTTGCAAAAGATGCTGTTAATACAGTAAACGTTACTGAAGTTGAAAAAGAAGCAGCAATGTAGGGGAAAAATTAAAATAAATAAATTTTACCGTTAGGTCCCTTTCTATTTGCGCTTAGAATCGTCGACTTCACTTTTATAAAATGCGCATATCTCTGGGAGGAAACCCTTTTGGGGCATGGGATCGGTCTCATTCGATGCTCAGATGTTGTCCACATAAAAAAAAAAAAAAAAAATAAAATTGTTTTTTTTTACCCTTAGGTTCCTTTCTCTATGCGCTGTCACATATGTAAACTCAATTTATAATTTTACAATGGGATGTTTTTATATATGTATGTTTTTTATATGAATGTACGTACGTATTTCATATGAGATGAATGAGAGTGATACAAACAATTGTTATTGCATGACTACACGTTGTGAAGGGTATATAAGATTCGGCATGCTCGAATATAACACTCTTACTTGTTTTTTACCAGTTTCTTCAATAAAGTTTAACATTTTTTAAATGAACTTGCTGGTGTTTTTGTCGTTATTAATGAACTAGCATTTAACCCGCTACTTCGATAGCGCAGTTCTTACTATTTATTGAATACTCAAGTTCTGTTTTTAATTATTAAATATTTTTGGTTCAATTTATGAAAATCTCTGATTCAAAAGTAGAGTAGGGATATATCGGGCATATATTTCCTAACTAAAAGAAAGATCAATGCTACTGAGTTTTAAAAATTAAGATTCATAATTTGCAAAAATTACACCAAAAATAATAGAAGTAACATTTTGTTCTTCCTGGTTTATTATTACCTACATTCAGAGTTCTATGTATACAAAATATAAATAAAAATGAGAAAAAGTAATTTTGGTCGTCCATAATATTAGGAGTTACATCTGGATTCAATAAACACTAATTTTAAGAATCCATGTTCACAAACGTAAAAATAAAAAGAGTACAATAAAAATGCGAAAAGGATTTTTTGTGTCTCCAATATCAATTTAATTCTCAACTTGAATCCTATATTTCACAATTGTATCTTTATAAACGTAGAAAATACAAAAATAACCATTAAAATTCAGAAAAGTGACCTTCTATCAATAGTCACTAATTTCCAAATTTTTGCTTCGCAAACATTGAATATACATAAAGTACCATAAAAATCAAAAAAAAGTACGTATGTGGTCGCCCATAACATTTTCAGTTTTACCTTAAATCAAGAGTTCTTGATTGTACAATCCTACCTTCATAAAAGTAGAAAATACAAATAAAAATTCAAAAAAGTATTTTTTTGGTCGCCTATAACATTTTTAGTCTCACCTTGTATCAATAGTCACTAATTTCGAAATTCTAGCTTCACAAACGTTGGAAATACCAAAAGTACCATATAAATTCAAAAAAGTACCTTTTCGGTCGCCCAAAACATTTTTAGTCTCACTTCGTATCAATAGTCCTTTAGTTTACAATTCTACCTTTATAAACGTAGAAAATACAAAAAGTACCATAGAAATGCGGAAAAGTACATTTTTGGTCCAAGTTTCAAATTTCAAGTTTGAAATGTTCAAATATCTATGTAACAAAATATTTTAATAGACTTGATTTAAAGTCAGTAAATCTACTCTGTTTTGCATAAAAAGTACCAAACTCTTTTCCCGATTTTTCCCCTTTTACCCGTTTTTTCCCCTTAGGGGTTGAAAATTCAAAAAAGGCCACATAACTGTCAGCTTATTTTTTGTGAAAATTACAACTTTTTCAATTTAATTTGTATCATTTTGAGTTTAGCAGTTAAAAGATTACCAATTTTACCCTTTTTTACCCCCTTAAAGTAAGAATTTCCAAAAATCCCTTCTTAGTGGAGCTAAACATTGAAGGAACCGATTGTCTAAATTTCATGTCTCTAGCTCTTTGCGTTTGGGCTGTGCGATGATGAATCAGTCAGTCAGTCACGTTACTCTTTTATATATATAAAGATTGCTTTGTTTGCAATCCCCTCCAAAGGTTTTTCTTTATATTACCATTATCCGCAATTATTTTAATTTCTTCCAATTCATAGCTATTATAGTTAATATGTTGCAGCCAAAGTGATTCAAGTCGATTTCTTGTTACGTACTTTGCGCTTCATTATACATCCGATTTCAATTAAGAAGAAATACAATTTGAAAGGAACTCAATTATATTTAAATTAGTTTAGTAATTTAAGAGCGATTAAAATTGCTACTAACTAACACATGCAAAAATCATATGTGAATAACAAAACAAATTAAATCACTATATTCGGATGTGATACTTACCACCAATTTTGTGTGGCATTTCTATACGACAGAATTTACTATTTTGGTAGTAACTCAAATCACAATAGAATAAATATTTTCTCTAAACTAAATTATTTAATTATTTATGATTTTTTCCCAAGCTTGAGATCAACTTTTTTTGTTTTTTTATAAAAAATTATTTATTTTTTATTTTTTAAAACTAACATATCTACAGCCCCTAAGTTATATGGAGTACCAAAGATCCATAAGGAAAATTTTCCTTTAAGACCATTATGTTCATTTGTGAACTCTCCGTCTTATGAACTTTGTAAGCATATTACAAATATACTTAAAAAACTAACTGAAAACTCTAAATATAATGTAAAGGATTCTTTACAATTTAGAGAAAGAATAGAAAAGTTTAAGATACGATCTGATGAGAAGTTAATTTCACTTGATGTTGTATCTTTATTTCCGAGTATTCCAATGGATATAGCTGTAGATATTATTGAAGAGAAATGGGAAATTTTTCTAAGTATTTTAAAAGTTTGTATCATAGATAACAGATATTTTACAACAAAAAGGACTCCTAATGGGATCTCCGGCTTCTCCAATTATAGCAGATATTGTTATGGAGAAGTTATTAGATTGTTGCATTGAGAAATTAAATGTAAGTCCAAAAATAATAACAAAATATGTGGATGACGTGTTTTGTATTGTCCCGAATCATTCAATTGATAATATTTTGGAAATATTTAATTCATTTAATGATGATATAAAATTCACAATTGAGAAGGAATGTGACTCTAAAATTCCATATTTAGATACATTAGTGATAAGAAGGGGTAATAATTTGTTAATAGATTGGTGCCAGAAACCTACTTCATCTGAAAGAATCGTAAATTATTATTCAAAACACCCCAAGGGAATTGTTATTAATACGGCAAAGAATTTAATTGAGAGTGTTTTAAAGATAAGTGATACAAAATTTCATAGAAAAAATATAGAAAAAATCAAAAATATTTTAGATGATAATAATTATCCTATCCAGGTAATTTGTAGATCGATAAGACAATATAAAAATAAGGAAAATAGTAGCACAAGACTGACACTGAACCCAAAATTTATAAATCATTAACTTATGTCGCTGTTTTATCTGAAAGATTAAAAAACTCGAAAATTTACGACTTTAAAAAATATATATGTAATGGCCCACAAAACATATAATACGATAGGTAAACTATTTAGTAAAACAAAAGATAAGATAGATAAATTTGAAATGTCTAATTTAGTGTATAAAATATCATGTAATGGTAATGATACTGAGAGTTGTGACAAGGTTTATGTAGGAACAACAAAAAATAAATTGAAAACTAGAATCGCTGGACATAGATCTGATCAGAAATACAGGAACACTACATTGATACAAAAAACAGCATTATCGTTACATTGCGCTAGTTCTAATCATTATCCAGATTTCAATTAAACATTAATTTCAAACAAGGAAAACAATTACAGACGTATAAATATGTTAGAAATGTTAAAAATTATTAAAGTACCACCTACACAGAGAATTAACTATAAGACTGATACTGCAAATGTAGCCCAAAATTATAGATTTTCAATTAATAAGATCTAAAAACGGTAGTCTAATAGTATTAGTTATTTTTGTAAATTATTACTACATATATAATATGTGAATGAATTATTTTTGTTTGTTTGTTTGTTTGTTTTGTATATTTCAAAAATTGTTTATATTGAAAAAATATTTTCCCGCCTTTTTACAAAATAGTTTTTCAATTTGAAATTGTTTTGAATTTGTTTTTTGTTTTTATAAAATTTGTATACATATTACCCTGAAGAAGCTACCCATTGTTTGGTAGCGAAATATTGGTTAATAATAAATAACTTTTTTTATAAAAAAAACAAAAAAAAAATTGATCTCAAGCTGGGAAAAAATCATAAATAATCAATAAAAAGATCAAGAAATTTAGACGATATATCTAAATTATTAAATATTTTCTTTGTTAAATTAGGAGTGTAAAAGTAATTTCAGTTAATGAGTTCAACTTGAAATATCGTAAAAGTGGGTTTATCACATTCATTTCTCTTATTAACCAAAAGCCAGAATCGTAATCTAATTTTTTGGGTTTTATAACTTTTTTAAAATAAGCTAAGAAGCCACTGTGCGGAGTAAAGTTTCATACATTTTGATCTTAAACTCTTTCCCTTATTTACAGATTTAAAAGATATTATGGTGAAACATATTTCTTTTACTCAAGAATATAACTGTGATTTTATTTTTATTTACATTTGTATATTTATAGCCTTTACTATAGCGCTTTTCTACAATTTTTTTTACGGTTTTTCCGATAGATTGAAGAAATAACTAAGTATCTAAACTATTTCGTATAAATTTTGCTAAGAACAATAGGTAATAAGTAACATTGATGTGGCAAAACTCCTGTTTGACCAAAATGTCCAATTTTGGCCTCCTCTAATTCAGAGAGTTCTTGATCGATATTGGTGAAAAATCGTGTCTAAGCTACTAAGTAATAGGACTAACCTTGGTTCAAATTTCATCCCGATTGGAAGACATCGGTTCGAAAATTTGGGTCGCTTGAGGTGAAATCCCTGACCGATATATTTTGATGGAATTTGCTTGCAATGATGTATTTGGATGTTCGAGCTTTTACTTAAAATTTTTAAATTTCGATTTAAGTTTCTTTTTTGATGGTGTGCGATTTATTATTAATAATAATATACATACATTTTGTTGGTTGTTAATAATCCAAAATTAAAAATTACTTCTTAGAATTTTTCAAAAAACAATAACTAAAACGTTTTGGGGACAGATTCGTTTTTCAAATATGTTACTGTTTAAATGTAACTTTTTGCATAATTTATTTTATTTTGTTTTTGTGTTTTTTGAAATTAAACCCGCATTTATTTATTAACAAACAAGGTAATTACTTAATAACTTTCAGGTGAAGCGAATACATCAAGATGGCTTTCCGGTTGAAAATCACAAAGTACAAACCAAAGACGGTTACGTTTTAACCCTGCATCGTATACCGTTTGTGCAGAAGGAGGGAATAAAGGACAAAGCAGACATTTTTAGAAGACCTGTAGTATTTTTACTAGCAGGAATTTACGCCTCATCAGATGCGTGGTTATTAAATGGAAAAGAGAATTCTTTGCCATATTTGCTTGTGCATAACGGCTTTGATGTTTGGCTGGGAAATAATCGAGGCAACATCTATTCCAGACAAAATATCTTTTACAATGCAACTGATCGCCAATTTTGGAACTTTAGTTGGCATGAGATGAGCCTCTATGATATGTCAGCAACAGTTGATTATATTCGAATACATACAGGTGAACAAAAAATGCATTTTATTGGTATATCGCAAGGTGGAACAATTTTTTTAGTTCTCAACGCAATCTTACCTCGTTATAATAATGCCTTCAAAACCGCAACACTACTGGCGCCGGTAGCTTACGTAAGTAACACAAAAGGGATCTTGGCAAAGGTATTTGGCCCTTTGTTAGGAACGCGTAACTACGTATCTAAGCTATTGGAAAATGTTGAAATGGTTTCCACAAATAAGTATGTAAAGAAATTACTATCGATGGGCTGTTTTGAAAACGAAAAGCCATTAGTATGCGTAAGTCGCTTGTGGCCAGCTGCTGGATATGATACTCAACTTCTGAACAAAGTAAGAAAGCAATAATACCGCACAATGAACTCTTAAATACACTTCTCTTTTCTCTACAGACTCTTATTCCTGATATTATGGCAAATTTCCCTGCTGGAGGATCATTTAAGCAAATTATACATTACTTTCAGGGTTATATGTCGAACAAATTCCGTCAGTATGATTATGGCCCAGATCATAATTATCTTAATTACCGCCAGCTGGAACCACCAGAGTATTACTTGGAAAACGTCATGGTACCAACTAGTATTTTCTATGCGGAAAATGATTACATTGTGTCGGTTGAAGACATCTGGAAATTAATAAGACGTTTAAAAAATGTCAAAAAGATTTACAAGTTACCGCCAAAAAGGTGGAATCATTTTGATTTTATTTGTGGTTTGGGAGTGCGAACATTAATTTTTGATAAAATCGTTAATGCACTAAGATTTTATGAGTTAATGTAGCATTTAACCAAATTTGAGATGATTAACAAATTTATCACTTATATTTATTTATTTTTATCAGTTTTATTTTTACTTTTTATTATTGGTTATTAACTACTGTTATTTGTTGTATTATGTTAATTGGAAGTTAGATTTTAATATTATTGTTGTTGGTTCAAATTTCCAACGTTAACAATTTACAATTTATTTTTACCATCTAAGGTAACACATTCGCTGTTAAGTGAAATTTTTACATTTTTTATTTAAAAAAATACGATTATCAAAATTAAAATTTTTTTTTTTACTTTAAGCCTTACCTTATCTACACAGAAAAAATTACTGCTAAAATTTTTTTAATTAATTGATTAATTGATTTATTCTTAAATTTGGATTATATTTTTAATTACTTTAAACAATTTTTTTTATTGATATACAATTTTTTCAAAAAACTTAGAGATTTCTGTCAGTTGAAAAAAGTATATTGAAAAATAAAATAGGAAAAATGTATTTTTTTTGTCAAGAATTCTTTTTGAATCAAAGTCTTAATATAATTTAAAGGAAAGTCTTACTATAATTATGGCTAATAAGGTGGGTAATATTATAATAAATGGTGGTTTAGCAGATTAAAATTCTACTAAGAACATACATATTCAAAGAAAACGGAACAGAACTTTATTGCAGATGGGACTTAAGTCAATATTTCTTGCAGCCCGGTAAATTCTGTTGGATTCTAACCTTAAATGTAAGTAATTATTTGAGTTTCTTCCCTTCGTTTGATAAAATTTATAATGAGTAAAATTTCTTTGTGCTTAGGTCTAGGATGCACCTCCTTTATTTTTGATAATATGATGTTTGGTTATGCCACCAGTTGCTAAATGTGTTATATTGTATTATGCTTTGTATTTTTCGTATACTTTTAATATATGCAGTGCAATTCAAAATGTATGTACCTATGTATATATTGATGTATGTTAAAAATAAATATGTAAAAAAATATGTTTATTTTTCCCGGATTATCTCTTTAAACAGGTTCAATAATTTATATTATTGAATACAGTTAATTAAGTAAATTAAGTTACAGTTAATTCATTATTTAAATTAATCCCAAATTCCAATTACAGGAGTGAATAAATTAATTAAAATTATTTTTCAATATTAAATTATATATTAATTAATTTTTTAATACTGTTTTAATTGTTATTTTTTACAACATATTTTCAATTAAATATATTAATTTTCATTTAATTAATAGTATCATTTTGATGATTGGAGCAAAATCAAATAATATTTTAATTAATAGTATTAATTTTGTAATTGAAATTCATATTTATTTTTTCTATGTAACACATATGTATGCTCTTGTTCGATGGCAACTTAACTTACAAGTACATATTTATTATTTTAATACCCTTGACGAAAGTCGATTGAGCGATGTACATACTTATATGGTAGAAATACTAATGGATGAATCGTTTTTGAAAAAATCGTCTACAAACCCGTAAAGTTATCGGCAATTATTATTAAATAATTAATATTAATTTTTGAAATTTATCGAAAAACAAAAGATACATATAGTTATTATTGGTCTAGTTCCGGATAGGTAAATGTATTTTAAACACGTAAGTATTGTAACATGCATACGATATTTACTAAACACGCAAGTTTACAAAATCTATTTGACTTTTAAACAGGAGCAAGTGAAAGGTGTTTTTTAAATTTGTTTTTTATTGAGTATTGTTTGTGAAATATACCGTTAAATTTAAATTGAAAACGTTGTATAAATATCTCAAAAATCTCATGAATGGTTTGTGCAATTTTGTCAAATGGGAAACCATGTAATTTGTAAGGAAACTGTCTTTAATCTGAAAAAATATTTTGTTTGTCTTCAAAAACTCGTAAAAACTAAAAACAGCATATATTTTACATTTTTACCCTTATTCGGAGAGCTAAGTAAATAAGAATAAAATAAATGATGAATATCAATGACAAATTTTGATTTTATTCCTAATTAAGTACAGGTACCTACTTTGATAAACATTATGTAATACATTTATGCCCAACATATTTTCATACATTAGGCAATTTCTTTGGACCAGAATAATTAGATGTTTTTTATATTTTGTAGTTCAATTATTTATAACACTGGTTTACAGCCAAAAAATACCAAGAACGCCACATGCCTAGATAAGTTAATTGGGACCTCCTGAACACGAAAAACGTTGTAATTTTTTTTTTTTCTAAGTACCGTTTTTTAGATAACGGTACTTTTGTGTTTTTCGGTGTATGGTCCCACTCAAACCCTTGTGGAGCCCAACCAAAAAGTCTGATCGAGATAAATGGCATATCGTTAGAAAGGTAATTGAATGCCTTTTCCGTCGATATGCTGAAAATTTCTATCTGATAAGAAATGGCTGAGTAATGGCACCTCAAATATCAAAATTTGCCTATTTTTTACGTTTTTTTCAAAATTTTTCATTTTTACTTCGTTTTTTTTCTACGTTATATTAATTACCAACAATTTAAGCGTAATTTGAAAAAAATCGGATGAAAAATAAAGTTTTTATTAAGGATTTTGTGGAACGACAATATTTTCATCTTCATTGCTCACACACTAAATATATTCGGCGTCCATCAGTTTTTGGAATTTTAATTTAATTTTTTTAATTTACGCCGAATATAGCGGGATATATCCGGGAATGAATCGCTATCGAAATTCAGCACAATCGCCCCATAACTTTCTGAGATATGAACAAAAAACCACGACCACATCGTTGTTTTCCACAATTACAACAATATACATATATACTGGTTAGAGTCACAGGCGAATGTTGTTAAGTGCAAATACACCCTTAGAATCTTGCGGACACATTTATTTTTCATAAAATAACGGCTCCACGAAAAGCCCCCCAGTTAAATAACGCCCAGGAAACAATCCCCAATGAAGTAAGCCCCAAAAAATTGTAAATAACACCCAAAAACAGTAAATGAAATAACATCCAAAAATAAATAAAACGAACCCCAAAGCGAAAACGAAACAACCCCCAATATTTGGGAGTTATTTCACATGAAATAAATCTCAATGATGAAAATGAAATAATCTCCAATAAAATAAACCCCATCAGCAACAAAAATGAAATTATGCCCAAAATTCATAAAAGAGTCAGATTCATTGAAGATTTCATGAAGTCAATATGGACCTACAGCAAAATCGCAAATTTATTGATATAAATCGTGTGGAGGCCCGCAGGCTTCTTCGTAATAAGAATATATGCAACTGGTGAAAGAACATATAAAGCTCGTTTAATAGTGACTACTTTTGGTTTTGTAAATGGACTAAGTCAAGTGCAGTTTTTTTCCCTTATACGATGGAAGCGACTTTAGATAAGCCACCAACGAGCTATCCTAAAACTTTAAGAATGGCTTGAAAATCCAACTCATGGGAGACGTTATTATAGTTACAATATTGTAAAGAAGGCAGTAATTTTCTGTAATGGAGATGTAAGGAAATATGGACAAAGAATTGTTTAATATTTCCAATATATTTATTTTTGAAACCCAACTACCAAAAAATTATCTTCATGTACATACATAAATAATAAACTTAATACATTATACGTAAGAAATGATAAGTTAAAACAAAATGGTTGCTCATAAAATCAAGATGGAGAAAATATACGTTGTATGTACAAATGCTGCCAGTTGGTTATTATGGCCCTCCTCACTGCTTGGCAAAAGTGGAACCAACAACCGATTACTTTTGATTTAGGGAAAACAATAATTTTTGCCGTCCGTAGACTAATTTCGTAGTCTGTCACGAAGGTCGCACCATCCAAATCCCGAACGTTATCATTTATGTATGTGAAAAGATATTGTAATATATTCACAGGCTAAAAGTTTTCTTGTAAAAGGCCTATTTTTATTTAATTTATTTACAAACACCCCCAAAACCAAAAGTTTTAAAAATGAAATAACCCCCGAATACAAATTGAAATAACACCCAAACTATACACGCTATGAAACAAGCCCCGAATTTTAAAAATTTGTTGGGTGTTATTTCTTTGGAGAATGTTTCATAATTTGAAAACCCCAAATGAGAAATGAAATAATTTCCAAAAAAAAAATGAAAAACGGGCCAAAAAAATTGGGAGTTATTTCATATGCCTCAGATACCCTACTTATCACTTGCACAGCCATTAATTTAGGTTGTCCTTTGACACTCATTTTCCACTGCCACTCCAAATAATTTCCTATCAAGGCTATCTTTCCATCCCGAAATAAGTTCCGGGGTGTATATTTATTGCATCTTTAATATCTAAAAATATAGCGTTGTGATCCCTATGTGTGTATATTCTTGGTATGCTCCATCATCTAGCAAAGGTAACATTAAAAATTGATACCGATTCGTCTCTTGAAAAATTGTGCTCATATCCGATGTTTAGCAGAATCACATTCAGTGCAGAATGCGTCTCAAGCAGTATTTAATCTCTAAAATTTGTGTACGGGAAACTCCATTTTACCGCCTATACATTAAAGTCGCCGGCAATAATTACGGTGCCCCTTGATCATGCATCATAAACGATATTGTAAGCAATTTGTTCAAACTCCAATAAGAAATATCTTGGAATATGTAACAGCTATAGAAGCAAATCCCATATGAAATGGTCCAAATAAAACCAGTAACTGTAAATAAGATCCCGCAGCCCAAACTCTTTAATCCTTCCTCTCCCGAACACTCTGTTTTAGCAGATCTTGTGCTGCCTAACAGTGATTTAAATTCAGTTGTATGACTCTCGTTTCTGCTGTCTCACAACAACACAATGGTTGGTTGGTTATTACACACCCCAATCCTTTGACCAGATACCCCACATTGTAGGCATTTGTCAGCATAATTATTCTTACTTTTTGCTCCTTTTCGTGATATGACCAAAGTTTTAATATTTGTGGCATCTTCTTCCGTATTCTACATATCACACATCCAATACGTACATTTGCAATCTCAATGAGGTGGTTTTCCATATACTCAGCACTTAGACCAATTGTGGCTGCTTGTGTTCCCCTATACGATTTTCTCAGAGATTTAATCGTAACGTACTAAATCTATTGAAAACTTTTAAAAGAGAATGCAATACTTTGTATGTATGTATGTATATTTTTTTTTTTTTTTTTTTATGTATGTATGTATATATGTACGTATGTATGTATGTATGTATGTATGTATGTATGTATGTATGTATGTATGTATATATATATATATATGTACGTATGTATGTATGTATGCATGTATGTATGTATGTATGTATGTATGTATGTATGTATGTATGTTAATTCATAACGATGTTTAAAAAAGTTAAATTTATTAATAACAAAACTAATAAAATGTGTTTAGAATAATTAAGTGAATCATTATTTACTTATGTGAATTTATTATTGATATGCATATACCCATAAGCTATGTACGGATGTATATTTCTAAGTAATAACCTTCAGTATCCGGAAGGTAGAAAAGAATATAAAAACAAAATTTATAATGCTATACTGTACACACACATTTATGCTTGTTTAAAGGTACATACATATGTATATCGCTCATTTATTTCAATAGAGTGATATCTCAAAATTAACATATTTAAAAACTACTGCAAAACATTTTAAATGTTTTTTTTTATTGTATTTCTAAAACGGCTAGTACTTATGGAATTGCTAAAATTTTTCACATGAAAACAGAGAATTTTCTCATGTTCCAATATCAAAAATTAAAAAAAAAAAAAAAAAAAAAAATGTATCAAATGTTAGAAGTATACGGGACCAGATCGATATTGAAAAACAGCATAATCGCCGTTTAACTTATGAGATATGAGCAAATAAACTGGACTGCCTCTGTTTTTTCTTATTTTCACCACAAAAATTAAAACTTTTTCATCCCTAGGCACGCCTGTGACTATTTATAGCTACGACATGTCTCTAAAGATATTTTTGACAAATCGATCAATAATCGGCAAAGTTGTAGACAAAAATTATTTAGATAACTTTTTTAAATACACACATATATCAAATTTTTAAGCTGCTAAATTATTTCTTGACACGTTAAAGACACCAAATTTTAAGCCTAGGCCTCAAAAATTATTTCTGAGAAAAACTTATAAATATGTTTGAAACCAACTGAGATATAAGCACCAAAATATAACTGCTTCTCCATTCTCCAAAAAATGTGTACAACTACTACGTCGTACAACACCTACGACAGTTTACGAATTGATCAAATACTTTTGTTGAATTTCGTGTGTTTTGTATGAACAATTGTTTTTATATTTGTCTATGTAAAATAAATTTGACAACACCATTTTTCTTATTTGTATCAATTATCGCTATTACTGCAAAATTAACATATACAAATTAAATTAGTAAAAAAAATGTGTATATAAAAGAAATATAAAGTATATATTTTTTTATAACAACTTATTAAGCCCTTCAACTGTGGTGCCGAGGATATACATATGTATACAGCTTTGTCATTCCGTTTGTAATTTCTACAATATTCATTTCCGACCACATAAAGTATATATTTTCTTTGTCAGTGTGTTAGAAGGCCCCACATGTTATTCAGATCTGTAACTGATATCAATCTATTGTTAATATCCGCAAATGAATTGTTATTAAAATCAAGCACGATAACCCAATAACTTTCTGCGATATGAGTAAATAAACACGACTGACTCTATTTTTACCAACATTTTTACCACAAAAATCAACGTTTTTTAGCTATAGGTTAATTTATAGAGGAGTTTGTTACTATACGATACGCCCCTAGGGATATACTTAAAGAAAGTTAAAGACAAAAATAATTAAAAAAATATGTATTTTTCAAATATATTAAGTAGTTAAAGCTCCTAATTAATTAGTTAATAGAAGCTGTTGCACAGATCGGTATGTGGTGGCAATCTTTTGGAAATATCTGGAAATGAATCGCTATTAAAATTACATACAATGGCCTCATAACTTCCTAAGATATGAGCAAGTCTTGACAATCAGAATACAAAACAATATAAGAAATTTAAAATCCATGATGATCACCACTTTAAAATAGCGTACAAAAAAATTGTTTATGGGTCAATATAATATTAAAAAAAATACCCTTACAACCCCCTCAATATACGTATAAAATGAAAAGTGTAAAATCAAAGATGGCGTCTGAAACAAAATAGGGGAATTTTTATTTCATAACCCCATCAATATGGTATTCAAATGAAAGAGCTTGACTAGTAGGATACAGCTTACTACATATGTAAAATTTTAAAAAGAAAGATGTCGTCGGAAATAAAGCAAAATAGCATATACTAATAAATCTAAGCTAAGCTACGACGAAGTCACTATACCTATATGATTGTGAAGGGTATTTCCAGATTCGGTATGACCAAATACAGCGTTCTTACTTGTTACATTTATCAAAATTTATAATTTTATGAAATAAATAAAATAAAAGTGGCTTTTTTTTTTGAAAATTACGTGTTTTTTTATCGGTGCTTTTTGAAACTAAAAAATTTGCAACGCTGATAATAAGCATTGATTGTGAAACAATCGTCTGTTTCTTTAGGCATCTAACTAAATTAAATAATTTTAACAACGTGTTGCTGTTGGTTAAATATCAATCTGATTCGTTGTGGTAAGAAAATATTATTCAGCAAACTAATAGTGCGTTTATTTTTAAATAAAAAACTTAAATATTTTTTTGTCACACTTAGAATAAAACTTTTACAATTTAAAATTTAATTATTACGATGATGGTCAACGTTAGTATTACAAATTTAATTTTTTTAGTTAAACATATCAACAAAATTTGTTGTAAAAAATTTCAATAAAAATTCTAACAAAACGAATAAAATGAGAAATAAATAGTTTTGTATTTTTATAAAGTTTATATCAAGGCGAATTCATTATCAGGTGAAGTTATTAAAGCAGCTGTTTATCAGCTGAGTGCTCTTTTTAAATTTTGTTTGTGCTTTTATGTGTGCTTCTACTTTTTTATTGTTCACATTTGTGAGCGCCATTATTGTAAAAAAAAAAGATATAAAAAATTGTGAATTGTGAAAAATTTAATAAAACGTTAAAAAAATAAAATAAAATTAAATAAAACAGAGTATTTTTATTTGTGAATAATGCGTGTGTGCTCTTTGTGCAAAAAGAAATATTTGAAGGGCAATGGAACTTTGTTCTACATATGTGCCCAGAGATCAAGGCTTGTATTAATTACCAATGTATTAACCCATGCATAGGTAAATGTGGTTCCGGAGCCGAATGTGAGCCAAAAGCTCATTTGGCTGTCTGCAAGTATCCTCACGGAACATCAGATGATGCTCTAGTTTCTTGCCGTCAATCTCGTACTTATCCTGTTGCCAAGTATCATGGTTCATCATCTGGTTCTTGTAATTTTTATTTAACTGCACCTTTATAATATTTTATTTTATACAAATTATTATGTATATGTAAACAAACGTGATTTTTATTTTTGATTTCGTAAACAACTTTTTGACAGTTCAAGTTAGTTTACACTAACAAAATAAATACACGTTGTATTTTTTCACTTTGTAGTTGTTTTAGCGACGAGTTTACCTTATTGAATTCGCCTTGGTTTATATCAAAATTTATATAAAATATTAACAACTGGGGATATTTTAGATTTAATATATCGTATCTGGAACATCCAAGATTACATTGAATATGCACCCCTAAGTATTTAAAAACGTTTACTTCTATTAGATGTTTTCCATATATTAAGACAATACAATCACTACTAAAAGTTTGATGTGGCCTAAATCTTATGAACGTAGTTTTATTTGCATTTCAAACCCGTTTCTTAATTTTTACGAAATTTGTAATTAATTTTGCGTCATGAGCAATTAATGATTTGAAGTACTATTAATTGTAGGTATGGGTAAAAATGCACAAATCAACTGCATACATGAACATTTTTTCTTGTAATCCGATATCTTTTAGATCATTAAAATAAATTTTAAATATCAGAGGTCCTAAAAAACTGCCTTGCGGCACCCCATACTTTACAAATGTAATTAACAACATTGATATTGCTCATCAGCTAAAATATTTTTCTGTTCTTTGTATGTATGTTCTCAGTTGCTTACAAATCAGTTTTTGAAAATTGATAGGACTGCAGTTGGGCGATATTTCTCAACTGTATTTGTAAATATCTCTTTTGAAATCGAAATGGTTTTCGAATTTTTAATGAATAAAAAAAAAAATTTTTTTAATTTACATTTAATTTAAGAAAATAAAGAAGTAAGAGTTCTATATTCGGTCATGACGAATCTAATAATACCCTTCACCATCCCACATAGCTTAACCTAAATTTCATTTTATACGCCATTTTTCCTTATTATTTCCGACGCCATCCTTGATTTGGAATTTTTATTTAAAGGGTCCGCCATCTAACGTTTTTTTTTTCAACTAGTGCTTATTTCGTGAATGGTAACATTTAGCTCATGTCTGATTTGACAAATAAATAGTTTTATCCTTCCGCAGAACGAATATGGTTGTGTATACGCTTGAACAAAGCTGGGAAATATTGCGACATTACTTTGGCCGATTTTGCAAAAAAAAATCATCTTTTCAGATGAAGCTCATTTTGATCTTGGCGGGTATGAAAACAAGCAAAATTGTCGATTTTGGGGCACAGAAAACCTGCACGCATACATTGAAAAGCCGATACACCTGAAACGAGTCATTGTTTGGTGCGGATTTTGGTCCAGATTGGGCCATTTTTCTTCGAAAATAAGCAAGACGGGCCAGGACAGTTTTGGACGTATTATGAGAATGGCTGCGATTATGATAACAGGTGCTCTTAGGACCACACTATCTAAGGCACTGTTCACTATTTTAAACTGGTTACCACCAGACATCATGGCTAGGCAGATGGCTGCGGACACCGCACTGAGGCTGAATGCCACAAGGGCATGGAAGTATGTGAATTATGGACATGCAAGAATTTTGGGTATGATCAATATTACTTCTCCTATTGATTACAAGGTACCGGAACCAGCATTCGATCCGGGTTTCGTGACGAATATACCGGATAGATCTGAATACGACAACGGCCTCCGACCTCCGGAGAATGCCATCCAGATATTTACTGACGGATCGATATCACATGCTGGAGCTGGATGTGGTATCTTTTCGATCCAGTTGGGTTTGGAATTGTTCCTTAGGCTACCGGATTACTGTAGCGCGATACAGGCCGAACTAATGGCTATTAGGACAGCCGCGGAACAGATTCAGTATAATGAAATATCTGGCAGGGATATTTATATATTTACTGACAGCAAGGCGGCTATTAGGTCCCTTGAGAGTGTGTACAGCACATCGAAAATTGCCCAGGAATGCCGGGTGTCTCTTGAGGAGATAGCGAGACATTCGACGGTTACCTTTGTGTGGGTTCCAGGACATGGGGATATTGATGGTAATACAAGGTGGCGCAAAAATAACCTTCCGATGTTTTTTGGCTGTAATTTAAAAAAAAAATGAAAAACTTTGATTCTTCTTGTGGAGTATTTTTATTTGGTCTTTTAATTTTTTTTACATCAAGTCGAGAATATGATGTCATGTAAATGGCCGCCGCCACAGCTGATTGTCATTTGAGCCCTTTTTATGGCATTTTCCATCACTTTGGCCAAAACTTCCGGCGATAGGTCCTCACATTCTTGACGGATATTGTCTTTAAGAGCTGCAAGAGTCTGAGGCTTGTTGACATAAACCCGCGACTTAAAAAAGCCCCACAAAAAGAAGTCTGGAGCGGTCAAATCAGGCGATCTTGCTGGCCAGTTCAAATCGCCAAAACGGGAGATTAGGCGCCCGGGGAATGCATCCTTCAGCATATCGGTTGTGGCACGTGCAGTGTGTGCTGTTGCATCGTCCTGTTGGAACCACATGTTTTCCAATCCCAATTCATCAAGTTGCGGCAAAAAGAACTCGTTGCTCTGTAGCGCTCACCATTCACAGTAACCGTTTGGCCCGCGACGTCTTCGAAGAAAAAAGGTCCGATGACACCTCCAGCGAAAACAGCACACCATACAGTAACTTTGAGCGGGTGTAATGGCTCTTCGTGGGTTACACGCGGATTTTCAGTGCCCCAGAAGCGTAAATTTTGCTTATTTACGTACCCGCTAAGATGGAAATGGGCCTCATCACTCATGATTATTTTTGATGAAAAATCATCTTCCTCTTGGTTGTGATTCAGGATGGCTTGAGCGTATGTTAGACGCGATTGGCGGTCAGCAGCTAACAGCTGATGCACCGTCTGGACTTTGTACGGAAACATCTTCAAATCTTGTACCAAAATTCGCTGTAAAGACCGTCGACTGATAGCCATTTGCGTGGCACGTCGTCTGGTCGATGTCGACGGCGCTTCCATGACATCCTCGGCTACAGCAGCAATATTTTCTGCAGAACGGCTACTCCGGGGTCTGCCACTCCTGGCAGCATCTCGTGTTATGCCAGTCTATTCGAGGCGAGCGGCTAAACGTCGCAGTGTTTCACCAGTAGGCGTTGGACGGCTAGGAAATCTGCGACGAAATTCACGTTGTGCCAAGGTCACCGACCGATTATTGGTCAAATAAATAGTCACCAATATTCCGCGTTCTGGAGCAGTGTAGCGTAACATTGTTTATTAACGTGTATTTTGCATGTGTTTACTACACAAATGTCAAAACAGAACTGACATTAGGGGCCAATTGCAAAATTTGTAGCATTTTCTGATAGGAGGATTTCTTTTGCGCCACCTTGTAATAGAGCTGATGCACTTGCAAAAGCCGGTACCACCTTAGATTCCGTTGAATCCAGTTATGCTTTGGGTATTCCCTTATCGAAGGGTAAGCAGCTAATCTCGCATCAATTCTATTCGGATGCCAAGGAAAGATGGGTGAGAGAACCCACTTGTTTGGAAACCAGAAAGATCTGGCCTTACATGGATGTGCATAGGACGCAATATGCAGTGAATATGCCCCGAATCCACCTTATGAACCTCATAGCGGTCATTACCGGACACTGGCCTATAAGCACACATGGGAAAAGGCTGAATATCCCTTACAACGACTTCTGCAGAAGTTGCGATAACGAGGAAGAGGAGGAAACGACTGAACATCTTCTCTGCAATTGTCCTGCATTCGGAGACCTGAGATGCCAGATTCTGGGTCAACGAATACTTGTAAGTAAGACTTGTCTTTCCGCAGTTGATCTAGGAAAGATCCATACCTTGGTGAACAGGACAGGATGACTGAGGAACGACGGCCAGGGGACATAGACAAACGGGCGATGGTGCCTACGGTATCACAACGGGACCCTCGGAGGACCCAAGTGAGCTATGCCTTCGGGCGGCTGCCGGATCTAACCTAACCTAACCTAAGCAAGGAGTGGCCGTAGTCAATGGCGATCGTTATCGAGCCATGTTGAACGAAGTTTTGTTCACAAAAATTTAAAAGGAGGATATTGGCAACATTTGGTTTCAACAGGACGGCGCTACGTGCCACACAGACGAAGCTACACTTATTTTTTAGCATTTTCAAAAAAAAATAAGTTATTTAGCGGACCCTTTAGTTAAATATATTCTACTAGTCAAGCCCTTTAATTTGATACCCATATTGATGGGGTTAAAGAAATTTGATCCGCCATTTTGTTTTAGATGCCATCTTGTATTTTAATTTTTTTTAATAATTTACTGGTCAATCCCTTTCATTTGATACTAATATTGTGGGGGTTGAAGAAATTATATTTTAAAATAAAAGATTTGGCCCATATATAAATTTATTGTCCGTCATTTTGTACTGGCAGCCAACATGAATTTTAATTTTTTTATAGTGCTTATGTTGCGCTAGTCAGGTCCTTTGAGGTGATACCAATATTGACTCTCGATTGCCTTAAAGCCAAAAAAAAAAATTGATTTTCGTGTGTAAATTTTTGGAATATACATATATTTAAAAAAAAAAATTTTTGCCTATAACTTTACCGATTAGAGCCCGCTTTATTTAAAAATTTTCACGAATATCACTAAAGGCATATTATATCTACAAATAGTAGCAAAGGAACCTATAAATTATTCTATGGCTGAAAAATTTAAATTTTGGTGGTAAAAATATGGGAAAAAATAGAGGCAGTCGCGTTAATTTACTCATATCTCAGAAAGTTATGGGGCGATTGTGCTGAATTTCAATAGCGATTCATTCCCGAATATTTCCAAAAGATTGATATCATACACAGATCTGAGAAAAATATGGTTGCTTCTAAAAGTTGATTTTAACCAACACACGGACAGACGGGTAGAGCTTAATCGACTACTCTATTCATAAACTTTCAGAAAATATATGTATACATTATGGGTTCGAAATGAAAATTGTAGAAATTTCACACGGAATGACAAAGCTGACAAAGCTTCACAACAGGACGCGTTGGCGTCGGAAATAAAAAGAAAATGGCGTATAGCATGAAATATAGGTTAAGCTGCGATGAGGGATTATACTTATGTACATGATGGTGAAGGGTATTATCAGATTCGGCACGGCCGAATATAGCACTCTTACTTGTTTGTTATTTGTCTTGATAATAATATCTAATTTCATCTCTTGTAGCTATTTTAATAACTTTGTGGATTCGTTTCAATCTATCCTTAAGAGCTACATTAGGATTCCTTTTTCTTATTCCCACTTATTATTCCCAAAAGATCTCATATTATTTTGCAGAATTTGTGAATTTATAATATCTTTAAAACGATTCGTTCAAACTCGAGACTATAGAGTACAAAAAATAAACTTCTGGTTCGAAATTTTGCATTCCTCCATATCAATTTTAAGTCTGTTATATATATTACAAAATAGACGTTCCACTAACAGGTCGAGTAACTAGTGCGTGACATTTTCGGCAGTCATATGCTTTAATATTGCCTTAAGCTCTCCAACAATCGATGCATTAAAAAAAATCTACAATAAAATCTCCAAATATGATCAATGTAATTTGCATTGTAATTTGCTGCATTTTGGTGATCTTTAAAATGACATGATTTTTAAAGATTTACCACAAACTTGTTGATCTGTCTGTTAATAAATTTCAGACTCTCACACAGTTCAACTGAATAATGAATGCTCTCTAGTCCATATACGTTCTACCGTAACCATCACTCCGACAGCAATGAATACTTTTATAAATTTTATATAAAATTCCATAGAAAATACAAAAAGTACCATAAAAAATCAAAAAAGTAAATTTTTGGTTGCCCATAACAGTCTCACCTTGTATCAGTAGTCACTATTTTCGAAATTCTAGCTTGACAAACGTAGAAAAGTACGATTTGGTCGCCCATAAAATGTCTAGCCTCAGCACGGTTCAATAGTTTATAATTTTATAATTGCTTTATAATCGTAGAAAATACAAAAAGTACCAAATATAGAGAAAACGTACCTTTTTGGGTTTTCCAAATCAATGTATAAATTCAAAGATTAAGATATTAATTTAAGTATAAAATATTTTAAAAGACATCAGGTGAAGTGAGTAAATCTACTCTTTTGTGCATAAAAATAATTTAACTCCCGAATTTTCCCTTTTCTACTATGTTATTATAAACATGTTTAAATTTTTAATTAAATACAAATTTTTTTTTTATCTTGTGAAATCCCTGCTAATAATTGTATGCAAATTGTTCCTGTAATTAGGAATTGTACATAATTTTGTATTTTACCTTTTTCGTACCATATTTTTCCCCATAAAAGAGGCCAAAAATTTAACCAAAAATAGTTGTCCTTATTATTTTAGGTGATAAAAATGATCAAGTTATGTTCTATTGAATAATATAAGAACAATTTTTTTTAAAAGTACCAAGAAGGGAAACAAGTTTTACCCCTTATAAATGCAAATTTGAAAAAAGTGCCAAAACACTACTAATAATTTTTCGCGCATCAACTTATACAGTTTAAATTTTTCTCCTAGCTTTATGTGTTTGAAAGTTACATAAGGTACAAAAAAAAGTACCAAATTATAGTTTTTATCCGCTTTTCTCCCTTAGGGATTAAGAATTCAAAAGGAGACTAGACAACTGTCAGCTTATTTTTTGTATAAATTACTATACTTTTTAAAATTAATTAGTATCGGTTTTAGTTTAGCAGATATAAGGTTACCGATTTTACCTTTTAAGTACGAATTTCCAAAAATCCCTTCTTAATGGAGCTATACATCGCAAAAATAACCCATTGTCCGAATTTGATATCTTTAGCTGTACGTACGTACGTGAGTATGTCACTGAACTCCTTCTAAACGGCTGGACCGATTTGAATGAATTTTTTTGTATGCGTTTAGGTGGCGCCCTGGATGGTTTAGATTCACAAATCATAAATTTATATAAAAAAAAAAAAAATACAATGAATTTTTATCACGAGGAGCAGCAATTCATATTTCACAGGCATAATATATTGTAGATCGAACATTAAAATTGAATTACATATATTTTACTTTATTATTCCCAACTTGTCTTTTTATACCCTTCACCTGTGGTGCACAAGGGTATATATAGCGTTTGTAATTTCTACAATTTTCATTTCCGACCCCATAAAGTATATATTTTCTGAAAGCTTATGAATAGAGGAGTCGATTAAGCTCTGTCAGTCTGTCCGTGTGTATGTCGAAATCAACTTTTTGAAGCCCCCCGACTTAGCTAACAGCTAAATCGTATTTTTCACCGCTAAACTGGCTTTGTGTATTACAATTTTATTTAGTCCCAAAAAAATTAAAATATTTTTACAACAGAAATGACGCTTTTTTACCACAATGTTATAGTTTTAGGAAACTGAAGACTACGACTCGGTCGCTAGAGGTCGTTAAAACATCTATTAATTTTATGTGGGCATGGCACTTAAATTTAAGTAAATGCCTTTTTGAGGATAGCGATAAAGTAGGCGTATCATACTACATTTTGGTTTTGAATTTAAATTAGACAGAAAACCATACTGACGACATTTTGTAGGTTTTTTGAAATAAAAAAAAATAAAATAAATAAATAGATATTAAAACACAGAGACCACATTCTTCTAAAATCATTGTCCATAGAGAAATTATACTTTTTTTAGAACTACGTTGTATAGGAGGTGGGCGTTAAAGTGGGCGTGTTACTAAATGATGTGCGAGGTAAATTTTCGTGCATTTTGATCTACAACAAAATACAAATAATCATACTCATTAGAGTTGTGTAGTTTATGAACGATCTAGTTGAAATGAACGATTCAGTTGATTGAACTAAATGACCTAGTTCAATCCTTTAGTTCAATTATGCTCTAATTTCAATTTTTGAACTATACAACAAAATTAACTATATGTACGAATTGAACTAAAGGTAAAGTGTTTTTTTGTTTATTTTTACACTTTTTCCAACAATATAGTGCTGTCATATAATTTATTAAAAGTTTTTGATTAAAAATTAATTATGTATGATATCTCTGCGGTATTATTGCCAATTTTTAATTTGTTTTTGAGTTAACAGTTTTTTTAAAAGTGAATTAATATACTTAAGTGCTTTTTTTTTAAGATTAAGATATTTAATAAATAAAAGATTAATTTAAACAAGTAAGAGCACTATATTCGGCTGTGCCGAATCTTTCATACCCACCACCATTTTTGTGTACATTTAAGGCACATTATTTATTATTTTGTTAATCGCTATAGAATAATCTCTTTATAATAAAATATGTATCACTTTCTTTGTAGAGGGTGGTTAAATTTTAAGGGCCCATGTTTAAGGTGAACCACATCTAAACTTCAACTTTTTTCTTGTATTTCATTTGACATTTCTCAATCTCAGACTAACTCAATTTGAGCCGTGGAAAGATACGCAATCGAGCAACGCTTTTTTTTGTGCACTTCGTGATTCTTTTAATCAACATAATCGTTCGAATTCGTCCACAATCGTGAGAATTGTAAAAAATATTTAAATGTCTGCAAAGCAGGTATGTATGAAATGGGAAAACATCTGTGAATGCCATCTTAGTTCGTTGAATGGGAAACATTGCTGTTTTTCACGATAACGTGGCAAAAGAGCAAGCAACCTCGACTCATCATCGTGCCCAACAATCGAGCATCAACAGTGTCATTGAAAATTTGGACTATCGGATCGTGGTGTGCCGCCTAGGTTGGGGGGCCATTTGGCCGATATTTTGTTCCATACATAATTGAAGCATACAAATATTATCATTATAAAAATAAATGATAATAATTTTATAATAATTTTATTCAAAATCAACATAGTCCCTTAAAATTAAACCACCCATTATAACTTCGGTATGCTAGTAAAAGGTTTTCGTAAATTTAGTCTTTCAATGAAAGTGGCCGTTAAAATACGCGTGTCAATAAAGTTTCTGCTAATAAACATAACTTAGATATTTCAATATAGTCCTTTAGTATTCCAAAATCTTTATTCATAGAGAATTTACATGAATTTAAGAGGAAGAAAGTGAATTTAAAGTTAAATTTTGCCACAGGGTGATTCAAAATATACATTCTCAGCATATTTTTAAAACGGGAAATTTATTAGTAAGATTTTGATTTTTAAACTTCTATAACGTTTTGCTTTTAAAAGATTTTCAAACGAAATAAGTTTTGTATAATTTTAAAATTTGTTAGCCATTAGTACATGAAAATAAATTGTTTATAATGTTGAGATAATTTTTTTTTTTACTTAGGTCAAAATTTTCCTAAATTCCCATTTTTAATAGAGCATAACTTCAGGAGAACATAAGCATAAGTTGTTAGCATGCCATCTAGTAGTTGCTAGTAGAGTCATCTATCTTATCATCTTTATCTGGCGCAGTGTAATATGAATAAATGCTAATATATATGACTAATATATTTTTATAAAAATTTAAAGAAAAAAGTGTGTGTGGCACATCTATTTTCCGTTATAACGAAGACTTTGATCAAAAAACCATGTTTGCAAAATTTCAGAATCGTACATATAGTTTTGTCAGTTTTATTACGTTTTAAATTTGAAATATACACTGTGCGGTATAAATTTTCGTACATTTTTATCTATAACTCTTTTCATAATTCATAGATTTAAGCGATTTTCAGGGAAACATATTCTTTTGACTCGATAAATATATATTCGAAGTTTCATGACTCTACGTTTATGCGTCTGGACACAATTCAAAAGTGAAAGTGGGCGTTATAGTAGGCGTGTCAAAGTTGTTTTTGCTAATGAGTAAAACTTAGGTGTTTCAATATAGTCCTTTATTATTCCAAAATCTTTATTAATAGAGAAATTATATGAATTTTAGGTAAAACGTTATATGGGAGGTGGGCGTAAAAGTGGGCGTGGCGCCTTAATTTTTTGGCATAGTAATGAAATTGCCTAGGGGGACAGACGTAGCAAAATTTATCATCATACCTCTAATTTTAGCGGTTTTATGAGCTTTTAAATTTCATTAACGGTAGATAACGTGAAAAGTGGGCGTTATAGTAGGCGTGTCAAAGTTATTTTTGCGAATGAGTACAACTGAGGTGTTTCAATATAGGCCTTTATTATTCCAAAATCTTTATTAATAGAGAAATTATATGAATTTTAGTTAAAAGGTTATATGGGAGGTGGGCGTAAAAGTGGGCGTGGCACATTGATTTGGCGTTACAAGAAAGCGTGTCACCAAAAAGCAAAGTGTGCAAAATTTCAGAGGCGTACATCCAATTTTGTTGCTTTTATGACGTTTTTGTTTTTAAATATACCGAAAAATACACTGTGCGGTATAAATTTTCGTACATTTTGATCGATAACTCCTCTCCTAATGCATAGATTTAGACAATTTTCGGGGGAAAATATTGTCTTTACTCAGGAAATATATATTCGAAGTTTCATGAGTCTACGTTAAGGCGTTTGGACACAATTCCATTTTATTCGATGTTCGAAGGACACGGTTTTTTCGACCTACTCTTGCTTTTCGAGCTATAACTCTCTTCCTAATATTCCGATTTAGCCCATTTTCAATACCAAACAAACCTTTTCTATAAGAAAGATTCTGGGAAAATTTGAGCCCCCTAGCTTTTTCGGTGCGACCTCTATCGTGCTTTCAACAGACGGACAGACGGACGGACATAGCTAGATCGTCATCAAATCGAACCCTGATTCAGAATATATATACTTTATGGGGTCTAAAATGGATATTTCGATGTGTTACAAACGGAATGACAAAATGAATATACCCCCACCATTTTTTTGGTGGCGGGTATAAAAAGTGGCTTCTAAAAACACAGCGATATATTGCTACATTTTACTCAAGATGGAACTAGTCGTGCCAAATGCAATTACTGCAAATCTTAATTAAGTATTGCAGGTGGATCTCATGTTTAAATAAAATTTAAAAATCTTCAATTTAAATGCTTGAAGTAGGTACTTACTTTCTATCTGTAATATATTTTGCCTTTATTGCAAAAACTGGTGTTAAAAACTTATATTACATTCAATTTAAAAGTACCAATGTTATAATTATTTTTTTTTTCCTTCATTTTTTGTAAATAAATTTATAAATTTTTCGTTGTACATACAAATATTTACTATACTTGTCTCTTTCTACAACTTGTGCTTATACGTAAAGTAGGTAGTTCAAAACCGAACGCATAGTTCGAAATAAAAAGAGCGATTAAACGACCTAGTTCATTTTTGAACTATGAACTAAAATGAACGGTCACTAGAATTAACTGTTTGGCACAAGTCTAATACTCATTATTTTTGTACTACGTTTAAATCATTTCCAAACTAACTAATATAACAATCTCCTATGCTCTTATAGGATCGAAGGGAATATATATATAATAAAACAACGCTAAGTTGGCTGTAGTAATTTTTTTCAAATATAATCAGATGTTATTTGTGTTGGGTGTTAAAGTGTTTAATTATTCCGCTACTCATGTCTAAAACTGTTATATATGTTAACTCATAAGCATATAAACATTATTTTTAACTTTATTTATTTAAGATGGTACACACATATGATGATGACTTAAAGTTGGGTAAAAAAAAAAACTAAAAAATGTACATCCAAAAAGGAAAAGAGTGATCCAAAGGAAATTATTTTTATATTTGTATAAAACGAAAAAAACTAAAACATGTTGGCTTTACTTTCGTTGTCAGTTAAATATTAAATTAATTATGGAAATTCTAGGCGCAACAACCTATGTACATATGTAGAGTTTATGCAAATATTTTAATAATATCACTTCGAAAGTTAGCTTTTCCATTACTTTGTAGAAGTTAAAAATGCAAAAAAACAATAGCTTTCAATTATATAATAAAAACTAGCTGGCCTGGCAAACGTTGTTTTGCCATATACATACATACATATTATATTATGTGAAAATTTTAAGAAGATCTGTCCAGCAGTATGGCCTACCTGAGGGTGCGTGAAAAATGGCTTGGCGTTGAGGGGTATGCAAAATAGATGTTGACCGATTCTCAGACGTAACCAATATACACACAAGATTTCATCAAAATCGATTGAGCCATTTCGGAGGAGTTTAATCACAAACTCCACGACACGAACATTTTATATATTAGATATAGCACCCAATTGTCGAATTTAAATGACAGCTTGGAATGTATTAAATATTAAGTTGTCAAAAACTATTATCATCTTTCCAATAACACACTAATGAAAAATTCATTGGTTTCTCCTCAAAATTAGAAATACTTCGGGTTAGTCAGATGTAGTGTTTTTACTTATTATTTTTCATCACCTTTTTATTGGGTATATTCAAAAATGAGCAATTTTCAGAGAAACATGTTTTTAACTCAATTATTTTTTTATTATTTACTGCATTGTTACAATTAAGTCCATTCATTTGTATTGGTCATTTAAGTGTGTAATGAAGAAGTAAATTTCGTACTTAGTAGAATTTTAAGATAAATTGCAGTCTAATTTTCAAACTTTACTTGAACTAATAGTCTTTAAATCCAGAATTCTAAACTCATGAACATAAAAAATAAAAAAAAATAAGAAGGATGATTTTGTCCTCCACATCATTATTAATATAAAATAGTCAGTAGTTTTAAAAATTTTGATTCATAGACACAGAAAATTAAAAAAATAAAAGCAATATTGAAATAAGAAAAAGTCCTTACCTGTTGCAATTTTCTTACGTAGAACAGTATCCTATAAATTTTTTATTTGACATAGTTGCTCGAATTTGTTGGATAGTAAGTCATGCCTTAACTCGCGTCAATAGTTTTTAATTTAAAAATTCCATATTCAAAAAGGTAGAAATTTCGTTAAAAAAAACTTAATTTACGAAAATATTTTAATAGCAAATCGAAGTTACACAAAGAAAGAAAACATATTTTAATATAAAGAGGTTATTTATTGTCTGTTATATTAGGTGGTATTCTGGTATTATCAGATTCAGCACTTACTTACTCTTACTTGTTATACCCGCCACCATATTCATTATGTCATTCCGTTTGTAACACATCGAAATATCCATTTTGGACCCCATAAAGTATATACATATGTATGTATATTCTGAATCAGGGTTTTATTTTATGATTATATAGATATGTCCGTCCGTCTGTTGAAAGCACGATAGAGGTCGGACCGAAAAAGCTAGGTGGCTCAAATTTTGCCAGAATATTTTTTATACACAAGGTTTGTTTGATATTAAAAATGGGCTAAATCGGAATATTAGGAAGAGAGTTATAGCTCGTAATGCAAGAGTAGGTCGAAAAAACCGTGTCCTTTCAACAACGAATTGTAATTGTGTCCAAACGCATTGACGTAGAGTCATCAAATTTCGAATGTATATTTCCCGAGTAAAAAAATTTATGAATTAGGAAAGGAGTTATAGATCAAAACGTATGAAAATTTATACCTCGCAGTTTATTTTTCGGTATATTCAAAATTTAAATGTAATAAAACTGGCAAAAATAGATGTATGATTCTAATATAATACATAATTTCTCTATGGACAAAGTTTTTAAAGGAATAAAGGACAATATTGAAACTCTTAGTTGTTTTTATTAGCAGAAACTATATTGAAACGCCTACTTTAGCGCTAACTTTCATTCAAAGACTAAAATTACGAAAACATTTTACTAGCATATCGGAGTTATACAAAGAAAGTCATACATATTTTAGTATAAAGATATTATTCCATAGCTATTACTGTTTATAAACAAACAAAAAATTGAGGTAATGTGTTAAAAAATTAAAAAAAAATCAGCCCAAGTTACCAATACTTCAAAATTTCTATAAAGAAAGAGTTAAATTTTTTTGAGGGAAGTGGTTAAAAAAACCCAAAATATTGTATATTTGTTAAATGTTCTTTTAACTATTCGTCCAACATCGATATAAAGTAAACGAGTGTTTTCTGTAACAGGGCAATTTGTTAATAAAATCAGAAATAGACTTTGAGTATAATAAAAGATTATTTTCCAAGTCGCTAAAAATTTTTACGTTACATTTTTTTAATTATACATTGTATTTACATGTTTTTGAAATTGAATTCTAATGATTTTCTTTTTGATCTCAAAGCTGAATTACCTATATTTTTGTTATTTGTTCTCATATTTGATATCGTATCTAGAGAATAATATTTTTTTCAATAAAAAACATTTTTACTCAATTTATATTTTATGCCATTTAAAAAAAACTTTTTTATTAATTAAAAACAAACTTACTTTTTATTTGTTTTGCTGCGGGATCCCGGGATATTAAAAAATAAATTTTGCATTTCCGGGAAACAAAAAATTGCGGAAAAACCCCTAGCTATAAGAGTACGGAAAATTGGTGGTGGGTATAAAAGATTCAGCACAGCCGAATATAGTGCTCTTACTTGTTTTTTACTGGTGTTGTTTAAAATCCCTGCATAATTTGCATAATTTACGATTTTATTTGGATGAAATTGCTATGCAAAATGAAATAGTATTACATATGTATGTACATATTAAGGTGATCGACTCGGTTTTACAGCCAGTGGAAAACCCGGCTTTTTCCTCTTTCAGCTGGCGGTTTTATCTAAATGCTGATTTTTTGAATATCGAATACACCGGTTTTTTATCCGAAAAAGCCGGTTTTTTATTTTTTTAAGTTTATTTACATATATCTTTGTAACCAATCGTACCAGAAAATAAAAACTATTAAATATTCTTTCATAATATTGTAAGAAATTTATTTGTTGTTTAAAAAACAAATGTTAAATAAAAAAAATAATTGAGCTTAAATATTATTTTTTTTATAAGATGTAAACCTAACGTTAAAAGTTAAAGATAATTGAAGCATAAACTTAGCTGATCGATCACTTTTAGGTAAAACGTGTAGTTACAATAAAGAAAAGCCAATAATCTCTCCACCCAGAATCTAATTTTAATTAATGGCATTGAGTGTCTGTCAACTTAAATTTCAATTAAACCACCGAACAAACTAGTTTATGCCTGTATTTGTATGTTTCTCAGGGGTATAAGAAAGAATTTTTAAAAATTTTCTCCCAAGCCTTTAAAACGTGTTTCAGATTACAGAAATCATTTCGAAAAAAAAGTTAGTTTAAAAGATCTATTTAACATTTAAAAAATGTACAGAAGGAGATACAAAAATTTATAACAGCTTTATAAAAAGTCTAATTTATTTACGTATTTATTTATTGTATTTATTTATTTTACTTGTAAAGAGTACCTTTTGTCCTTAAATTAAAATAATTAAAACCAAATGGGTTAACTGCATTCATGTCAGTTATTGCGTAATTGTGCAGCCAAACGCATATAAACTGTAAAAATTCCATTTTTAGATATATTTTTTATTATAATCTTTTTTTAATATTTTTTAATTTTTTCTTTAAATATTATATTTTATATATTCGAACCGATTAACCGGGTTTTTCTCAATTTTTAAAATAGCAACCGGTTTTTTTTAAATTCTAAATTTCAAACTATTTGAAAACCGGTTTCGTAAAAAAGTCGAATAATCGATCACCTAGTACATATGTATATTATATTTTATCTACCTTAAAACTGTGGTTCATATTTACAACTTTAAGTCAGCTGATCGGTTTTGTTACTTATACACCTCTATTTAGTTTGTGTATTTGCTACGAGTTTAATGTATGTATGTATGTATGTATAGATATTTATATCTATAGTACTTAGGTAAATACTTTTTAACTTAACCTACCGTTGCCACATGCAAGTGCAAGTGAAAAAAAACCAATACACTAACACTTTTTTACTAACACAACTACACTTTGGCAACCTGCGACTCAGCTTGCGAAGAAATTTTTAAGCAAGTAAAATTTTTACAGTTACGGCAAGTAAAGTGACAAGCCGAACAACAGTGTTGTCTAATACTGAGTTTTTTGTTAACTCAACAATATATCATACAATTGTGGTAAATAATTCAGCTAATTTTTTTATTAAATATGTATATATGTATATGAAGAATATTAAGAAAAAAATATAAATATTCATTTTAAATGTAAGATTTAATATAAATATCAATATTTAATAAAAAAAATTATATTAAAAAGTTACATGTCTAAAGGTAACGTTCAATAGTGGCTATTGACAACACTTAATTACCAATTGAAGCAGCGCCATTTGTTTTAAATTTGTTTGAAGTTTATTTGTTGACGACATTTTAAAAATGAACTTGCACTGTGCTGTGTAGCCACTCAAAAAATTTTTGTGTTTTTTTTGGCATTTCTCCTGATTTTCGTTAGTAATACGTATACACTACTTGCAAGTAAATACTTGCCTGTGGCAACGTAGGGTAAGACTGTTTTCACACCTTACACATACATACATATGAAAAGTTTTTAACCCGTTTTTCTTCTTAGGGGTTGAAAACTCAAAAAAGTGCCAGACTCCTGTCACCTTATTTCTTGAGCAGATTACGATGCCATTTTAAAATCATCTGTATGTGGTTTAGTTTAGCAGATACAAGGTTACAATTTTTATTCGTTTTCATCCTTTTTTATCCCTTATCGTTTGAATTTCCAAAAATCCCTTTTTAATAGACATAGGTACATATACTTATGTAAGTACATCAAAAGACAAACCCACAATCACAACTTCATATAGGTACCCAGCTTTTTGCGTTTTGACTGTGCGATGATGAATCAGTCAGTCACTTTACTCTTTATATATGTATGTATGTATGCGTATAGATTAAATCAACCTTAACTAAACAATTATACAATATTTTGAGGTGGTAAGAGCAAAAAGTGGTTAAATGTATGATTTGCGTTAAGCAAAATTCGAAAAATAACGTGCAAGATCAGCAAGTTATTGATGCTCCAAAAAAAGAGTACAGATATTTCACGGTAAATAAATAATTACATACTGAATACAAACTACCTTAACCCAGCATGCTGGTTCAAAGCAAGCATGCATTATTTACAAGCACTGTACACATGTGCAATAGTGTGGTTCAAAATTAAGTATATTTTATATATATGTACATATAAATATAATTTTGAACTAGAGCCAAAATAGTAATAATAATAATAAAGTCTTTAAAAACAAAATTAACATACATATACACATGGCACGGTGTATCGATCATATATACCGGTCAGTACCAATTTTCCGTTGAATAACTGACTAAACAAAAACATATTAATGATTGAAAAATTCTGTGAGTATCACAACCAACAAAAAGCTTTCATTACCATCACACTGATGGTTTAAACAATAAAAATGTAATAATTACAGCAAAAAGGGGAAAAGATCAAGTTTGGTAAATTTCGTTCTCACTCACCACAGCAAAAAATATGAATTTGTATGTAAAGTTTAATTTACATAATCAATTTTCATATAAACTTATGAGTTAAATAAATGATATTTACATCCAACACTAAGACATTCCGATCAAAGAGTGCTGATGATGAAACCGTAGCTGGTTTCAAAAATGCATTCTACTCGGCTGGTGTCGGGATTAAAGTTTACTTTTCTAGTATATTCTTTCATTATCACAGATAAAAAATTGATTTCTTCATAAAAAAAATTAGAAATTTAGTATGAAAACAAACTAGAGCCAAAATAAAAATAATAAATAAAGTCTTTAAAAACATTTAAGTTCAACAATAAAATAAAAATTAGCAAATAAGAAATCTTATTAAAAACTTTTTTCTCTGCTTATTTGAATTTAAAATTATCCTCCTCAAAAAAAAAAAAAAACGTTAAAAATCATTTACAATTAGATTACGGGAATTGGGTGGACTGCAGGCCATACTAGTATATTTATACCCTTCACCTGTGGTGCACAAGGGTATATATAGCTTTGTCATTCCGTTTGTAATTTCTACAATTTTCATTTCCGACCCCATAAAGTATATATTTTCTGAAAGCTTATGAATAGAGAAGTCGATTAAGCCCTGACCGTCTGTCCGTCTATCCGTCTGCCCGTCTGTCCGTGTGTTGGTTGAAATCAACTTTTCGAAGCAACTATATGTTCCTCAGATCTGTATATGGTATCAATCTCTTGGAAATATCCAGGAATGAATCGCTATTGAAATTCAGCACAATCGCCCCATAACTTTCTGAGATATGAGCAAAAAACCACGACCACCTCGTTTTTTTACACAATTACAACAACAACTTACACCCCTTTCTGACTGGGCAAGTCACTTGCTCAAGTTAGTTTTTTATTTTCTTTTATTTTTCTTTGAACTTGCTTTCATGTTCAGACTCAGCAACTGACTTGCCCAAGTTTCGTTCTCTTTTACTTATTATACTCTTCACACAGTGAAAAAGGGTATATATAGGTTTGTCATTCCGTTTGAAATTTCTACAATTATCAATTATCTACACATACATACAAACGTGGTATACTGGTTAGAATGAGCCAAAAAAATTTTTTTATTTTATATTTTATTCAAATTTTTATTGTTTTATTTTTAATTTTTCTTTTAATTTATTTTTTTTAAGCACATAAGTAAACTAAATGTATAATATTACAATGGGATGTTTTTATATATGTATGTTTTGTATGTACGTATTTCATATGAGATAAATGGTGACATAAACAATTGTTGTTGCATGACAACACGTTGTGAAGGGTATATAAGATTCGGCATGGCCGAATATAGCACTCTTGTTTGTTTTTATTACTCTTTTGTTTTTGGTTTCTCAACAAAAACTTGCTCGTACTTGCCGAGTACAGGCAAGTGTGTACTCAAAAATGAGCAAGTTTCTTCCTCTTAACCCGACCTTACCCCTTTTGCCTATAAACACAACACTTGCGCAAGTCACTTGAGCAAGTGACTTGCCTCGTCTGAAAGCCGTGATACATACATACATACATGTAAAAAACATACGAAAAAAAGAAAAATTACAAAAAAAAAAATATATTAAAAATAAAAAAAAAATACAAAAAATACAAAAATATTACTTGTTTTAATATATAAATAAATGTTCCTGCATAATTGTATGTGCGTACGTTATATGTAGTATATTTATAATGTCAATATGAACCACCTTAATGAAAATATATACTTTTGCATGTGTGCATATGTATGTAAATTCTTATAAACACGTTGGTGACGCTTTCGGCTGAATGTGCTCGATTTTAGTTAAACAACAACATACCAAACTCAGCCATGGAACCTTTGAAATTATCAAAACAACATAATAAAACAAAGCGTATAAATATCTATGGACTTATAAGTGTTTACATACATATGTATGTATGTTCATACATATGTGGTATGTAGATAAAACTTATGAATATATTTGGGAAGAAACAAACATACGTTTATAAACATACATACTTACATACTTATGTACTTGCATAGGTACAAACTTATACACAATGAATTAATGTATGTATATAAAACTAGTGCGAGCTCGCCGCAACAGTTTTGAGACTGACTGATTTGTTTTGTTGTAGCAGAAGCTGAACTAGACAGGTGACAAGATCGAAGTGAATCAAATAGAAGACGAGTACCATAAGCCCAGATAAAGTTAGTTTGTAATCAAGACGCGAGGTATTCGGATGCTCTTAAAAGATAATCGCAAAGAGCTAATTACCAAAACCAAACAATTATTTATAGTGCTTATAAAACAAAAAATATAAAAATAAAATTAATCTGTATAAAAAAAAATAATTCAAAATTTTATTTTATTAATTTACTAGTTTTCGTTTCGTTCCGTTTCTTTTTTATTTTACTTAAGGGCAAAACTTATTCCAGCAGTAGAAGGCAAGTACATACTGTAATGTCTTCTACCCCACACATATTTGAATTTTAAATAAACGAGGCCTAAACTATATATTTTTTTTCTTATTATAATCTCATTAATAAGTTAACAATGCAACACTTTAACTTAAATATATTTGTAATATTATTGTGATCTTGTTGACGTATTACTGAATGCGATAAAAAAATAGACCTCGAAATTTAGTTATTTATTACTGAAACTGACCACTATTTTTTAATATTTGTGAATACACATACATAGCTATTTTTTATACATATACATATCTATGTACATATATACATATACTTATATATTTGTAAATGTATATACATTTTAAAGCGAAACATATGATTGAACAAAATTAATGAATATATTTAATTCTTTATGAAAAGTGAAAAAATCCTATTGAATTTTAATAATATTAAATAAGTCATGGTAAAAGTGTTAATTTAATATAAATAATGAAATGTGCTGCGAGAATTATGCAGCTTGTATTAGTTCAAATTGCAAAGAAATAACGTTGATAGTAAGTTTGAAATAAAGTCATCAGTGTTTATCAAAGTATTAACTACCTATAAAGAGTATTTTGAATTGGTTGATAATAAAGTTAAACCCACTACAATAATTCCACAAAAAAAAATAAGTGTACAAACATTTATAAATATTTTAGTAGAAGCTATGAAAAAAGTTCGTTCTCTTCAACATAGGTACATACACAAATATGTACATACTTATGTAATTAGTATTAATAACACAAGCATTAAACATATTATTCATACAAACACCTTCTTCACAAACGTTTTTATTAGCAAAAACTCTTTTATTATAATAAAAATAATATACTTATGAATTTACACAAAAATTAAAATCTTTGGTTAATTTTTTTTATTATTTTTTTTTTTTTTTGCACAAACAGTAGACAACTTTTTTAAACTCTTAAACACTATAAAATAAAACATTTTTTATTTGTTCTTTTCGGTTCGTATGGAATTAAAAATTCTTTCAAAACAAATTTATTTATTTTTTTTCTTATAATAAATATGTGGTCAAGTTCAATTAATAGAAAAATATTAATTTGTTTAAAACATATTTTTTTTTTTACAAAATGAACTATTTGAGTTTATTACCTTTAATATATGTAAGTACATATTTAAATACAAATTACAAGCAAGTGCATAAATACTAGGGGAATCGATTATTCGACTTTTTTAAAAAAATGGATTTTGGTTTTTTCTAACAGCTCCTATTAACATAAAAATCTGGGTTTCAGTTAATAATTTAAAAATATCCGGCTAACTGGTTTCATTCAATCATTATGCAATCAAATCACTTATCGAAATAAAAAGTTTATTTGATTGAGGGTACACCTAATTAGGCAGTTTCAGTTGATCAGTTATTCCTTTCAACATCTCAATATTTTGTACGATTTATCTCTTTCTTCATAATTTCCATTTGATAAACTTTAATTTTATAACTTTCACAGTAAGTGTAAGGGTATATATAGGTTTGCCATTACGTGTGAAATTTCTACAATATCCATTTCCGATTCCAAAAGTATATATTTTCTGAAAGCTTATGAATAAGCATTATCCGTTTGTAAGTGCGTATGTTGAAATCAACTTTTGGAAGCCCCCCCGACATCGCCAAGACCCATGTAAGGTATCAAAATATCAGAAATATTCGGGAACAAATAGATTTTGCAAATCAGTATAATCGCCACATAACTTTCAGAGATATATGCAAAGAAACAAAAGTTAAAATTTTCCAGCCCTAGAACAATTCATAGACACGGTTGTACTATTTATATATTTATACTCATGAAAGTTTTTGGATAAATTGGTCACTAAACGGCAAAATGTTGAAAATGTTTTAAAATAGAATTTATTTTTATCATGTATTTAAGTATTATTTGTTATGGCAAAATTTTTTTGTACAAATTTAAATTCCTGTACTATAATTATAAGACTAAGTCTTGTTGTGCAAGGAAACAATAAAATAAAAATAAATAAAATAAATAAATAAATAAATAAAGTTTTGTCTTTAACTATAACACTATTTAAAAAAATATTTATTTTATTATATATAACAAATTTTTTTCAAATTCCTAAATAATGTTTGAACACGCTTTAGACAGCAAATTATAAGACGTAATCTCAGAAATTATTTCTAATAAAAAAAAAAAAACAAATAGGATTAAAAACAGCTGAGATATAAGCTCCAGAGTACAACTGTTTCGATGTTATTCCTAAAATTTGCAAACGGAAATGGATATTTTTTTAGGTTTTATACAACCGAGAGAGCCAACATAAGGATCAAATGAAAGGGCTTAAATATTAAAATATAGTTAGCTAAAAAGAAAAAAAAATCAAAGATGACGTCCTATATTAAATGGCGAATATATGAGTCAAATATAGTAGTTACGGACTTGTCCCCTTTAACCCCCACAATATTGATATGCCAGAAAAAAAATTAGCTTGATGCTTACCTACGATGCGCTGTTTATACCTATAAACATAACGGTAAAAGGTATTTTCAGATTCGGCACGACCGAATATAAAGCTCTTAATTAATTTTTTAATACATCCAAAAACTTAAAACGTTTTAAGAATTTTGGTCTGAAAACAACTAAATAGAAAAAGAAACGAAAAAACGCATTTTTACTAAATTAAATATTAATATTAAAAATGTTGGTAATAAAAGAATTCACAGCCATAACGAAAGAGGAATACAAAACAACATTGAAATTTTTAAGTAAAAACATTTGAAAAATTTTGTAGGTATCGTACCGAGCCCTCTAGTTATTAAAAAAATACGTGTTTAAAAAAATATTCTAAATATTTTCACTCTTCGAAAAACATCTGTATAAAAATATATTTAGTATTTAGAATACTCTTACACAAATTACTTTTTACCTTTAAACTCAAAACGATCTTGTAATAAATATTAATAATTGATTTTAGTTTATTTTATATAAGCGATTTGTATTTACCCCATTCCTTATGTTTTTTTAACATTTGTTACATTTCGAAACGTTTAAGGTTTCCAGACGTTTAAAAAAATTAAGCCAAATATTACAATCACATAAGAACATCAATTATATATTTATAAAAAATAGAGAAAACATACATATACAAAACACAATTTTTTAAAGTAACCGGCGTACGCAATATTCAAAAAATTTACAATTCGACTTTTAAAATAATTTTTTTTTGATATTTCCTTTCTGTAATAATCGAATACATTTAAACATGAAACAAAATTGTATTGGTTAACCAAATGTTTAAAAAAAATTGTGCCGATACAAAACTACAAAAGGGTTGCAATTTGAAAAAATATAAAATGTACACTTAAAAATTATATAAGTAGAATCAACTGGAAATGCAATTTAAAACAAATAGGTATTCAATTAAAAACTGATGAATTCAATTTGTAGTTTAAATCAACAGGAAATTAATTTAAATTTAAACATCAAAACTTTTAAAAATAACTGGTTTTTCAGTGAACATAAACAAAAAAAAACTTAAAAAACAAAACGTTATTTTATTGTTGTTTATTCTAAAAAAATATATGTATATCGCACTTCCAGTTGACTTATGTCACGTAACACCCGTTGCTTTTAGAAAAACAAGTAAGAGCACTATATTCGGCTGTGCCGAATCTTTTATACCCACCACCAATTTTGTGTACATTTAAAGCACAATAATTATTATTTTGTTAATGGCTTTCTTTGTAGAGGGTGGTTAAATTTTAAATTTAAAACAGAGGCCGAATTACGGCACTCGAACGTGATCGAAATTTGAAAACTCTTATTAGAATGTATATACCTAAAGCATACTCGATCGTTCGAGTAAAATTTCGATCGATATCGAATGCCGTAATTCGGCCCCAGGTCTGTATAAAATGTTAGAACATCTATGAATGCCTTCTAAATTCGTTAAATGAGAAGCATTGCTGTTTATCGCGATAGTGTGGCAAAAAAACAGTCAACTTCGACTCATCATCGTGCCAAACAATTGAGCATCAGCAATGTTATTTAAAATTTGAACTATCGGATCGAGGTGTGCCGTTGTGGTCGCGGGGCCATTTGGCCGATATTTTGTTCCATACATAATTAAACCATACAAATATTATCATTAAAAAAGAAATGATAATAATTTCCTAAATAATTTGTGTTTTATTCAAAATCAACATCGGCCCTTAAAATTTAACCACCTTTTATAACTTGGATATGCTGGTAAAATGTTTTCGTAAATTAAGTGTTTCAGTGAAAATGGGCGTTAAAGTAAGCGTGTCAATAAAATTTCTGCTAATAAATACAACTTAGATATTTCAATATAGTCCTTTATTATTCCTTTATTATTCGATTTATAGAGAAATTATAAGAATTTAAGAGAAAACGTTGTATGGGAGGTTGGCGTGTCACATTTATTTTCCGTCAGAAGAAAGCCTTTGACCAAAAAGCAATTCCTGCAAAATTTCAGAATCGTAGATCTAAATTTGTCACTCTTATTAGGTTTAAAATTTTTAGCATATTGGAAAATACACTGCGCGGTATAAATTTTCGTACATTTTGATCTCTAACTCCCTTCCTAATGCATGCATTTAGGCAATTTTTCTTTCTTCCTTATACTCCGATTTAGCCAATTTTCTATTCCAAACAAACCTTGTGTATAAGACATATTCTGGCAAAATTTGAGCCCACTAGCCTTTTCGATGGGACCTCTATCGTGCTTTTAACAGACGGACATACGGACGGACATAGCTAGATCGTCGTCAAATAAAACCCCGATTAAGAATATACATACCATTTTTTTGGAGGCGGATATAAAAACTCAAATACTTCAAAAAAACATATTACAAAAAAATTTGTTTAGCTCTTTTACTAAAATTTTGCAAAAAATATTTGACCTTGTGTCACAAAAATTGGTCTGCTGATCACGGTCGGATCGTCCTGGGTATACAATGGGGTATAGGGGTATAGAGGAGAGTTTTATCTACTAAATGGTGCTAATTTCTTTTTGTTATCTTATATTTTCTAGAAGTTATGGTGTATAAAAAAAAGGAATTTAGGAAAATTTAGACCTAAAGAAAAAAAAATTATTTCTAAACATTATAAACAATTTATTTTCATGTACTAAATAATGGCTAACAAATTTTAAAATTATACAAAACTTATTTCGTTTGAAAATCTTTTAAAAGCAAAATGTTATAGAACTTTAAAAATCAAAATCTTACTAATAAATTTCCTGTTTTAGCAAAATGCTGAGCATGTCTATTTTGAATCACCCTGTGGCCCTTAAAATTTAACCACCCTTTACAAAAGAATAGATAGATAAAAAAAAAATTTGTTAAAATATGTATTTTAAATATTCAAATACTTATTTTAAATCTACTGATGCACATTTTTTTTAAATATTTTTAAATCTTAAACCTCATAAGACTGTGTGTACAACTATATGTAAAGTTGGGCACAAATCATTACTCTAGTTAATTTTTGTCAACAAACTTCGGTCATTTTCGTTTTCACAAACCCCTATAAAATTCCTTTGTAGTTTGTGCAAAAAAATGTTACTAGAGTCATCTAGTGTTCTACGTGATGTTTAGCAAAGACATCATCCTCAGTGTTTGCAAAATGTAGTGGCGCCTTCAACAGATGTCGCCATCTGCAATGAATATGACTAATATATTTTTATAAAAATTTAAAAAAAAAGTGGGCGTGGCACATTTATTTTCCGTTATAACGAAGACTTTGACCAAAAAACCATGTTTGCAAAATTTCAGAACCGTACATATAGTTTTGTCAGTTTTATTACGTTTTAAACTTCAAATATACACTGAGCGGTATAAATTTTCGTACATTTTGACCTATAACTCCTTTTCTAATGCATAGATTTAAGCAATTTTTGGGGAGAAATATTCTTTTGACTCGAGAAATATATATTCGAAGTTTCATGACTCTACGTTTATGCGTTTGGACACAATTCCTTTTTTTTCGATGTTTGAAGGACACGGTTTTTTCGACCTATTCTTGCTTTACGAGCTATAACTCTCTTTCTAATATTCCGATTTAGCCCATTTTCAATACCAAACAAACCTTGTCTATAAGAAAGATTCTGGCAAAATTTGAGCCCTTTAGCTTTTTCGGTGCGACCTCTATCGTGCTTTCAACAGACGGACAGACGGACAGACGGACGGACATAGCTAGATCGTCATCAAATCAAACCCCGATTCAGAATATATATACTTTATGGGGTCTAAAATGGATATTTCGATGTGTTACAAACGGAATGACAAAATGAATATACCCCCACCATTTTTTTGGTGGCGGGTATAATAAATGATTATAAATATGTAGTTTCTAAACTACTTATCCGAATTGCATAAAATAAAGAAAGTTTCACGGATGTCTCAAAATGTAGCGATTTAAAAACTTTGGTCCTCTACTACGATTTTGCCCAGATTTTGTTGTGCAACTCGGGTAAGTTCTGTAGAACTGTGCAATGCTGTTTAATGAAAAGTAATATGTTTAAGGTGCTTAACGCAATAGTATTAAAAATAACAGTTTTACAAGCAATTTTACAAAAGAGGTTACAATATGATAATAAAGTTTCTATTCTAGGACTTTTCTACTTGTGACTATAGATATTAGACATCAATTTGTTGTCGTTTATACTTAGAATCCATAATTTGAATGCGTCGTAAGCTTAAGAAGGTTTGTACTGTTTGAGCAATGTTTTTAAAAAACATAGTTAGTAACGCACAATTTTAATCCCATCTTTTCCATAATTTAGGAAAATAATTCGGATCCAGTGGCACCATTTTGCTTTGTTATTTATTTGATACCAATATTGTGGTAGTTGAAGGAGACAAAGCTTTAACCGTAAGTTAGGCAAAATTTATTTTCACACTTAAATGAAAAAGTTGCTGTTTAAGATAACCGAATAAAATAACCAACTAAGATTTTTTACAAGAGGAAAAAGGTAAAAAGAAAATGGAAAAATAAATCAAAAATTCATTGTTGCAATATTTGTAATTTTAAATATGTAAGGGCTACAAATGTGAAATTTACAATTGTACATACATATGTTCATTATTTTACTTTTAAATTGTTATTTCATAAATTTTTTCAACTTTTTCCAACAAAATTCTTCTTCTTAGTAAATTTGTTCAGCTAATAATCTCTCATTTTTCGTAAAAAACGCAGTATTACGATAGTCCCCTTTCTAATTAGGCAAGTCTCTTGCGCAAGTTAGTTTTTTATTTTCCTTTGAACTTGCTTTCACGTTTAGACACAGCAATTAACTTGCCCAAGTTTCGTGTTCTTTTACTTATTATACCCTTCACACAGTGAAAAAGTGTATTATGTATATAGGTTTGTCATTCCGTGCGAAATTTCTACAATTTTGATTGCCGACCCCATTTTCTGAAAGCTTATAAATAGGGGAGTCGATTTAGCTCTGTTAGTCTGTCCGTCTGTCCATGTGTATGTTGAAATTATATGTTTGAAGCCCCTCGACCTCGTTTTTTTCACAACAACAACATACATACAAAAGTGGTATACTAGTTAGAGTGAACATCAAGTCCCAGCTGAGCCAAAAAAAATTTTTTTATTTTATATATTATTTATATTTTTATTGTTTTTTTTTTAATTTCTTTTTGTAATTGTTTTTTTATCTTTTTTTAAACATACATACGTAAACTCAATTTATAATTTTACAATGGAATGTTTTTATAGCGGAAATCACCCTTCGTTGCAAACATGATGCAAATGTTACAGATTTCCAACTGTTTTTAGTATTGGAAATAAGTGCTTGTGTGGGAAATGTAATTTTAGTGTATATTGTTTTTGTGTTGTTGCAAACTTAAGAATATATACTAGACTTGCAAGATCTGCAACATTTGCATGATCTGTTTACAACAAAGGGTAATTTCCACTTATATATGTATGTATGTTTTTTACATGTACGTACGTATTTTTTATGAGATGAATGGTGATACAAACAATTGTTGTTGGCAAGGCCAAATATAGCACTCTTGTTTTTTTTTTAATTTTTTGACATTTCTTATTTGTTTTTGGTTTCTCAATCAAAAACTTGCTTATACTTGCCGAGTACAGGCAAGTGTGTACTCAAATATGAGCAAATTTCTTCCTCTTAACCTGACCTTACCCCTTTTATCTATAAACACAAGATTTGAGCAAGGATCTTGCGCAAGAGACTTGCCTAATCTGAAAGGGGTGATACTTTCAATAGTATGTTTGCAAAACACTAACCGTAGATGTCATAGGTGTTGCTAGTGATAGTGGCGGTTTGTTAATATCCTTGGTAATTTATGATAATCACACATTGAAATGAAAATTTAACATTAAAAAAACTTATTTTCAGAAAAAAAAACGTTTTCCAAAAATATATACATACATATTAGCTATTTTGCTTCGGGCGTCATCTAAGACTTTGTTTCATGGTGTACTGAATTCTACTAGTCATAAACTTTTAATCGTATAAGTAAGGAATGTATCTACTATTTTCTCTCGGACGAGACCTATGGTTAACCGGAATCTAATAGTCAAGCCCTTTCATTTATAGCCCTTATTGAAGGAGTTAAAATGGATAAATTTGTAATTACTATATTTGACCCATATATCCGCAATTTTGTTTCGGACGCCGACATAAATTTGGAACTTTTTCGAGATGTATTTTTTTAGTTTTTATTAATATTTATTGAATACTCAATTTTTAATTAATAAATATTTTTTTAATAAGTTTATGAAAACTTGTATCTATGATTCATTTTATTTAGAAAAATAAAAAGTACAGTAAGGATATATCGGGAATACATTTTCTATCTAAAACCAAGATCAATGTTACTGAATTTAAAAATTTAAGATTCAGAAAATGCAAGATTTTGTCTTTCACTAAAATCCTCAAAGTTAACTTGGATTATAAGTAACTACTTTCAGCATTCTATGTATACAATATAAAAAATATTAAAAATGAGAAAAAGTAATTTTTTGATCGCCCATAACATTTGGAGTTAGACCTCGAATCAATAACCTCTAATTTTAAGAATCTATGTTCACATAAACACACAGAAAGTACAATAAAAATACGAAGAAGAACTTTTTTGGTCACCCATAACATTTTCAGCTTCACAGCGGATCAATAGTTAAAGTCGCCTCTCCTGCCCCAGCATAAACATAATAACATAAAAATAAAGTACCAAACTGATTTTCCGAATTTTCCCCTTTTATGAATGTGTTTAAATTTTTACTTATTTTTTTTTAATTTGGAAGTTACATAGGGTACCAAAAAACATCATATTATAGTTTTTACTTATTCCTCCTCTTAGTGGTTGAAAATTAAAAAAACAGCCGGACACTTTATGTAAATTTGTATCATTTTTAGTTTAGCATGTATAGGGTTACCGATTTTACCCGTTTTTACCCCCTTAAATTACGAACGTCCAAAAACCCCTTCTTAGAGGAGCTATACAACGAAAGAAGAACCCATTGTCCAAATTTCATGTCTCTACCTCTTTGGGTTTGAGCTGTGCTGTGTTCCTCTTTTATATACATATCGACCCCTGTGCGCGAAATTATCATAAGATACGTTTTTTTAGAAATCGACTTATTTATGCAAATTGGTTCTAAATCTATTAATCCATCTGCTGATAAAATATTATAGCGATAACTGCTTTAGTTATGGAGATAGCACTGTATACATTTTATCGTAATAGCAGTGTTATTTACGTTTTTATACCCTTCACCTGTGGTGCACAAGGGTATATATAGCTTTGTCATTCCGTTTGTAATTTCTACAATTTTCATTTCCGACCCCATAAAGTATATATTTTCTGAAAGCTTATGAATAGAGGAGTCGATTAAGCCCTGACCGTCTGTCCGTCTATCCGTGTGTTGGTTGAAATCAACTTTTAGAAGCAACTATACGTTCCTCAGATCTGTATATGGTATCAATCTCTTAGAAATATCCAGGAATGAATCGCTATTGAAATTCAGCACAATCGCCCCATAACTTTCTGAGATATGAGCAAAAAACCACGACCACCTCGTTTTTTTCCACAATTACAACAACAACATACATATATACATACATGTAAAAAAACATGCCAAAAAAAAAATTACAAAAAAAATATATTAAAAATAAAAAAAAAATAATAAAAAAAATTACAAAAAAAAAAATGTACAAAAAATTTTTTAAACATTTATTTGAAAAAAAATTTTTAAAAAAATTTAAAAAAAATATAAAAAAAAATAATAAAATATAAATAATATAATAAATAAAATAAAAAAAATTTTTTTTTGGCTCAGCTGGGATTCGATGCCACATTTATTCTAACCAGTATATACATATGTACGTATTTTAGATGAGATGAATGGTGATACAAACAATTGTTATTGCATGACTACACGTTGTGAAGGGTATATAAGATTACTTGTACTTATTATTTATTTAAAAGTAATAAAATCGCTATTCTGTAAAATTTTGTTTTTGTAACTTACGATAATTTCGCGCTCAGGGGTCGATATCAGTGTTGCCGTTTTCACTGCGATCGCAGTTTTTCACTGCGATTTGCCCGTTGTCACTGCGTAACTGCGTTTTTTTTAATATCACTGCGTTTTTCAGTTTTTGGTAGTTTTCCTCTTTTTTTTGATCAACAACGCCTTAACATGATTTACCTCAAACGTGTTTAACACGTAAGTCTGTAAAGGCTATAACACAACGAGATAAAATTGTAACCCTGTTAAAAATATAGCAGCTAGATGGCAAAATTTTCTGCTGTTACGTTACGTTGCAGTTTACTGATTAGGTCTTGAATTAAAATGTCAGAAATCCCGTTAGAAAAACATAAACAAACTATTTCGTGAAAAAAATATTTGCTTTTCAGTCCATTTAATTAATTTTTATATTGTATTGCACTGTTGTTGACAATCAAAAATAATAATTTTTTTCTATTTCAGTTGAGTAGTTGAGATAAAATTAACTAAACAAATTAAAAAACAAGTAACTCTTAAAAAAAGGGCAAAAAAGTGTTAAAAAAGTGAAAAAAATTTCCTCTTTTTGTCCAAACAAAAACGACATTATTTCTCGTCACTGCGCTTCACTGCGTTTTTTTTTGTCGATTTCACTGCGAAAAAAAGTTGGTCGGCGGCAACACTGGTCGATATACATAAGTATGTATATATCTGTGGGTTGGAGCTAAAAGGGCCAATGTCAAAATATTTACTTTTGAGAAAATTTGAATGAACTTTAACTTTTATATGTATATGCTTTTATAGTGACATTGGCAAGCATTTTATTTATGAAGCTGTTCTGGGTTAAGTATGACTTAAGCTGTTGTACCATAATGAAATAGAGCAAGAAAACAAACCTAATGCAATGATTTACTCAAAAGAGCAAAAAAGTGACATTGGCCCTTTTAGCTCGAAGCCACAGATATATAGATTCACTAAAGCAATGCATGACATAATTCAGGAAAACGGAGTACAGCGAATAATGCGAATACTAAACGATTCATATTAATGGTCTTTATACTCATTAAATAAATTTCTGTAATTACAAATATTGTGTAAATTTCTTCGATCTTTTTATATTGATATATTGTTTTTATTTCTTCGAGCTAAAGATCACTTTTTTTATAAAAATTATTATTTTATTCCGATATTTCGCTACCACATTGGGTAGCTTCTTCAGGAAAAGTTTTTACAATTTATAACAATTAGCAATTAAAATATAAAAATTTTTAAAAATATAAAATATAATATAAAAATATAAAGAGAGTTATAGCTCGTAAAGCAAGAGTAGGTCGAAAAAACCGTGTCCTTCGAACATCGAATAAAATGAAATTGTGTCCAAACGCATTAACTTAGACTCATGAAACTTCGAATATATATTTCCTGAGTAAAAACAATGCTTTTCCCTGAAAATTACCTAAATCTATGGATTAGGAAAGGAGTTATCGATCAAAATGTACGAAAATTTATACCGCATAGTGTATTTTTCGGTATATTTGAAAACAAAAACGTCATAAAAGCAACAAAATTGGATTTACGACTCTGAAATTTTGCACACATGGCTCCTTGGGCAAATGCTTTGTTCTAACGGAAAATAAATGTGACACGCCCACTTTAACGCCTACCTCCCATATAATGGTTTATCTCAAATTCATATAATTTCTCTACGAATAAAGATTTTAGAATAATAAAGGACTATATTGGAATATCTCAGTTGTACTCATTAGCAAAAATCACTTTGACACGCCTACTATAACGCCCACTTTTCACGTTATCTACCGTTAATGAAATTTAAAAGCTCATAAAACCGCCTTTGCCTTTCTAGGCAATGTCATTACTGTGCCAGAAAATTAAGGTTCACGCCCACTTTAACGCCCACCTCCCATATAACGTTTTACCTAAAATTCATATAATTTCTCTATTAATATAGATTTTGGAATAATAAAGGACTAGATTGAAACATCTAAGTTGTACTCATTCGAAAAAACAACTTTGACACGCCTACTATAACGCCCACTTTTCACGTTATCTACTGTCAATGAAATTTAAAAGCTCATAAAACCGACAAAATTAGAGCTACGATAATGAAATTTGCTACAGATATCTTTCCAGTCAATGTCATTGTTACGCCGGAAAATTTAGGTGACACGCCTACTTTAACGCCTACCTCCCATATAATGGTTTATCTCAAATTCATATAATTTCCCTATGAATAAAGATTTTGGAATCTGCGGGATCCCGGGATATTAAAAAATAAATCTCGCATTTCCGGGAAACAAAAATTTTTGGAAAAAAACCCTAGCTACAAAAGAACGGAAAGCTTGTGGTGGGTATAAAAGATTCGGCACAGCCGAATATAGTGCTCTTACTTGTTATTGTTGTCAAGTTTACGAATAGGCAGAAAACGTGACAGTGATAGAACATAATAATAAAACTAACTAATAATTTTTTCCGACAACCACCGTCGGTCACAGAATGCACAACAAGAATGTAGAACGAGTGAGTTTACAAAAATCAAAAATTTCAAGTGCTCCTAAGAAATATTGAATAAACATATTTTTCAAAAAATGGTCCAGCGAATTCACATACATATGTTACTTTTATTACAATCATATTTTTGGTTCAGAAGATATAACCCTTCAAAGTTGACTAATTTTTAGTGGTTTAAAAAACCGACAATTTTTAGGTAGTTTGGTCCGCTTTTAAATACAGTATAACAAAAAGTAGCTAACGGATCATATTTTTTTAAATTCTCTTGGTAGATCTATAAATTAAGAAAATAATTAAAAAAATTTAATCTTCACTTTGTGTTTGTCCAGTTATACACATACATATATATTTGCCATTTTTTTCAAAATAAGTTCTTTAATTATTCCTTTACTTCGCTCTAATTTTCTGCTAGAGGTAAAATTTTGAAAAAGACATTTGCATTAAAAAATGGGTTGAATACATTTTTGGGCAATTGTTATTATATGTGTTTTTTGTTTTTTATTCTACAATTTTTACCTGAGGTCCTCTGTCAAATTCTGTTCTTCAATTTAAAGGTGAAATTTCTTAATATTTATTTGAGACCCCAGAAAGTACATATTTTCTAAAACCTTTTGACTAGGGAAGTCTATTGATAAATGACCGTCTGTCGGTTTAACAAACAACCCCGACAGCGCTTAGACCCGTGGTATTAAAATATTATAAATAATCGGGAGTAAATCGATATTGAAAAAGCAGGTTTAACCAGTAGAATACAGTAAACTATGAAAAAGTTAAGATCCAAGATGGCGTCCTAAAAATGGCAGATAAAATTTTTTCTCAGCCAAAACAATATGGGTATCAAAAGAAAGGGCTTGACAAGTAGAGTACAGTTAACTATATAAAATTCAAAATCAAATATGACATCGGAAATAAAAAAAAACAAAATTGCGCATAACACTGAATATGAAATCGACGCTAAGTTTTGCTGTGGTCACTAGACCTACATACATATGTACAAAATGGTAAAGGGTATTAGCACTTGGTACGACACTGCCGAATTTAGCATTATTGCTTGTTTATTGTTGCTCATGTGTCAAAAACACCAACTAATTAATAATTTTTGATAATTCAGTCAGCATTTATGCAAAAAAAAAAAAAATTAGCTGTGTTGTCAACACCACCTGATATTTGAATTCACCTTGATACAGTGTTAATATTTTTGATGGTAATTCATTAAAAAATATTTTGCATTAACATTCACAGAACACGTACTGCCAAAATTAATTATGAGATTTATATTATTTACATTTTTCACTATATTTTTCCTCATAAGTATTTTTTTTTAAAATATTTATAATGTACATATAATATACAGTTTTCTTTTTATGTATGTATAATATCGTTACATACTTACATATGTATGTACATAATATGTATGTATGTACATATTTACAAATATAAACTAAACAATAGCTGTATTGTGAACTGGTCACTTGATTTTTTTAAGATTTTTTTTGTAAACAAAGTATAAATTGCGTTTTATGTTTTATAATAACATCACTTTACTTTTTAATAATTATGTATATTTTTATACCCTTCAAACATTTTCTTAAGAAAAACGACATAAAAGCAACAAAAATAGGTAAAAATGTTTGAATTAGATATAATTTTCTTATTTATATAGTAACCTCATTCAGCAAAAACTGTTTCACCTCTGTAGTACGTTCTATGTATGTATATGAGATTATTCAATGACATCTGGAGCTCAATTCTCGTTCTGTATTAGAAACTGGTTAGTGTTTCAATAGTTTAATTTACCATTAACATTTAACGAAGGAAGATAAAAGTTTTAAATTTATGTAATTTGTTTTGAAAAATTAAGCATTGTTACTAAAAGAGATAAAGTTGTGATATTAAAGTCACTACTATCTATTTGCTGGCAGGGTAATCATTGAAAATATGTATGTACGCATGTATGTATGTACGTACAGACATACTGACATACAAGTATTTATATTCTTTAGGTTATATGATTATGTTGATACCAACTTTTGTACACATACATATGTAAATATGTACATAATAGTAATTTAACCAGTGGTGCCAGAAGTTTTCGTAGAAAATTTTTTTGTCGAAATAAAATCTAAATTTACAATTTTTATTGTTTCAATTTCTAATATGTGTCAAACAAAAAGTAATCATGTTAAATGTAATTCTTATTAAAAATGATATTTGTAACTATAAATTTTAAATTTATATGAGATAAAATATCTGTGTTTTGAATGGGCAGTCGCGTATGTATGAGCAAAAAAAAAATTTTCCTTTAAAAATTGGACAATATAAATAAAATGGTACGAAGACTAAAAGTGTGTGTAGATAATATAACTTACTTTACGTCAAGACGAGCCATCGATTTGTTCAGACTAGAACAAAACGTCAGCAGAGCAACTGTCGAAAAATTGTTCATGTTCTTTGATATGGAGAAAACGTATAAAGTGTATTTTGTGTCGTCTCTTTCTTTCATATTCAAAATGCCTTTTTTAATCAGACATCGTTGTTCGAACAAATGCTCTACAACGCTGTTTGAACAAGAACAAAACATTGGCAATAGCGGTCCACACCAGACAAATTCATGTTCGAACAAAAAATTGTTCGCTGTTCTAACAAATCGATGGCTTGTGTGGACCGTACGTTATGTAACGACAGGTGGTTATTAACGAATAAAAACGATGGTAATCCAACCACCAAAAGAGATTTGATTTGTACACATGTAATTATAAATGTAAAATTATAGATAACACTGCTCTACAAAATGCGTTGTTGCCCAAGCTTAAATTAAATTATAATCATTCAAGAACATTGAGAAACTATTCCGATATTAGCCGAGTGAAATGGATTTTCAAAGTTTTATAATAGAAAAATGAACTTTAGCCAGAATAAAAATGATTTATAATAAATTTAAGAATAAATAGTTCGAATAAATATTAATTTATGATTTTTAAACTTTATTCCATATTTATTCCATATTACTTTGCAATTGCCAACACTGTTAATTTTCGATTTTACGCGACACTTTTTTAACTGCCATATATACTGTTATGTATGCGAGACATACATATAAAAAAAACAAACTCTATTTTTTACACATAATGTGTAATAATTTGTATTAAATTTACAAACTGTCAATTCAAAAAGTGAGTGCCTGTTTAAATCAACTTCAAGCCCCCATATGTAGCACTTCGCGCAAATAGTATACAAAAGAAAAAAAATTGTTGAGAGTAGCAAAGATATAAGCTAGGTAATCATATATTTGTTTTCATTTTTCTTACATAAAAATTAAAAGTTTTCAGATATCAAAGCAAGGCATATTTATTGATCAGGTAATATTAGTTCGTTTTTGTTAATGTTTTTTGAATACATATGAGGTTTGATATTTGAAATAAATGAGAGAATAGAGAGAATTGCATTAAACTCTGCAAGCTGAAGCTTAAAATAAGTGAAGAAAAAAAATAATCAGCTGATGAATCAAGTCTACCTGATGAATAAATATGACTTGCTCTCTAATAATTTACAATAAAATACACTAATACCCCGATTTGCGTCGAATCACATTTCTCCGCATACTAAATGCTTCTAAAAATAACTGTAAGAAAAATATTTCAAATTTTCTATCAAAATGGATAGAAGAAACAATAAATGAACTTCTATAATTTGTAACTTGTCTTGTCTTATCACTATTACAATTTGTTCTAATAGTAGTTGAATCAAATCCCAGAAATCACAATGTCAGCAAATTATTATCCAAGTTTATAAAGCTTTAAAAAGTTGAACTTTTGTTCCCAAAACAAATATAATCATAAGGTAGTTTTGTTTCGCCAGCTGGTTATTATTTTTTAACATTTTTTAAACTTCTCTCTCTTGTCTCATTTATTTCGAATGTCAAACTTCATATATAAAAAATATAAACAAAAAATTTTCTCCGAACTCCGATTACATGATGAATAAATATGGTAATTTGTTTTCGCTTTTGTAAACCTGTGACTATTTGTTATTGATTATATGGATGATATAGCTCTTTGGTTATTCGTAGAAAGTTTAAAAAAAAATCAGTCACAATTTCTCCTGAATAAAATTTACAATCGAAAATCATTTTTTTCTGATTCAAAACAACTGACTGATCTCTTTTAATATTAAATAAAAGGGCGGGCTTCTTTGAACATTAAATCAAAAGGCATACTTCTACCCGATGGTCCATATTTGTAATGACAATGTTGATGTTCAATTGTCGGATACGACGAGAAGTCAAGGTTGAGGGCTCCTCTGCCACACTATCGCGAACAACATCAATGTTGTCCGCATAACGAACAGGATGATTATGCACATTTTCGCATTTCCTACAGACTCAGTTAACTAAAATTTACAATTCTCCTGATTGTGGACGCATTTGGATTATGCTGACCAAAAAAATCACAAAGTACACGAACGCCCATTTTTGTAAAAGACTTCAACATTCTTAACGCGCTGCTCAATTATGTACCTCTCCACGGACTTAACTAAATAAGTCTCAAATTAAGTTTGGCAAAAAACTTGACGTTATGGTGTGACTTATTAACATCCTGCATATGGTTGGTCCACCCTTTATACATATACTTATGTACGTTAGCGAAAAAAATATGGATATTTTTTCAAACTTCAATAATATGGAGCTCTTTAACAGTTACGCCAATTCAAAAACAAGATAAGTACAGATCAGTGTTGCCAATTCTTGGTGATCAAAAAAGACTAAATTCCATATAAAAAAATAACTAAAAATTGGTAAAAAATGGTAACAATTTCAAAGAAGATTATTAAAAATCGTCGTCTTTAGTTAAATCCACGAATAGTTTTTTAAATACACAAAATTATGACAGAAAGTGACTGTGGTTTATTTAAAAAGTATTTCATAAAATTATTTCTAAATAAAAAATCAGTTATAAAACAAAGGACAGTTGTGTCGATTGTGAGGTACGAAATGAAAATGATTGAAACCTATATACATATAGCCTTACACTTACTGTGAAGGGTATACTAATCAGCTGACGAATCAGGACAACCTAGTTAATAAATATGATAGATGCAAACGATAATAAAAGCTAAATTTTTAATTGAATATTCGAATTCATATCGTGAATAACGGCGTCAAAACTTCGCATCCGCATTAGCGAACACCTCAAAATTGTTATTCGTTATATCACTAATATATATATCTATATATATAAAAGGACGATAACGAGCCATAAACGCAAAAAAAGATCAAGCGACACGTTTTTCAAATATAGTTTTTTTTAACAAATGGTCTCGTTGGCATCATTGGCATCATGTGTAAAAATTTCATGGTCATACTATGTACCGTTATGAATTTATAACAAAAACAATTTTAGCTTAAGTGCCCTTTAAAAATTGTTTTGTATTTTTTTTTTTTTTTTGTGACAGCGACTTCTCGATTAAGATAAAATTTTCTCTATAAAAAAAAACTAATAAATATATACATACATATGTACATATGTTGTTTTGAAAGTTATAATAACATAATACTAAAATTAGACAGAAAAATTATTAAAATATGACAGAGGTAATAAATACAGCGATTCAGGCACCTTTTCGGATGAATTAATAATTGCAGATAATGACATTGAAGAAAAAACATGTGTGGGACATAGAGGATCTAAAAGGCCAAAAAGACTACCTAAAAGGCTGCAAAATCTAAAAGTTCGCAACACAATATAATCATATCTGAAAGATTCCAGCATTAATTTTTAAATTTACAACATGATACCATAAAAGACTTGCTGCCTGAAACTGATCGAGAGGACAATTTTCCTTAAATAAAAAAATAATAATTAGTTCTCTTTATAACCGCCACCAAAAAAATGGTGGGTATATTCATTTGGTCATTCCGTTTGTAACACATCGAAATATCCATTTTAGACCCCATAAAGTATATACATATGTATGTATATTCTAAATCGGGGTTTTATTTTATGATTATCTAAATATGTCCGTCCGTCCGTCTGTTGAAAGCACGATAGAGGTCGGACCAAAAAGCTAGCTTATACACAAGGTTTGTTTGGTATTGAAAATGGGCCAAATCGGAATATTAGGAAGAGAGTTATAGCTCGTAACGCAAGAGTAGGTCGAAAAAACCGTGTCCTTCCAACATCGAATAAAATGGAATTGTGTCCAAACGCATTAACGTAGACTCATGAAACTTCGAATATATATTAACTGGGTAAAAACAATATTTCCCTGAAAAATGCTAAAATCTATAAATTAAGAAAGGAGTTGTGGATCAAAATATACGAAAATTTATAGCGCACAGTGTATTTTTCGGTACATTAAAGATAGATAAATCTATAAATTCATATAATTTTTCTATGAATAAAGATTTTGGAATAATAAAGGACTATATTGAAATATCTAGTCCCACTTTCATTAGAAGACTAAATTTACGAAAATATCGAAACTTTACAAATCATACAATGAAAGTGATACATATGTTAGTATAAAGAGATTATTCCATAGCGATTACTGTTAATAACAAAATAATAAATTCTGTGCTATAAAAGTACATCAAATTGGTGGTGGGTATAAAAGATTCGGCACAGCCGAATATAGTGTTTTTCCTTTTTTTTTTTTTTTTTTTTTGCAAATGAAGGAAAGTTAAGTTTTACTATAACTTTTTTATTACTTTTTTGTTAATTTATTTATTTTTCTATTTATGTATACTATCTGAATGGTTTTATAATAATGATTCGTACTATTGGACATTTACTGTATTGATTACATAAATATTTAATTTATAGTACATCCAATTTATGTTATAAACGAAATAAATTACACAAATTGTAAATGAAAAAAACCCTTGATCAAAAAAAATATTTTATCTTAACCGACACAGCTTTTTTCAGTAGTTCACCAGAACGACAGCAAAAAAAGCTTAACCGGCAAAAATTAAATTATGTTATTCTGCTGATATGAGAAAGCAATTAGATTCAATTTATGCATTGGAACGAAATGTGTCTTCATACAAAATTTTGTTGCTCTAACTTAATTTAAACAAGAAATAAATAACAAAAACCTTCTACTGTATAATTTCATTTTTGTCGCTTGAGCTTTTTGTGCGGTTATGGTTCGATATGTTACTTTCCTTATTTTGTTGTCATTTTTACATTTTTGAATTTATGTATCTAAAATTTTTAAACTCAGAAGCATTGATATGTCCTTACAGAACTTTATTTTTTAACGAAAAATAGTGTAGTAATTAAAAAAGAACTCGAGTATTCAAGAAATAGTAAGAACTGCTCTACAGAAGTAGCAGTAATTTTGCTAGAATAAGATATACATCCGAATAACACGTAAAATATACATAAAAATAAATTTATTTGTTTAACACTTCTTAATTGTTAATGCATTTAAAATATTTTAAAATTGATTTGTTCTTTTTTGTTAAATATTATAAAAATCATTTTAATTCATTGTCACCTACAAAAATAGGAATTATCACTTGTGTTCCGAACTGCACACCTTGAAATTCAAAAACAAAAATTCGCTGTCACCCTAATGTAAATACATGCAAATTTCTAAATTCAACATTGAATTAAATACCAAAGTTTAAGATTATTCTTTACGAAAACTTTTATTGTTAATTATGCTAAAACAAGATTTTCAAAAAAGTTCCTATAATATATATATATATATTTATATATATATTATACAAGCAATAAACATAAATTTGCATAATGGTAATACCATAGTCAAACACGCTCATGGCAAAATACCGGTTATAGCAAATTAATTTATGATTTCAAATTGATTTTTTTTTTCACACTTTAAACTGATTTTAGATAATATTCTTCTTAAGTTTAAAATACAAAAATTTCCTTTCTTTATTTAAGATTTTAAAATATTACATAATATGAATATAGTCAATTTATTTTTATATTTTTAGTTTTTGTGTTGTGAATAAAAATTCCAGCAGTGGCTTTAAAAACATACGGCCATATGTATAAAAACTTATAACAGGCTTATAAGTCGTTTTTAAGCAAAATTCACTATTGTTGCATTCATAAACCATTAATAGACGTATAAACCTTTTATAAACCATTTATAAAATCAAAAATTTTATTGCTTGATTTACCCTTCTTTAAACCAAAAATAAGGCGACATTTTATGTAAATTTGCGTTAAAAAATTTTTTTAAAGAAATTTTGTTAAAAAATTTAAGAAAAAGCAATTGAAATATTACAATTGATTAGATTAACACATTTCGACATATAGATATGTAAGTGCAATTTATACAAAAGAAAATAATAAATTTAACAATTTTAAAATAAATAAAATTAAAAAATTATAATAGTGATGTAAGAAAAACGTAAACAAACTTTTAACCCGAATACTTTTCTTATTGTTATTAACAAAATAGGTAAATAATTAATATTTGTATTATAATTTTTGCTCAAAATTTTTCATATACCAAAGTTATATACTTTTGATTTTTTCGATGTTGTTTTTGTGCTTTAATTTTATAAAAAATGTTACCTTTACTTGATACCCGGGTAAATCTTATAGTAGTTATAAACACCACTAACAATAAAATGACAACTAAATATAAAAAGCGTTGCCATACATACTAATAAAATCACTACAAACATTTAATAACTATAAAAGGTTTATTGTACGTTTATAAATACAAATTCTTATTAGTGGTTTATAACACAAAAAGCGTTTAATAACTATTGTGCACTATAACCATAAAATAACTACTTTTTATGCATATAGCCGATAAACTATAAAATTTCAGTTAGTTCTTTAATTTGCCTTATATGATGATTTTATTTAAAATATAATTAAAATAAAGCATAAAGTATATACATATTCTGAATACTTATAGATAAATAAGTTGATTTAGATATATCCGTCTGTCCATCTGTGTGAGCGTTAAAATTAACTTTTTGAGGACCCCTATGTCCCACGATAAATTGTGGTATTTTTTAATATTCTTAGAAAGAAATGTTAAATTTACCTAAAACTGATAGAGATTTATGGAAAGCGGCTGCTAATCAAGAAATGTTGCCATTAAAAAAAAATTAAGAAACTTGAAAATTGGAAAATCTTCCCAAAGAAAAAAAATTATTCGACGCAAATGGGTGTTTTAAATAAAAGGTAATACATATTTTAAACCAAAATACAGAGGTAGGTTTGTAGCTAAAGAATGTACTCAATCATTTGGTGAAGAATTTGATGAAACATTTGCTCAGTAGAAAAATTTATAACTTTTAGAATTCTTTTGAAAATTAGTGCAAATAAAAATTAATGGTTTAAACAGAAAAGCTGATCATGTTTGTATAAGCAACAAATTATCAAATAAGTCATTAATCTGCTCTTATATTTTGACGATATAATAGTTTGTGCTTAGAATTAATAAATTGTAAGTGAAATAAATAGTCAGTTGAATATTTCGAATGTAAAGATCTTGGAGATTTCCTTTTACATCAAGAAGACAAAATTAAAAATTGTATACAAGAAATCAAACTAGAAGATGAAAAACTAAGTTCAATACCAATAGACCTAGAATTAATAAAAATTTGCCATATTGATCATTTATTACGTAGCAACGAAAAATACAGATCAGTCACTGTCACTATTACTTCAATACCAGATATACATAGCTTCAGCTGTATCAAAATTAATTGAATACATATTTTATTTTTTATATTATACTGGAAAAGCCCGGCGCGCGTTGCTACGCCCCTTAATGAATAAAAATGCATTCTGAATTTAAATTGAATATCAAGTGCCAAAAGCTAAAAATTATAACCTTTTTAATGGGCGTGGCCTTTCTCACTTTTCTAATCACGAAACTGTATAGTCATGACAGCTCAATATGTGTGCAAAGTTTCAGAAAAATCGGTAAAGATCAAGTAGCATAAAATGATATGAAATGATTGTAAAGTCATGACAGCTCAATATGTGTGCAAAGTTCCACAAAAATCGGTCCAGAGCAAGTACCTCAAAATTATAAATTTTTTATGGGCGTAGCCCTGCCCACTTTTCTAATCACGAAATTATATAGTCAATACAGCTCAATATGTGTGTGCAAAGTTTTAGAAAAATCGATCTAGTGCAAGTAGCTAAAAATTATAACTTATTTTTTATGGGCACTTCTCACTTTTCTAATCACGAAATTGTAGTCGTGAGAGCTCAATATGTGTGCAAATTTAAAAAAAAATCGGTCCAGTGCAAGTACCTCAAAATTATAAATTTTTTTATGGGCGTGGCTCTGCCCACTTTTCTAATCACGAAATTATATAGTCATGACAGCTCAATATGTGTGCAAAGTTTCAAAGAAATCGGTTCAGTGCAAGTACCTCAAAAATTATAACTTTTTTATGGGCGTGGCCCCGCCCACTTTTCTTATTACGAAATTATTAAGTCATGACAGCATAAAATGATATGAAATGATTGTAAAGTCATGACAGCTCAATATGTGTGCAAAGTTCCACAAAAATCGGTCCAGAGCAAGTACCTCAAAATTATAAATTTTTTATGGGCGTAGCCCTGCCCACTTTTCTAATCACGAAATTATATAGTCAATACAGCTCAATATGTGTGTGCAAAGTTTCAGAAAAATCGGTCAAGTGCAAGTAGCTAAAAATGATAACTAATTTTTTATGGACGTGGCCCCGCCCACTTTTTGCCACCCATAGACACTCCCTGGAATGTGTACAACAACTTGGCAAAGTTTGAGTTCGATCGGTTTTACAGTTTCAGAGTCTATAGCTAACACACACACACAGAGTTACACGTTTAAACTCTTCAAATAAAGTTACACACACACATAGAAAACAGATTCGTTATGGCAACCAAATTTGTTGCCAACCAATTTCCTTTGGTTCCACATACTGTTTCTGAATTCGTTCGCAATAACAGCAATTTTTGTTTCTTGTTATGAACTTTAGTAAGCCAGCAGTTGTGGTAGAAGATATTTTTGTTGGTATTATGGATATTAAAATACAAACTACTTGCGATTCAAATATATAATTGATACAACGGAAAAATATATAGAATTAGAGATCATTAAAGAATAATCAGCCGTCTTTATCAATTAAAGAATTTTTTTTTAAATATTTATTTGGCACATAAAAAAACGGGTTTTCGAATAACTCAAAAACCTCAATAAAAAAAACAAATTTAGAATTTTTTCACGTAAAATCGGTTTAAATATTAGGTTTTTTATTTTATTTTTGAATAACTTGAATGTAAAGAAAAACAAATTTTATACAGATTTTTTTTTATTCAAAAGTCAGAAGAATTTAAAAAATAAGAATTTAAAATTAAAATTAATTCATAAAATAAAGTTTCTAAAACATAAACAGTATAACCTAAATGTCAACAAGTAAGAGTTCTAAATTTGTGTATTATATCAAGTCAAGTCCTTTCATTTGATACTAATATCGACTACCTCGGTTACCTAGAAGCTCAAAAACATCGAGTTTCTTTTGTAAATATTGGGAAAAACACCAAGAAGTTGTATTTTAGCAACTTAATCTCAATTAGTTTCAAACTAATTTGAAAGTTTAAAAATTATTAATGAGCTCGATATACTTAAAATAAATTTATATTTTTCCAACAAATTTTTTTGTCTATAACTTTGCGGATTAGTGACCTCTTTTTTTATGAAGATCCCTGAAGTAATATCAAAATAATTTATGAAAAAACAGAAGCAGTCGTTTACTTTTGCTTATATTTTGGAAGTTATAGGACGATTGTGTTGGATTTACATGACACGGTCTGTGCAACGGTCTGTGCGATGGCTTTGAAAATAGTAAACCGAAATGGCGTATAACATTAAATATGAAATCTAGACTCGAATATATCACTCCTACTTGTTCGTTATGCTTTTGTTTTCCTAAGAATGGAAATTCAATTTAAATTCATAAGTTAATGTGAGTCAAACATCTCACAATAAAGTTTTAATTACAATTTTTATTTATGTCATATTCTAAGGAACGTTGTTATATACATACATACTTAAACCTCAGTTAGCCGAGCGCATCCATACTCTAATCTATAATTGTTGGCTAATGCAAAGCTTAGCGAAATTTAACGTACTGTAACCGCAACGTACCATTCTGTATAAAATAGAATTTTCTTACGCTGTTGGGTGACATTTGTGAGTCAGTGATGGGGTGCTTGTTTGTTATATGACTTCAGAGCAGTGATGGGAAATGAGATTTTCATTTCGGTATCAAAAAATTTTTCTGAGAGTACTTTTTTAACCTCAAGAGTAACAAATCGTTATTTTTTTTTAATTTTTATTAAAGAGTAAAAAAATCTTTATGAAAATAAAAAGTTAACAAAAACCATAAATCAATACATAAAAAGTTAATTTTACCTATAAACAAAACATTTTTTAAATTTATTTTGTAATTTTTAAGGTATATCACTTTAAACTGAAATAGCCCCTAGATAAATAGCGCCAATTGAACAGGAACAGAAGTAAATAATTATAATACGTGATCAAAAGTAATAAAGTTTACAGCAACTACAATTTGTTTGACATTATTTTATTAGATATATCTATACATAGATGTCAAAGTTATAACAACAGGAGTCTTTAGATTTCAATAAATCTTTGGTCTGAATAAGACTTGATACGGTATCAACATTAAGCCTATTTCTTTGTTTGGTTTTTATTAGATTTCGATACGAAAAAATCCTCTCTACGTTTGCAGAGGAGTGAGGAATAGATAAAATTCCATTTGGTATTTTCGAAATGTCGGAAAATATATATTCGCCCAAAGAGTTTTTAGTTTTAGCCACTTTAGACCAAAAACTACAAATATTTTCATTTACCAAAGGCTTAAGCTCTTCAACATCCGCCAATGCCCTGTACTAAGAGTTTATGTTTTCAAAATTTTGCCTTTCATTTGGAAACATTTTTAACAGAAGTGGTATAATACTATTAGTTCTACCAGACAAAACGTTTAATAGAATAAAAGAACTTATGATCTTTAAAACGTATTGAAGGAATAAAAAGGTAATTCTGAATACTGGATCAAAAAATCTGGATCTTATAAATTCGATCCTTTCATTTCTTGAATCTCTTTCAAAATCGTTTAACTTAAAATAGTACCTCAACGGCTCCCATTGCTCCAAAATTCTATTAACTACTTCCTCCCGTGAAAGCCACCTGGTTGCTGCATATTTGTATATGACATGCAATCCAGTACCGAAATACTCTTGGAATGTTGTAAACTCCTGCCTTCTCTTGAGCTATTGCAAAAATGGAAATTTGTCTTTTATAAATTTATCAATTTCAATCGGTATTCCATATTTCGATGCAGCGGATGATGTTAAATTTAGTATGTGGCAAATGCAACCATTTGTAAAAATGTGAGGAATTTTTTCTTTAAACTTTGCTTGCACACCATTCAACGGGCCCATCATGACCGCACAGTTGTCGGTTGTAATACCCATTATATATTTTTTAAATGTATATTGCATAGCTCTAAAAATTTTAAAGTACTTTTAAATATGTCACTTGATGAGCTGACATCTATTTTAATTAAACCTAAAAATCGATCACGACATTGTCTATTAAAAGTTCTAATAACAATCACCAAGTTTTTGTTGATGCTTATATCAGTGCTCTCATCAAGCACTATCGAAAAATAATTCATTTTACAAAAATCAGAAATATCAGTAATATTTTATATAAAACAAAATAAGAACACATAATAAGAACTAGAGTTGCCATTTTCATAAACTACAAGTGATGAAGGGGAAATGCTAAAACAGAAGAATTTAAACAAGTAAGAGCACTATATTCGGCTGTGCCGAATCTTTTATACCCACCACCAATTTTGTGTACATTTAAAGCACAATATTTATTATTTTGTTAATCGCTATAGAATAATCTCTTTATAATAAAATATGTATCACTTTCTTTGTAGAGGGTGGTTAAATTTTAAGGGCCCATGTTTAAGGTGAACCACATCTAAACTTCAACTTTTTTCTTGTATTTCATTTGACATTTCTCAATCCCAGACTAACTCAATTTGAACCGTGGAAAGATACGCAATCGAGCAACGCTTTTAAATATCAAAGATTTTTATAAAAATGGGCGTTCAAATCAAAATGCATTTTGTGCACTTCGTGATTCTTTTGGTCAACATAATCGTTCGAATTTGTCCACAATCGTGAGAATTGTAAAAAATATTTAAATGTCTGCAAAGCAGGTCTGTATGAAATGTGAAAACATCTGTGAATGCCATCTTAGTTAGTTGAATGGGAAACATTGCTGTTTTTCACGATAACGTGGCAAAAGAGCAAGCAACCTCGACTCATCATCGTGCCCACCAATCGAGCATCAACAGTGTCATTGAAAATTTGGACTATCGGATCGTGGTGTGCCGCCTAGGTTGGGGGGCCATTTGGCCGATATTTTGTTCCATACATAATTAAAGCATACAAATATTATCATTATAAAAATAAATGATAATAATTTCATAATAATTTTATTCAAAATCAACATAGTCCCTTAAAATTAAACCACCCATTATAACTTCGGTATGCTAGTACATTATGCTATAACATTTTGCTTTTAGTACATGAAAATAAATTGTTTATAATGTTTAAATAGAGATAATTTTTTTTGACTTAGGTCAAAAATTTCCTAAATTCCCATTTTTAATAGAGCATAACTTCAGGAGAACATAAGCATAAGTTGTTAGCATGCCATCTAGTAGTTGCTAGTAGAGTCATCTATCTTATCATCTTTATCTTATATTTAGCTACAGTACAATAAATGGTGCAGTGTAAGATGAATAAATGCTAATATATATGACTAATATATTTTTATAAAAATTTAAGGAAAAAAGTGTGCGTGGCACATCTATTTTCCGTTATAACGAAGACTTATACCAAAAAGCCATGTTTGTAAAATTTCAGAATCGTACATATAGTTTTGTCAGTTTTATTACGTTTTAAATATACACTGTATACGAAATATACACTGTGCGGTATAAATTTTCGTACATTTTTATCTATAACTCTTTTCCTAATTCATAGATTTAAGCGATTTTCAGGGAAAAATATTCTTTTGACTCAATAAATATATATTCGAAGTTTCATGACTACGTTTATGCGCCTGGACACAATTCAAAAGTGAAAGTAGGCGTTATAGTAGGCGTGTCAAAGTTGTTTTTGCTAATGAGTACAACTTAGGTGTTTCAATATAGTCCTTTATTATTCCAAAATCTTTATTAATAGAGAAATTATATGAATTTTAGGTAAAACGTTATATGGGAGGTGGGCGTTAAAGTGGGCGTGGCACCTTAATTTTTTGGCATAGTAATGAAATTGCCTAGGGGAATAGACGTAGCAAAATTTATCATCATACCTCTAATTTTAGCGGTTTTATGAGCTTTTAAATTTCATTAAGGGTAGATAACGTGAAAAGTGGGCGTTATAGTAGGCGTGTCAAAGTTATTTTTGCGAATGAGTACAACTGAGCTGTTTCAATATAGGCCTTTATTATTCCAAAATCTTTATTAGTAGAGAAATTATATGAATTTTAGTTAAAACGTTATATGGGAGGTGGGCGTAAAAGTGGGCGTGGCACATTGATTTGCCGTTACAAGAAAGCGCATCACCAAAAAGAAAAGTGTGCAAAATTTCAGAGTCGTACATCCAATTTTGTTGCCTTTATGACGTTTTTGTTTTTAAATATACCGAAAAATACACTGTGCGGTATAAATTTTCGTACATTTTGATCGATAACTCCTCTCCTAATGCATAGATTTAGACAATTTTCGGGGAAAAGTATTGTCTTTACCCAGGAAAAATATATATTCGAAGTTTCATGAGCCTACGTTAAGGCGTTTGGACACAATTCCATTTTATTCGATGTTCGAAGGACACGGTTTTTTCGACCTACTCTTGCTTTTCGAGCTATAACTCTCTTCCTAATATTCCGATTTATCCCATTTTCAATACCAAACAAACCTTGTCTATAAGAAAGATTCTGGCAAAAGTTGAGCCCCCTAGCTTTTTCGGTGCGACCTCTATCGTGCTTTCAACAGACGGACAGACGGACGGACATAGCTAGATCGTCATAAAATCAAACCCCGATTCAGAATATATATACTTTATGGGGTCTAAAATGGATATTTCGATGTGTTACAAACGGAATGACAAAATGAATATACCCCCACCATTTTTTTGGTGGCGGGTATAAAAATCAATGGTTTTAAATTTTAGACGTATCACTGAGAGTATCAAATGTTACAGAGGAGTAACACGGTATTTTTATACCCGCCACCAAAAAAATGGTGGGGGTATATTCATTTTGTCATTCCGTTTGTAACACATCGAAATATCCATTTTAGACCCCATAAAGTATATATATTCTGAATCAGGGTTTGATTTGATGACGATCTAGCTATGTCCGTCCGTCTGTCCGTCTGTCCGTCTGTTGAAAGCACGATAGAGGTCGCACCGAAAAAGGTAGGGGGCTCAAATTTTGCCAGAATCTTTCTTATAGACAAGGTTTGTTTGGTATTGAAAATGGGCTAAATAGGAATATTAGGAAGAGAGTTATAGCTCGAAAAGCAAGAGTAGGTCGAAAAAACCGTGTCCCTCGAACATCGAATAAAATGGAATTGTGTCCAAACGCATTAACGTAGACTCATGAAACTTCGAATATATATTTCCTGAGTAAAAACAATATTTTTCCCCGAAAATTATCTAAATCTATGCATTAGGAGAGGAGTTATCGATCAAAATGTACGAAAATTTTTACCGCACAGTGTATTTTTCGGTATATTTAAAAACAAAAACGTCATAAAAGCAACAAAATTGGATGTACGACTCTGAAATTTTGCACACTTTGTTTTTTGGTGAAACGCTTTTTTGTAACGGAAAATTAATGTGCCACGCCCACTTTTACGCCCACCTCCCATATAACGTTTTACCCAAAATTCATATAATTTCTCTATTAATATAGATTTTGGAATAATAAAGGACTATATTGAAACACCTAGGTTGTGCTCATTAGAAAAAATAATTTTGACACGCCTACTATAACGCCCACTTTTCACGTTATCTACCGTTAAATAAATTTAAAAGCTCATAAAACCGCCAAAATAAGAGGTGTGATGATCAAATTTGCTACGTATATCCCCATAGGGAATGTCATTACTGTGCCAAAAAAATTAGGTGCCACACCCACTTTTACGCCCACCTCCCATATAACGTTTTATCTGAAATTTATATAATTTCTTTATTAACAAAGATTTTTAAATAATAAAAAGCGATATTTTGAAACATCTAAACTGTACTCATTCGGAAAATGAACTTTGACACGCCTACTATAACGCCCACTTTTCACGTTATATACCGTTAATGAAATTTAAAAGCTCATAAAACCGCTAAAATTAGAGGTATGATGATCAAATTTTCTACGTATATCCTTATGGGCAATGTCATTACTGTGCCAGAAACTTAAGGTGCCACGCCCACTTTTACGCCAACTTCTCATATAACGGTTTAACTGAAATTCATATAATTTCTCTATTAATAAAGATTTTGAAATAACAAAGGACTATATTGAAACATCTAAGTTGTACTCATTCGCAAAAACAACTTTGACACGCCTACTATAACACCCACTTTTCACGTTATCTGCCGTTAATGAAATTTAAAAGCTCATAAAACCGCCAAAATTAGAGGTATAATGGTCAAATTTGCTACGTATATCCCCCTAGGCAATGTCATAATAGGTGACTCGCCAAAACACAAATTATTTATGAAATTATTATTATTTCTTTTTGTAATGATAATATTTGTATGGTTCAATTATGTATTTAACAAAATATCTGCCAAATGGTCGATGGCGCCACTCCTCTATCTGATGGTCCAAATTTTCAATGACAATGTTGATGGTCAATTGTTGTGCATGATGATGAGTCGATGTTGACTGCTCTTTTGCCACACTTTCGCAAAAAACAGCAATGGTTCCCATTCAACGAACTAAGAAAGCATTCACAGATTTTCTAACATTTTGTACAGGCCTGTTTTGCAGAAATTTAAATATTTTTTACAATTCTCCCGATTGTGGACGAATTTGAACGATTATGTTGATCAACAGAATTACGAAGTGCACAAAATGCATTTTGACTTGAACGCCGATTTTTATAAAAAACCTGAATAACTTTAACGCGTTGCTCATTTGCGTAACTTTCCACTGTTCAAATTAAGTTGGTCTGAGATTGAGAAATGTCAATGTCAATGTCTTCAACATGGGCCCTTAAAATTTAACTACCCTCTACAAAGAAAGTGATACATGTTTTATTATAAAGAGATTATCCATAATGATTAACAAAATAATAAATATTGTGCTTTAAATGTACACAAAATTGGTGGTGGGTATAAAAGATTCGGCACAGCCGAATATAGTGCTCTTACTTGTTTCAAATGAAATAGTATCAAAATAAGTACGATCGTAACAACTTTTCCATCACTTCTTCAGAGTATTTCAGGCACGTTTACACCCACCACCACAAAAATGGTGGTGGATATACTAATTTTGTCATTCTGTTTGTAACACATCAAAATATCAATTTTAGACTCTATAAAGTAAATATATATTTTCAAACTCCTGATTTCATTTTAGGACGATCTAGCAATGTCCGTCTGTCCTACCATTCATCCGTCTGTCTTTCCTTCCTTATTTCCGCCAGAATTATATGTATTAGATGATAAAATTTCGCATATATTATTTTTTGGTAAATTTAATTTTAATGATAATATAAGTATAATTAAAAAAACATAGGTGACAAGCCTACATGCCCACATAAAGCTTATAATTTGTTTTAACCACCTCTGGGTACCAAATTATACTCGTCGGTTTTTAAACTTTATCTATTTTCTCTCTTCTCTCATTTATTTCAAACTTCAAACATATGAATATAAAAAAAATATATACATAAACCAAAAATTCTCTTGAACTGCTGTTACCTGATAAAACAAATAAGAGCACCATATTCGGCTGTGCCGAATCTTTTATACCCACCACCAATTTTGTGTACATTTAAAGCACAATATTTATTTTTTTGTTAATCATTATGGAATAATCTCTTTATAATAAAATATGTATCACTTTCTTTATAGAGGGCCCATGTTGAAGGTGAACTACACCTAGTCTTTAAATTTTTTTTCTGCATTTCATTTGACATTTCTCAATCTCAAACTTACTCAATTTGATCCGTGGAAAGATACGCAAATGAGCAACGCTTTAAAGTTATTCAGGTTTTTTATAAAAATGGGCGTTCAAATCAAAATGCATTTTGTGCACTTCGCAATTCTTTTGTTCAACATAATCGTTCAAATTTGTCCACAATCGGGAGAATTGTAAAAAATATTTAAATTTCTGCAAACCAGGTCTGTATAAAATGTTAGAAAATCTGTGAATGCCTTATTAGTTCGTTGAATGGGAACCATTGCTGTTTTTTGCGATAGTGTGGCAAAAGAGCAGTCAACCTCGACTCATCATCATGCCCAACAATTGAGCATCAACATTGTCATTGAAAATTTGGACCATCAGATAGAGGAGTGGCGCCAAGGATGGGGGAGTCGCATTTGGCCGATATTTTGTTACATAATTGAACCATAAAAATATTATCGTCATAAAAAAATGATAATAATTTTTTAAATAATTTGTGTTCTATTTAAAATCAACATCGGCACTTAAAATTTAACCACCCTTAATAACTTCGATATGATAGTAAAATGTTTTCGTAAATTTAGTCTTTTAGTGAAAGTGAACGTTAAAGTAGGCGTGTCAATAAAGCTTCTGCTAATAAATACAACTTAGATATTTCAATATAGTCCTTTATTTTCCCAAAAACTTTGTCAATAGAGAAATTACTTGAATTTAAGATAAACCGTTATATGAGAGGTAGGCGTTAAAGTGGGCGTGTCAACTAAACTTTTTGGCACAACAATTACATTGATTAGAAGGATATATGTAGCAAATTTTACATCATACCTCTAATTTTATCAGTTTTATGAGCTTTTAAATTTCATTAACGGTAGATAACGTGAAAAGTGGGCGTTATAGTAGGCGTGTCAAAGTTGTTTTTTCTAATGAGGACAAGTTAGATAAACCAATATAGTCCTTTATTATTCCAAAATCTTTATTAGTAGAGAAATTATATGAATTTCAGTTAAAACGCTATATGGGAGGTGGGCGTAAAAGTGGGCGTGGCACATTGGTTTTCCGTTACAAAAAAGCCCCTCTCCAAAAAGCAAAGTGTGCAAAATTTCAGAGTCGTAAATCCAATTTTGTTGCTTTTATGACGTTTTTGTTTTTAAATATACCGAAAAATACACTGTGCGATATAAATTTTCGTACATTTTGATCGATAACTCCTTTCCTAACGCATAGATTTAGACAATTTTCGGGGAAAAATATTGTTTTTACTCAGGAAATATATATTCGAAGTTTCATGAGTCTAATGAGTTTGGACACAATGCCATTTTATTCGATGTTCGAAGGACACGGTTTTTTCGACCTAGTCTTGCTTTTCGAGCTATAACTCTCTTCCTAATATTCCGATTTCAATACCAAACAAACCTTGTCTATAAGAAAGATTCTTGCAAAATTTGAGCTCTCTAGCTTTTTCGGTGCGACCTCTGTCGTGCTTTCAACAGACGGACGGACATAGCTAGATCGTCATCAAATCAAACCCTGATTGAGAAGATATATACTTTATGGGGTCTAAAATGGATATTTCGATGTGTTACAAACGGAATGACAAAATGAATATACCACCACCATTTTTTTGGTGGCGGGTATAAAAATATGTCTTGACGTCATGCTTTCAACGCATTCAACAGTTAAAACATATATTTTATTTAAGCTAAGTATAACGAACAAATTTATGATTTTTTATAAGATTTTGTAGCAGTGATAAAAAATTCAGTAATTTTTATTAATTTTTTATTAAACAATACTACAAAAAAACACATAACTACTTGTTATTATTTCAGCGGTTTTTTTGAAATTTTGATTTTTCGGATGTCAAAAACCGGAAACAACTGCCCGAAATCTTCAATACCCTTCTATAACACAAATATAATTTAATTTTTTAAACACAAAACAAAGGTTAACCGGGTTTTTCTCAATTTTCAAAATAGCAACGGCTTTTTTTCAAATTTAACATTTCAACCTATTCGAAAACCTGTCGAATAATCGATCACACAAGTATATATAGTTTTGTCATTCTGTATGCGTAATGTTGGATAAATCAGTCACAAATCGGCAAAGTTATAGACAAAAATTGTTTGGAAAAATATTTATTTTTTTAATATGTTGCCCTAATTTTCAAGCTCGACATTATTTTTTATATAAAAAAGTATTTTAATAATATCTGATATATCGCTGCTTTCAAGCTGGAAAATAATAATTAAGTTTTTAGAGAGTCAATATCGGAATCAAATGAATGACTATTAGAATGTAATACACTTTCAAAATATTAAAATCCAAGGTGCCCTCCTATAAAAAATGGCGACAATCAATTTTTATGGGCGTCATTATTGGTAGCATACATGGGTACACTGCAGTATATATCAACTGCATTACAAATTTCAGTAATCAGTAATTTCGTACTAACAATGAGATTTGTTTGACATTACCATTGACAAATTTGCAATTTTTATGCATCTTAGCAGCCTCTCTGTCATGGTTGATCTCGCGTTTAATGCGACGAAGAGTAGAAAATGATATTTCGTCGGTAGCATTACTTACCGGCATTGAAACAAAATTGGTAAATATGTATATTTTTTTCATTTGGATAAATAACTGGGTCACATATATTTTAAACATCTATCAAATTTTCTGGAAGTTCTCGACAGACCTTCCATTTTTGCTGCCAAAGCAAAAGTTCATCTTCAAGTTTAGATTTTAGTAGTTTTTTTTATCTGTTTCTTCGTACTTAAACAAATCGTCTACAAGGAGTGAAATTAAATTGGTTAAGTTTTATGAGTAATGTTTAGTGCTTTTTCGTAGAAGTTTAGGGATGTTATATAAATTTAGAATGTCTTTTGAAAAACGTATTTGTAAGTCCGGGAGAACATGTGTAATTAACATGCCGTTTGAATAAAAATTTTTTGTCAAGGATTACTCCTAAATATTTGATTTAGTCGTTCAATGGGATAATAGTTCCTCTAGACCATACATATCTATTAGGAATGCGTTTTTGCGATTTGTTTCAAGCTCGACATTATTTTTTTTATAAAAAAGTATTTTAATAAAAACCATTATTTCACTGATTTCATGCTTGAAAATAATAATTAAGTTTTTACAAAGTCAAAAAAAAGGCTGTGGTGTAGATGATGCTGTGTTAAATTTGATAAAATTTGCTTGTAATGGATTGGATGATTAAATTTGCTAGGTTGAATCGGTTATTACTAAATTCAAAGAAGACGAAACTGTTCGATTTGGGCATTAATCATTCCAAAAATACTTCTCGGTATATGCAGATGGTGAACTTATACAGGAAAAACAGTGGGTGACTTATTTAGTCTGAAGAAGAATATAGCACCTGCAATTGGTGTTTTTTATAAATTGAGGCACAAGCTAAGTATCAAGGTAAAATTAATAATATATCACGCCTTAATTCAATTCCACTTGAACTATTTAACTATTGTTTATGCATCTAACAGGCGGAATGCTAAGTTAAGGTCTCTTCAAAGCATGCAAAATAAGGCGTTAAATATTGTATAAAACTTACCTACTACCTATTCAACTAAGTATTTTATTATATTGAGATATATGAAAGACAATTTAACCAATCTGTGGGCTTTATAAGCAACAATTATTTAATCATGTTTAAATATTTATAATATTGGTCACAGAACCATTTGTTTTTAACAAAATCAATCACACTTTTCCACTCGTAATAACTCTAATTTACGTGTTCCAAGATGCAGATTAGAGAAATCTAAACAACGTATTGATTATATAGATGGTACTTTATATAATTATCTACCTAATCAACTTAAAACTATCAATAGGATTTCACTATTCAAACTCTCAATTAAAAATTTTTGTGTTCAACATTTAAAACTCTTCTGAAGTAAACTTATAAATATTAACTTTAAATTTCTCCTTTTTTTTTTTTTGTCTAATATATTCATTGAATATTAATATATAAACTAATTGTATGTATCTTAGTCCTTAATTAATTGTTTACAAAATATGTATAGGGCGTTGAAGACAAAAAATTATTGAATATTATAATGCAAATTTAAAAAAAAAAAAAAAAAATATCGGTATCAAATGAATGGCTATCAGAAGAAACTAACTAAATATCTTAAAAACGTTTGATACGTTTTTGTAGAGAAATTGGAAAATTAAACGAACTTAATTTATACACTAGTCCATCATTCCAGATGCAGTCTAAAGCTTTTTCGATATTAAAAGCAATTGAATTTTGTACTGCTAAAAATATATATAATGATCACTCCTGTTGCTGAGTTTTCATATTAATAATAATGAATATCAAATAAAAATAAAAAAAATTAAAAAAAAGAAATTTTTAAAAAATTAAATAAATACCAAAAATATAATAAAAAAAATGAAAAAAAGTAATAATAAATAATAAATAATATATAAAATAAAATTTTTTTTGGGCTCAGCTGGGGTTCGATGCCACGTTTACTCTAACCAGTATACCACGTTTGTATGTATGTATGTATGTATGTATGTATGTATGTATGTATGTATGTATGTATGTATGTATGTATGTATGTAAGTATGTATGTATGTATGTATGTATGTAAGTATGTATGTATGTATGTATGTATGTATGTATGTATGTATGTAAGTATGTATGTAAGTATGTATTTTAATACCCCACAGACAGACGGTCAGACGGACAGGCTGACAGAGCTTAATCGACTCCCCTATTCATAAGCTTTCAGGAAATATATACTTTATGGGATCGGAAATGAAAATTGTAGAAATTTCACACGAAATGACAAACCTATATATACCCTTTTTCACTGTGTGAAGGGTATAAAAAGTAAGCAGCTTGTTAGTTAACACACAAGTTCAATACAAACAGCTATTATTTAAACACGTACCAGAACCAGACGCAATATTTTGCGGTTACTACTTCTCGTGCCGACTATAGCACTCTTACTTATTCAATCTTGTATAGCCGGATAATTAGAAAAAGGAATTTAGCCGTTATCCCTTTTTCCAATATTTCTAATTAAAAAAGTTATATAAATAAGGTTACAACAGAGATATTTTTAAATCTTTTTTGCTTCTACGTTTCGGTTGTAAACGTTTCAAACTAGTTACCTCTGTCAGGGGGCTTCTAAAAGTTAATTTCAACACACACAAAAGGACAGACGGACAAGAGTATAGGGCTCAATCAACTCCTATATTCTTAAGCTTTCAGAAAATATAACCTTTATGTGGTCGGAAATGAAAATTGTAGAAATTTCACACCGATTGACAAACCTCTATATGCCTTTTTTCATTTTCGTGTAAAGGGTATAAAAATACAACATTGGAGTAGGAAAAAGTCAGTGGTATCATTACTAATATAGAAATACTTAAGGTTTCATTGTAAGACTAAATTTTTAGAAAACAAATTAATATCAAATCGTTAGTTACACAAAGAAAGTAATAAATATTTTAGTATAAAGGGATTATTCCATAGCGATTACTGTTAACAATAAAATAATAAATTTTTTGCTATAAAAGTACACAAAATTGGTGGTGGTAGGTATCAAAAATTCGGCACTGCCTAATATAATGCTCTCACTTCTTTATATTTTCATTATTACAATCTATCTGTAACATAAATTAAATATTTTTAGTATGGCAGTACCAGAGCAAATACCGATTACTTTTAACAAATTATTTTTATTTGCAAAATGCAATAACATTTTTGATGACTTATTTACTGTTTTGTGTCACAAATGTTAGAAAATTTAAACTTAAACACAAAAATTAAAAATATTGAAGCAGAAAAGAAAAAAATTATATTACAATTTAGTTGCCATATTTTGTTTCATGTAGCAGAAACAATGGCAACTTTAAATTTATAAACCTAACGTTATAATATTTCGAACTATTTGAAAACCGGTTTCTTAAAACGGTCGAATAATCGATCACTCTAATATATACATTAAAACAGTGAAATATTTTTTCAGCTCCTTTGATTTTTATGTTGCAAAACAAATACAATAGTACTGCCAACAAAAATACAATGAAAAAGCAAATATATATGTATTTAAGTACTCGTTAATAAAAGCGTATACTATTTATATGGTCGTGCTAACTTGTACAAAAGGATATTTTTTACTTATTTATTATAAAAAATTCCATAAAAAAGCTAACACATTTTACCTAATACTAAGTAATGCAATTCATTGTACACAGAATTTGCCTTTTTATTTATTTATTCAACGCAGCAATACAATGCCTTCCAGGTCTAATCATAAACATGTATTACTTACGGCATTGACTGATAGAGTTCTGTCCTACATGAGAAAATCGCAACAATATGTGTGATTGGATGCCACATTGTCATGCAAATAAGATCTTTGTTACAAATATTATCGATCCCAAATTTTTTTTTACTTTTCTATGCAAGCGAGTGTAAATAAATGACTTGTTGTAATTTTTTTGTACAGTTGGTTTACAAAAAACAACTCTGATCGCACAGAAACTACTATTTTATGAAAATTTCCAAATTATCAAATCGGACACACTTGTCAAAAAATCTGTCGCACTTATGAATTTTTTGTCACAAGTAGTTATTTGAGCTCTCTAGTATTAAGTTTGAATTTTTAAAAATTGTTATTAATTTTTTTATTTTTAAAACTAACAAAATTCAAACTGTAAAAAAATTAAATAAAACTAAAGATTTGCAATTTTATGAGAATTAATCCTTAAATCAATTATTCATTTCTTTACCTTAATACTTAAAGTTAAGAATGCATAAAGATTGCTATGTTTTAATGAAAAATGTATAGAAGACCTTGTGTACATACTTAAACAAATTTCTTATACATACATATGTATGTATTTGTATTAAATAACTAGTAGAAAAAGAAAGCAAACACATAATAACATGCTTATGTATACATGTATATGAAAGTATATTTTTAAAATAAAATAAAATTAGCGGCTTAGAAAAGCCTAAATATTTTATTTACGTTAATTAGAAAAAAAAAACAAACAAAAAAGTTCGAATAAAATATAAATATATGATTAATTAGAAAACTTTATTTTATTTAAATTTATTTATTCAATATTATAAAGGTAAATTTTGTTAAAGATAAAATTGGCTATTAAAAAAATTCAATAATAATAATAAATTCAATTATTTAAGTAGACCATATATTTGTAAACTAGAACGACAGAAACACAACACGGTCTTTTTCCTTTTACACTGTCTATAATCTACTGTATTATACCGGCCACAATACCAATATTGTGGGAGTTGAAATGGGTAAAACCGTAATTACTATATTTGACCAAAATAACCGTCATTATTATACCCGCCACCAAAAAAATGGTGGGGGTATATTCATTTTGTCATTCCGTTTGTAACACATCGAAATATCCATTTTAGACCCCATAAAGTATATATATTCTGAATCGTGGTTTGATTTTATGACGATCTAGCTATGTCCGTCCGTCTGTCCGTCTGTTGAAAGCACGATAGAGGTCGCACCGAAAAAGCTAGGGGGCTCAAATTTTGCCAGAATCTTTCTTATAGACAAGGTTTGTTTGGTATTGAAAATGGGCTAAATCGGAATATTAGGAAGAGAGTTATAGCTCGAAAAGCAAGAGTAGGTCGAAAAAACCGTGTCCTTCGAACATCGAATAAAATGGAATTGTGTCCAAACGCCTTAACGTAGACTCATGAAACTTCGAATATATATTTCCTGGGTAAAGACAATATTTTCCCCCGAAAATTGTCTCAATCTATGCATTAGGAGAGGAGTTATCGATCAAAATGTACGAAAATTTATACCGCACAGTGTATTTTTTGGTATATTTAAAAACAAAAACGTCATAAAAGCATCAAAATTGGATGTACGACTCTGAAATTTTGCACACTTTGCTTTTTGGTGACACGCTTTCTTGTAACGGCAAATCAATGTGCCACGCCCACTTTTACACCCACCTCCCATATAACGTTTTAACTAAAATTCATATAATTTCTCTATTAATAAAGATTTTGGAATAATAAAGGCCTATATTGAAACACTTCAGTTGTACTCATTCGCAAAAATAACTTTGACACGCCTACTATAACGCCCACTTTTCACGTTATCTACCGTTAATGAAATTAAAAAGCTCATAAAACCGCTAAAATTAGAGGTATGATGATAAATTTTGCTACGTCTATCCCCCTATGCAATTTCATTACTATGCCAAAAAATTAAGGTGCCACGCCCACTTTTACGCCCACCTCCCATATAACGTTTTACCTAAAATTCATATTATTTCTCTATTAATAAAGATTTTGGAATAATAAAGGACTATATTGAAACACCTAAGTTTTACTCATTAGCAAAAACAACTTTGACACGCCTACTATAACGCCCACTTTCACTTTTGAATTGTGTCCAGACGCATAAACGTAGAGTCATGAAACTTCGAATATATATTTATCGAGTCAAAAGAATATGTTTCCCTGAAAATCGCTTAAATCTATGAATTATGAAAAGAGTTATAGATAAAAATGTACGAAAATTTATACCGCACAGTGTATATTTCAAATTTAAAACGTAATAAAACTGACAAAACTATATGTACGATTCTGAAATTTTGCAAACATGGTTTTTTGATCAAAGTCTTCGTTATAACGGAAAATAGATGTGCCACGCACACTTTTTTCTTTAAATTTTTATAAAAATATATTAGTCATATATATTAGCATTTATTCATATTACACTGCGCCAGATAAAGATGATAAGATAGATGACTCTACTAGCAACTACTAGATGGCATGCTAACAACTTATGCTTATGTTCTCCTGAAGTTATGCTCTATTAAAAATGGGAATTTAGGAAAATTTTGACCTAAGTAAAAAAAAAAATTATCTCTAAACATTATAAACAATTTATTTTCATGTACTAATGGCTAACAAATTTTAAAATTATACAAAACTTATTTCGTTTGAAAATCTTTTAAAAGCAAAATGTTATAGAAGTTTAAAAAACAAAATCTTACTAATAAATTTCCCGTTTTAGAAAAATGCAGAGAATGTATATTTTAAATCACCCTGTGGCGCTTAAAATTTAACCTCATATCCACTTTCTTCCTCTTAAATTCATGTAAATTCTCTATGAATAAAGATTTTGGAATACTAAAAGACTATATTAAAATATCTAAGTTATGTTTATTAGCAGAAACTTTATTGACACGCGTATTTTAACGGCCACTTTCATTAAAAGACTAAATTTTCGAAAACATTTTACTAGCATACCGAAGTTATAATGGGTGGTTTAATTTTAAGGGACTATGTTGATTTTGAAAAAAATTATTATGAAATTATTATCATTTATTTTTATAATGATAATATTTGTATGCTTCAATTATGTATGGAACAAAATATCGGCCAAATGGCCCCCAACCTAGGCGGCACACCACGATCCGATAGTCCAAATTTTCAATGACACTGTTGATGCTCGATTGTTGGGCACGATGATGAGTCGAGGTTGCTTGCTCTTTTGCCACGTTATCGTGAAAAACAGCAATGTTTCCCATTCAACTAACTAAGATGGCATTCACAGATGTTTTCACATTTCATACAGACCTGCTTTGCAGACATTTAAATATTTTTTACAATTCTCACGATTGTGGACGAATTCGAACGATTATGTTGACCAAAAGAATCACGAAGTGCACAAAATGCATTTTGATTTGAACGCCCATTTTTATAAAAATCTTTAATATTTAAAAGCGTTGCTCGATTGCGTATCTTTCCACGGTTCAAATTGAGTTAGTCTGAGATTGGGAAATGTCAAATGAAATACAAGAAAAAAGTTGAAGTTTAGATGTGGTTCACCTTAAACATGGGCCCTTAAATTTTAACCACCCTCTACAAAGAAAGTGATATATATTTTATTATAAAGAGATTATTCTATAGCGATTAACAAAATAATAAATATTGTGCTTTAAATGTACACAAAATTGGTGGTGGGTATAAAAGATTCGGCACAGCCGAATATAGTACTCTTACTTGTTTTTTAAATGCCATCTTGAATTTTAATTTGTTCATACTTAACTGTATTTTTCTGTCTATGTTTTTCTTTTGATACTACTCTGCTTTGTTATCCAGAGGCTGAAGGAATTATAAATTGGACGATTAGTGACCGATTGTCCAAAATTTTTTATAAATACCCCTACATAGAGGCATGTCATATCTAAAAATATTAGCAATGTTTACAAATTATCTTGAGGCTGAAAATATTTGGTTTTAATGGTAAAAATATGATAAACAAAAACAGAGGTTATATCTCAGAAATTAATGGGACGATTTCGCTGGATTTTACCACACACAGATATGTGCTACATGTGGGGCCTTCCAAAAGTTGGTTTTAACTCATACACGGACATGGTTCAATCGAGTTCCCTATACAGAAGCTTTCAGAAAACATATACTTTGTGAAAATTAATACTGTAGGAATTACAAACGGAATGACAAAGCTAGCACCAAAGGTTTTTAACTAAATGATATTTTTCATACAAGATTTTATAAATTCATAAAAATAAAATTAATACAAAATAAAACTAAAACAAAAGGTAAATTTTTGTCTAGTATCGTATAACTTAAAAATTTTTGCAATATGATATAACACTAAACACAAAATTTACATACATATGTATTTCATTAAAATTAGTGCTGGACATTTGATTTTATTTACAACCAGCTGGCTGCCCCGGCTTTGCTCGGAAGCTATGTACTAATGGTACGTATTTCATATAGAATTAAAAATTAAAAAACAATTTCAGTGCAAAGAAAAAATAACACAAATTTTGCTTAATTAATTGCTTATAAGTTCGGTCATTAAGTTATGTACATACATATATCCACAATCGAAACAATTATTCATTCAAAAACAAATAAAACAAGTAAGAGCACTATATTCGGTTGTGCCGAATCTTTAATACCCCCCACGAATTTTGTGTACTTTTAAAGCACAAAATGTATTATTTTGTTATTAACAGTAATCGTTATGGAATAAAATATGCTAGTAAAATATTTTCGTAAATTTAGTCTTTCGATGAAAGTGATCGTTAAAGTAGGCGTGTCAACATAGTTTCCTTTATTCTTCCAAAAACTTTGTCCATAGAGAAATTATATGAATTTATGATAAACCGGTAGGCGTGTCACCTAAATTTTCTGGCATAACAATCACTAGAAGGATATATATATGTAGCCCATTTTTTTTTTTTTTTTTTATTTAACAAAAGAGAAAGAACATTTTTATTAATATTAATTAATTTCATTATCATACCTATAATTTTGTCGGTTTTATAAGCTTTTAAATTTTATTAACGGTAGATAACGTGAAAAGTGGGTGTTTTGGGAGGCGTATCAAAGTTGTTTCTGCTAATGAATCCAACTTACATATTTCAATATAGTCCTTTATTTTTCGAAAATCTTTATTCATAGAGAAATTATATGAATTTGAGATAAAACGTTATATGGGAGGTGGGCGTAAAAGTAGGCGTGTCACATGTTTTTTCCGTTAGTACAAATCCTTTGACCCAAAAGCAATGTTTGCAAAATTTCTACTGTTAATGAAATTTAAAAGCTCATAAAACCGACAAAATAAGAGGTATGATGATGAAATACATATAGCTTTCTAGTCGATGTAATTGTTATGCCAGAAAATGAAGGTGACACGCTCACTTTAACGTCTACCTCCCATATAACGGTTTATCTCAAATTCATATAATTTCTCTATGAATAAATATTTTGAAATAATAAAGGACTATGTTGAAACATCTAAGTTGCATTCATTAGTAGAAACAACTTTGACACGCCTACTTTAACGCCCACTTTCATTGAAAGACTAAATTTACGAAAACATTTTACTAGCATATCGAAGTTATATAAAGAAAGTGATACACATTTTAGTTCTCCTGAAAATTTCCAATCGAATTCGCTTCAGCCGTTGTTACCGTTTCATTTTTATATATGTATACAGATTAAGTGTTTACATTTTACTAATCAAGAAATGTATACCAAACTCTCGCATTTGCATTTCATGATTTCCGTTGCTTAGTTGTGAATAAAATGAAGAATTAAATATGGTTAAGTTTGTTTAAAGAATATTTACCTTTGTATATGTCCAAATTAAAATAAAAGCTTTTTTTCGCTTTTGATCATTAATGAATTAAAAATTAATAATTTTGCAAAAAATCAAGCGTTTTTAAGCTGTCAAAAATTCTCATTCATATTATTAACGCTTTAAGCGTGGAAAATCCAGGTTTGGCAGAGCGTTATTAGATACTAAAGTTGGATGTACTACAAACGTTCTGGTTTCGTGTCTCTTTTTTGATTTTGTAATTGTTAAAAAGTAATGTCATTATTTTTCGTTTTATTTCGATCTACAGATTGGAGCTCTATTTTATTTATGAACATTGTTTTTCATTACACATGTTGGCGCACTTGCTTTCAATCACAATCCTGTATTTTAACTGAAACACAGCGGTAAAAGTGATTATTTAAAATGACCAGTCATATTTTTTTAAACTAATCCTATCTATAATCCACTAATTTATTTCAAGTATTATATAGAACCACAGTGCAAAGTTTCAGAAGAATCAATGTTGTGCAAGCAGCACTGCCAACTTTCCTAATCACGAAATTATGTAGTCATGACATCTCAATATGTGTGCAAGGTTTCAGAAAATTCGGTCTAGTGCAAGTACCTCAAAACTATAACATTTTTTAAGGGCGTGGCACTGCCCATTTTTCTAATCACGAAATTGTAAAGTCACGAGAGTTCAATATGTGTGCAAAGTTTCAGAAAAATCGGTCAAGTGCAAGTAGCCCCGCCCATTTTTTACCACCCATAAACACTCCCTGGAATGTGTACAACAACTTGCCAAAGTTTAAGTCCGATCGGCTTTACAGTTTCGGAGTCTATAGCTAACACACACACAGACAGAGTTTCACTTTTATAAATATAGATAGATAGATATAAGTGCAAAATATTTTTTAGTAAAGCTTTATATACATATACCTCTGCAACTGCAGGCCAGATTTAAAAATAATAACATATTTTAAATAGAATTTTATTATAGAAATCGTATTTTCTGTTAAACTGAATAAGCACAGTGAAGTGTCTTTTTTAACTTTCTTAAAAATCTAATAATCGACTGTTAGGTTTACGACAACAAAAAGTTAACAGTAGTTTTTAGAGTAGTTTAACTTTAGTTTTCTTTAACAATACACAACAGAATTTTAAAATAATCACAAATAATTAAAATTTATTTTTTGAAGATAAATTTCGATTATTTTTAGTAATTTCAAATAATCCCTTTTATATTTTGATTATTTGTAATCGTTATCAAACAGCAATCAGAAAATTGTTATTAAAAAATAATGTAATCATTACGATTCCTTTTAAAAAGTAATGTAAAATTGATTACTAATCGTAATTGCAATTTTAAAGCAATGAATTAAGCCATGATATATATTTTTCTAAATTTGTTTTCAAAGGTTTTTTATAGATCATCAAGATGTCATCAACGGCGCTACGGTTCAATGAATCGACGACTGTTGTTGATCGTTTGGTTAACTTTTTTGTGGAACACGAAGATTTGCGAACAAAAAAATGGTTCTTGTCCAACGCGCCAGGTCCTCTACTTATGATTTTGGGTGCGTATTTGTATTTCTGTTTATATGCTGGCCCAAGATACATGCGCGACCGCAAACCATTTGAATTGAAAAATACGCTATTGATTTATAATGCAGTACAAGTTGTTTTGAGTTGGGTACTATTTTATGAGGTAAAGTATTTAAATAGTGCTTACTAATAGCACTTCGTCAAACTATTTATTTTTTTGCTATTCAAAACATCTTTTAGGGTTATAAAGGCGGCTGGGGCGGTCATTATAACTTCAAATGTCAGCCTGTTACTTATGCTACAGATCCTATTTCTATGAGAGTAAGTTAATCATACGCGTGAACTTGTAGTTAAATAGAATGTGTTAAAATATATATTTTTTTATTAATAAACGTAGATGGCTCGTGCAGTTTGGCTTTACTACATTGCAAAGATCACTGAACTTTTGGATACTGTATTCTTTGTTTTACGTAAAAAAGATCGCCAAATTTCTTTCCTGCATTTGTATCATCACACATTGATGCCGGTATGTGCTTTTGTCGGCGTTAAATACTTTGCTGGTAAGAAAAAGAATATGAGTTTTTATTTTTTTTATGCTATGTGTACAAACGTACGTATCGGCAACCTTATTGTAACAGAATTAGTTTGATTTACATTTTAATGACATTTTGGTAAACATTTGGGTGATTCACAATGTGTCTTATCATGTCATATTGTCATATTGTTCTAAAATTTTACAATGGTTTAAGAATGTTGTTGCTTCTTTTCAAACAAAAAGTGTCTTATAATAATAGAACTATGTTTATTGTGCTGTCGTATTTAAACGGCTAAGCCAATCCGCAATAGTTTGTAAGCCGTCGTCGTTCATTGTGTAATTTTATCGGGCCGACATCCAAATTTAAGCGCAGTTGCTAATTTTTGATAACAAATCACTGGCAACGTCTAATAAGATCAGCTAAGGACTCTGCTGTTTTTGTTTATCAAACAAAATATAATTGATTTGTGATTTGCGGCAAAACCGAAAAATGGAAAATATTGTGGTAAGATCTAATTTAATAAATTCTTGGATTAGAATTAAAAAATATTTTCATTTAGTTTTGTTTTTTCACTTGTTTTTGGCATTATGAAAGAACATATTTATTTTTATAATTGTTTCACATCAGCTGATTTAATTTAAAATAGCACACTTAATTATGAGGGGTTGTTCACAATAGTCTTAATTTTTCATGCTATTATTATAGGACATATGATTTTATGACACTATTGTGAATCCCCCAATTATTTTAATTACACTATGCAACAAGCAAAATTTTTTAACTTAAAAAATTAACAAACAAAAATAAAAGAAACAAATAATTACCACTTTAGTACTTGCTTGAAAATTCATTTTTATTCACAATAAAGTGAAACAAAAAACATTTGTTGTAAAATAATAACATTTTTTAATTCAATGGGTTTTTATGCACAAGATTTATTTTATTTCTTATACATACATGTAGGGTTGCCATCCGTCCTCCTTTCCCCGGACACCGTCCTCTTTTTTAGGGCATCCGGGGCAGTCCTACTTCTTTTTTAGCAAATGTCCGGCTTTTTGCACCTTCTCTAAAGTTTTTTCCTACATTTAAACTTTAAATCAAAGGTCACAGGTTGAAAAAGTAAAATTTTAAAACTTCTCTTTGTACAAAATTAGTTTTATGATCCCTAATTGTCGCTATTTAGCGAAGTGACCTATTTTAACTTGTCTTCTATTTTAAAAAAGATCGACAAAGGGGTCTGCTTGTCAGCTGTGTGTTTTTCATAAAGTTTGTTTTCCAAATATAGAAGAAAGTCTTGAACAAAAAATATAGTAAGGGTATATAATCTTGATATGGATTGCCTAGAGTTTTACAAATATTTGATGAGATGCGATGCGATGGTAATATATTGGCTCAAATTGGAAGTGTTGAAAAATATATGTAAAATTTTTAAAAGTGTACATTCCCGATAATGAATGCAATGAATTTTTGTTGTTTTTTTGTTTTTATTTTCAATCATTAAATCATTAAATCATAATGATATGTTAAGTTTTTATTTTTGCAAATAAAGTTTTTTCGTAAAAACAAATTTTATTTTTGTATTTTAAATGGCGTCGTAAATTTTATCAAATTTTATTTTTTTTTAAATGTGTCCTCTTTTTTTGGGCAAATGTCCAAAATTAAAAAGCCTTATTATAGAATTTGAAGTAATGATGATTTTTGCAGTTAAGTGACTATAACGAAGCAAGAGAAAATAGTGATTATTTAGGGAAAAACAAAAACTTCAATTTTGTTGCATGATGGTTTTATTGATAAGATTTTGGAAAAAATTTTATCAGAATTATTGTGATAATTAATAATAATTTAGACACCAACCCGTAAAAAAATAGGTTAATAAAGTAGTTAATAGTAGGTACACACTTTGCAATGTGTTTACGAAATAAATTTGTCTTTCTTGTTTTGACACTCAAGCTACAAACCAACAATTTAATCATAACAAAATTTTTTAAATCAATGGATTTTTATGCAACAAGATTTATTTATTTATATGTATATTACAAATGGAATAATAAAATAAAGTCAATCCGTTTGTAACACAATTTGTTTTAATGGTGGGTATAAAAATTAAAATGAACAAGTAAGAGCACTATATTCGGCTGTGCCGAGTTGTTAATAACCACCACCAATTTTGTGTATTTTATACTAAAATATGTACTACTTTGTGTATCTAACGATTTGCTATTAATTTATTTTCTTAAATTTAATCTTGCAATAAAACGTTATGAATTTCTACATTATAAATGACACAACTGACTTTATCCTAAATACTACAATGTTGTATTTTTACGGAAACTAAAGAGTATAATTTGGTACCCAGACGAATATTGCTAGATCGTCCGAAAATGAAACCAGGACTCAGAAAGTATATACTTTATGGGGTCTAAAATGAATATTTTGATGTGTTAAGTACAAACGGAATGACAAAATTAATATGCCCTCACACCATTTTTTGGTGGTGGGTATAAAAATATGTGTGTACCTAAATACATATGCATAACCTGTTTATAACTAGGAAATTGAGTTTTTCAGTGAATCAAATGTATTTTACACAAATAAATATACCCAAAAACATTATTATTACGTTTTTGCCTTCTCCTGTAAAGTTACATTTATTTGAGTAAGGGCCCTTCTACCTGTGACCAATGATATGCTCATCTTTTGTAACCATTATAATGTTAAATTCAATTAATTTAATGTCAATTCTTTCACTTTCTTTCAATTATTAGTTATTATAGTAAATATTTTGCAGCCAAAGTATTTCCCAACAACTCCTGCACATTTTTGGCCTATAACTTTGGCGAATTATGACCGACTTATCCAAAATTTTTTAGGAATATCGCTAGAAGCATGCTATATCTACAAATAGTAGGAAACGTATCTATCATTATCCTAGGGCTGAAAAAACAAAATATAAAAAAACAGAGCCAGGTTGATCGATAATTCGACATTTTTAAGAAACCGGGTTTCAAATAGTTTGAATTTTAGAATTAAAAAAAACCGGTTGCTTTTTTAAAGATTTAGAAAAAGCCGGTTAATTTAATTAATTTTTTCTTATACCCATGACAGAGATACATATATACATAGCTATAAACTAGTTTGTTCTATGGTTTAATTGCATTTTAAGTTGACACATATTCAATGGCATTATTATAAAATGCCGTTTTTATACCCTTCACCTGTGGTGCACAAGGGTATATATAGCTTTGTCATTCCGTTTGTAATTTCTACAATTTTCATTTCCGACCCCATACAGTATATATTTTCTGAAAGCTTATGAATAGAGGAGTCGACCGTCTGTCCGTCTGCCCCTCTGTCCGTGTGTTGGTTGAAAACAACTTTTAGAAGCAACTATATGTTCCCCAGATCTGCGTATGATATCAATCTCTTGGAATTATCCGGGAATGAATCGCTATTGAAATTCAGCACAATCGCACATAACTTTCTGAGATTTGAGCAAAAAACCACGACCACCTCGTTTTTTTTCACAATTACAACAACAACATACATATATACATACTGGTTAGAGTAAACGTGGCATCGAATCCCAGCTGAGCCAAAAATAATTTTTTTTATTTTATATATTATTTATATTTTTTTATATTTTTTTTTTAATTTTTTTTTAATTCTTTATTGTTTTTTTTTTTAATACATGTTTTTTTTTTTGGAAACACTTACGTGTCAATTTATAATTCTGCAATGGGATGTTTTGTATATGTACGTACGTATTTCATATGGTTATACAAACAATTGTTATTGCATGACTACACGTTGTGAAGGGTATATAAGATTCGGCACGGCCGAATATAGCACTTTTACTTGTTTAAAAAAAAGATGTAAAAGGACCGACACTTTTTACCTTAAAGTGACCGAAAAGTTATGTTTATGCTTCAATTAACTTTAACTTTTAAGGTTGGGGTTATAAATTTAAAAATGCCATTGTTTTTCGACATGAAACAAAATTTGTAAATAAATCAAATAAATTTTATTTTGTTTTGTAAATAAAATGTATAAATTTACATTGTTGCCACTACATTTTTTAAGAACTAAATTAATTTGTTAAAGGTAATCGGTATTTGCTCTGGTACTGCCATATTAAAAAAACAAACTTTGTTACAAGGAGGTTTTAATAATGAAAAATATAAAAAAGTCAATTCACTGCTTACGGTAGTCAACTTTATAGGCAAGATGTAATAATGACCCTTTGTGTGCCAAACTGTTTTAGTATACAAGTCATATCTATATACATATATAAAAGTAAAACTCTGTGTGTGTGTGTGTTAGCTATAGACTCCGAAACTGTAAAACCGATCGGACTCAAACTTTGGCAAGTTGTTGTACACATTTCAGGGAGTGTTAATGCGTGGCAAAAAGTGGTCGGGGCCACGCCCATAAAACATTAGTTATCATTTTTAGCTACTTGCACTTGACCGATTTTTCTGAAACTTTGCACACATATTGAGCTGTCATGACTATATAATTTCGTGATTAGAAAAGTGAGCGGGGCCACGCCCATAACAAAAGTTATAATTTTGAGGTACTTGCACTGGACCGATTTTTCTAAAACTTTGCACACATATTAAGCTATCATGACTATATAAATTCGTGATTAGAAAAGTGGGCAGGGCTACGCCCATTAAAAAATAGATAATTTTGAGGTACTTGCACTAGATCGGTTTTTCTGAAACTTTGCACACATATTGAATTGTCATGACTATACAGTTTCGTGATTAGAAAAGTGGGCCGTGCCACGCCAATTAAAAAAGTTATAGTTTTTAGCTTTTTGCACTTGATATTCAATTTAAATTCAGAATGCATTTTTTTTAATTAAGGGGCGTAGCAACGCGTGCCGGGCTTTTCTAGTGTTATCATAGATTTTAGTTAAGCTATGGGTAGTCTTTAGTACAAGTCGCTAGAATTCGTAGAAGCAAAATATTATGAAATTCGAAAATAAGATCAAAAAGTATTGCAAAGTACAATAATTTCGCCAAAAAACTTAACTGAACAGCAAATTATCAGCGCAACAATGTGTAAAATACCTGCTCTCCATTTAAAACAAATAATATTTAAGTCTAATTATAATTCTTATTTTACATTTGAAACAACAAATAAAATTCTTACTATATTATGGAAGAGTATTTAATAAATTTTCTGATTTTTGGAAATTTTTTGAGTAACAAATATAGTATGGTACGTTTGGTTACAAGGATAAATGAACATAAAACTAAAAATGAAAAAAACGGCTTCTGTGAGTAAAAAAACCGGTGTATTCGACATTCGAGAAATTAACATTTGGAAAAAACCGCCAGCTGAAAGAGTAAAAGACCGAGTTTTCCACCGGTTGTAAAACCGAATCGATCACCCTAGGACCTACCTTAGTCAATTCCTGCATCATAAGGATTCAAAATATTTATACTTTTTAGGGTCTTAATTAAATATTGTATAAATTACAAACGGAAAAACAAAAAAAAAATATAAAAAAAAATATTTATTAGAAAATTTTGAAATTCTGCTTATGTAAAATGTTTAAGTATTGATCTCATATATCTCATAACTTTTTTTAATTTCATATATTGTTAAACTTGTATATGTATACATTAGGGAGATAACTTTTTAAAAAAAAATTTTAAATAACAAAATTGGCATAACACAGTCCGATAGAGCATAAAATACAGTAAGGGAACGACTATTTATTTTTTCGCTAAGGTCAAAAAAGTTCACACACCAACCGCGATATAGTTTTGAAATTTTTTAATTTTCTTTTGGTGTATTAGTATTTTATTCGAACTTTTCTATATATTAAATTTTAATGTGTATCATTTTTATTTTGGCTTAACTTCATTTATTCTATTATTTAGTTTTATAATTCAAATTAAATTAAACTGCAATCATTTTTAGGATACATATTCTTTAAAATTATTTCCGATATTAGCCAAGTGGAGTGCATTTTCGAAATCAGCTACGACTATGTAATTTAAAATTCCTACGTATTACGAATATAAAAGAATATGAACATGTTGAATAAAAAATGTTATTTGATAGGTGAAGTAATAAGACAAATTGAAAATTAATACAATGATTCACTAATTCAAATTTCATTGAATTGTGAAATTAATGTAATGAAAAATCTCATATCATTATACCGCAAAAGTATTAAAAGGAAAAAAAATTGTGACAATTTGTAGATTTTTTTTATGTTACTAAAATAAACAGTGATTTCCACTCGGAATATTAACCTTTCATACAAAGTGATTTTCGGTCAATTTCTAGTTTCGATTTTGATGAATATTATTAAAATCGTCTTAAGCTGAAACTTTCTACTACACATCCATCTGTAGCATTAGTGAAAAGAACTCTCTTTTTCTCTTCTGGTGTTACTATTTCTACACCTTCTCAACTAGCAATTTACAAGGCTGTTATTAAATCGGCTGAACAAAAAAAAAATTAAAAGAAAAATTGATGCAAGAACTTAAGTGTCTTCACTTTAATGGAAAAAAAATTAACGGAAAGGATATTCAAGTGATAGTTTTAAAAAATTGTTCTAAAGAAATATATCTGGGAGTACTTGTTTTGAACGAATGAAAGGCAAATACTATATTTAATGGCATTAGAGAATTACTCTACAAGTTTGATTTATGAAACAATATAAAATTATTATTTGTGATACAACCTCAGTTAACACCGGTAAGATAAATGGTGTGGTTACACAGTTGCAGACATTTTTTAAAAGCCTGGAAATACCACAATATATTGGTTGCCAACATTACATTTTGGATTTGATATTAAGGCACGTAATTGATGAGTTGCTCGGTGGTAAAACATCCTCTTCAGATATATATGACAGTTTTGTAGGAAAATCTATTTCGAATTACAACAACTTAAAACAGAGCTGTATTCAAAATATTGAAATGCTTGATATTAAAAATATTAAATGGCGTGACGACATGCAGTATTTGTTTGAACTAGGAACTAAATTTAGATTCTTTCAAGAAGCCAAAAAATGTCCATATATAAATTTTAAACCTTTACCCCCCAAAAAGTAAGGCTCGTTGGAGGTCAAGAGATATTTTAGCGATTTTAGCTTATATATAAATACCAAAATATCAGAACGACTTGTATCCGCTATGCGAGTTTATCTGCGGAAAATTATTTGACATATAGTTTTCAGACCAAAAATTTTACGACGACAACTTCGAAGTTTTATATCAATCACTTTCAAGATCTGAAGCTGCTAAAAACTGCTTTATTAAGCATTTAAAAAAGATGATTCAATAATCTGAAGCCAACAAAGAAGTAATATCTGTACGGAGCGTGCCATTAAAGTTGTTCAGGATATTTATCCTTTCTGTAAATTTTCTAGAACTTTAAATCTTAAATTTTTATCTTATAATTTTTCCTGTTTTTATTATACATTTATATATGTAACTTTGAGCAATTTAAAAAATAATGAATTCTTAAATAATTTTTTATACACCTGTTTAGAAAAACCAATTGGTGCGTGAACTTTTTTGAGAAAAATTACAAAAGATTATGATTTTCGTTGTTACTAGGACATGCCCTAGCATAATTTATAGAAACAGTTGTTACTGAGTATTTATAGATTTGGTATGCCTCTAGAGATATTCATTAAAAATTTTGGGCAAATTGCTCACTAATCGGCAAAGTTATAGGCAAAAATAATTTTGAAAAATATAAATTTTCTTCTTGTCTTCTTGTTTGGAATACATTGTATGGGGTTTAAAATTGCTTGACATACCTTGCGAAGGCACAAAAGAAGTGCAAAATGTTCAGTTTAGATTCGTATAAAACAACTGGTAATAACTCGTTAAGAAGTTCGTATTGTGATCTGTTTCGAAGGTAAGTTCAAAGTGAATGTTATTATTGAAAATTCTGCTCACTGATAATTAAGTGTGTAAATTTCGGCGAAAATACAAATGATTTCGTGTCATTGCTACGGTGGGTTAAGAGTCTTGTTTTGTATAAATTATTCATTAGGAAAAGTCATTTAATATTCTGTATTTTATTTTCTGTTCATACCATAAAGTATTTTATCAATAAAGTTTTAATAAAAAAAAAGGTTTTTAAAAATCAACCATAAATATTGTCGTAGTTTAACAAAAATACGAAACCAACATGACTTTTGATTTTTGAGCAGTTTTGTATGTTAACGTCTTAATGAAGATGTTATTGAAAGAATGAAATCACAAGTCGTAGTTTTGAAACATATTCCAAATAAAAGCTAGCAGATCAATTTGAAGCTAACTGAGATATAAGAACTAAAATGCCACTATATGTTTTTTTTTCCTAAAATTTACAAACGAGAAATATTGATTTCCGACACTATAAAGTATACGTTTTCTGACCAGGGGAGTCGATTGAGCAATGTCCGTCTGCCAGTGTGTTGGTTGAAATCAAGAAGTCTCTAGATATTGCACAGAAAATATTTGGGAATAAATCACTATTAAAATAAAAAAAATAAATTTTTTCGTTAAAGAAAATATAAAACTTTTTTATATATAAAAAATATTTATTTATTTATTTATTAATTCAATTTAACTTCATATATATATACATATATATTTAACTCTAATATTTTTCTAATTTTTTAGGTGGTCATGGTACATTGCTTGGGTTTATCAATTCATTTATACATGTTATTATGTATGCTTATTACTTACTTTCTGCGATTGGGCCCAAAGTACAAAAATATCTATGGTGGAAAAAATATATTACTATTTTACAAATCGTAAGTGTAAAATATGATAAATTATTTGCGATAACAAATTACTTATACTTTTATTTTTCAGGTGCAATTCCTAATTATATTTGTACATACACTGCAAATTCAGTTCCAACCTAACTGTGCATTTCCAAAACCGATCGCTGCTTTACTAACTTTTAATGCAGGACTCTTTACTTATATGTTCAGCTCATTTTACATTCAAAATTATAATAAGGAGAAGAAACACGCAGCCGCTTTAAAGGCATCTAAAAAAGAATAATCCTATGCTGCATCTAAACTATTTGCTCTTATTAAAAAAATTATACAAAGAATTCTTAAGTTTTAAGTTCTAATAATAAGTTTAAGCATGAATGTATTTACATATGTTTGTATACATACACATGTTGTACATATGTATGTATGTGGCATAGCTAAAAAAAAATTCTGAGGGTGGCAAAAGCTTAAACATTTTTTTTTTTGCAAAATCTTAAACTGCGTTAATTTAATATGTGTATTAAATATAACTAATGAATTGTTTTAAATTCTTGAGGGGGCATTGCACCTCGCAGAATGATCTAGTTACGTCACTATTACCAACAAATTAATGTGGTATCAAATTCTGATTATGCACTATTACACCCTTTATCAAGGTGCCGACCCCATGACTAGTGAAGTCGATTGAGCAATGTCCGTGAGTTTTAATCACAAAAATTAACGTATAACGTTGTTCATCCCTCGGATAATATTTAGAGCGGTTCTTAATTTTCTTAAATATATGAATGTTTCTAGGGATATTCGTAAAAAAATGTTGGACAAATCAGTCGCTAATCGGCAAAGTTAGAGGCAAAATTTATATTTAAAATGAATTTTAGACAAGATAGTAATACCGCATTGCAATTCGTAGCCTTGAAAATTATTCTTGAGAAAATCTAAAAAACCGGTTTGAAACTAACTTAGATATACTTAAACACCAAAGTACAAATGCTTCGGTGTTTTTCCTAAAAGTTCCAGACAAAAGTAATTTTTTTAATATTCTAGACAATGAAAAACAACAATATTGGTATGAAATGAAAAGGCTAGACGAGGAAAATATAATACACCCTTAAAAAATTAGATATCAACCATGGTTGCCACAAAATGGGGTACAATAAATTTATATATGGCTCAAATCTAGCATTTTAAAACGTACCCCTCACACTCCTTACCACTCCTGTGATTTATTTGTTATTAAAACTTTAAAATCTAATGAATAAGTAGCAAGTTGATATCGTTTTTATATATTGCTTACAATTAAATATATGCATACATACATACATACATACATACATACAAAAATACAGACATACAAACATAAAATACTTCTAGATGTTAAATATCAAATTATCTTTAAATACAATTCTTAGAATAATATACAAAAATAATTTAGATTAAGTAGTTAACAAATAAAAGTCCTTTTTTGTACTTAAAAAAGTACAATATAACCAAATATAAGCACTATTTACAATAGTTAAAGGGTGCATTTATAATTGGAACTCCACTGGGACGTACGAGGAATTTTGCCAAACACGATAAATAACGACGAAAAATAACAGCTGTTATTGATAAAGTTTTTTAGCAGTTATAATTCAACTCCTTGTCAAAGATAAGGCCAAAATGTGCGAGTAAGGGTGCAACATTTATTTTATATTATTATACCCTTCACCTGTGGTGCACAAGGGTATATATAGCTTTGTCATTCCGTTTGTAATTTCTACAATTTTCATTTCCGACCCCATAAAGTATATATTTTCTGAAAGCTTATGACTAGAGGAGTCGATTAAGACCTGACCGTCTGTCCGTCTACCCTTCTGTCCGTGTGTTGGTTGAAATCAACTTTTAGAAGCAACTATATGTTCCTGTATATGGTATCAATCTCTTGGAAATATCCAGGAATGAATCGTTATTGAAATTCAGCACAATCGCCCCATAACTTTCTGAGATATGAACAAAAAACCACGACCACCTCGTTTTTTTCACAATAACAACAACAACCTACATACATACTGGTTAAAGTAAACGTGGCATCGAATTCCAGCTGAGCCAAAAAAAATTTATTTTATTTTATTTAATATATTATTTATATTTTATTATTTTTTTTTAATTTTTTAAAAAATGTTCTTAAAAAAAATTTTTTTTTATTTTTTTTTTTAAATTTTTTTTTTTTAATTTTTTTTTATTTTTAATATACTTTTTTTTGTATTTTTTTTTGATTTTTGGTATGTTTTTTACATTTATGTATGTACGTATTTTATATGAGATGAATGGTGATACAAACAATTGTTATTGCATGACTACACGTTGTGAAGGGTATATAAGATTCGGAACGGCCGAATATAGCACTCTTACTTGTTTTGTTTGTTATTATCTTTCATATACCAGTTAGGTAGCGATAAGAACAGATGATTGTTTTTTATTTAACAATCAATGTTTATAATCATTTGTTTTATTTTCTATGAGGCCAGTATACAACAGAATGTTGATTGACCAACAGTGAATGAATGATTGTTTGCACCGTATATATATATATATATATATATATATATATATATATATATATATATATATATATATATCAGCATTTAACCCGCTACTTCGATAGCGCAGTTCTTACTATTTATTAAAAACTCAAGTTCTATTTATAATTATTAAACATTTTTAATTCAATTTATGAAAATTTGTATCTCTGATTCAATTTACTTAAAAAAATAAAAAAGTAGAGTATTGATATATCGGGCATATATTTTCTACCTAAAACTAAGATCAATGCTACTGAGTTTTAAAAAATAGGATTCATAATAATAAAAATAAAAATAATAAAAGTAACATTTTTTCCTTCACTAAAATTTCCACTTGGTTTATTATTATCCACATTCAGAATTCTATGTATACAAAATATAAAAAAAGAGAAAAAGTAATTTTGGTCGTCCATAATATTAGAAGTTAGACATCGGATCAAAAAACACTAATTTTAGGAATCTATGTTCACAAACGTAAAAATTCAAAGAGTACAATAAAAATGCGAAAAGGCTTTTTTGTGTCTCCAATATAATTTTAATTTTCAAATTGAATCCTATATTTCACAATTTTATCTTTATAAACGTAGAAAATACAAAAAAAACCATTAAAATTCAGAAAAGTACCTTCTTGGTCGCCCATAACATTTTGAGTCTCACTTCGTATCAATAGTCACTATTCTAGCTTCGCAAACGTTGAAAATACAAAAAGTACCATAAAAATTCAAAAAAGTACCTTCTTGGTCGCCTATAACGTTTTCAGTTTCACCTGGAATCAAAAGTCCTTAATTGAACAATCCAAACTTCATTAACGTAGAAAATACAAAAAGTACCATAAAAATTCAAAAAAGTATTTTTTTGGTCCAAGTTCCAAATTCCAAGTTTAAAATGTTCAAATATCTTTGTAACAAAATATTTTAATAGACATGTTTTAAAGTCAGTAAATCTACTCTTTTTTGCATTAAAGTAATTCTATTATATTCCTGATTTTTCACCTTTCTACCCTGTTATGAATGTGTTTCAATTTTTACTAAATTACATAATGTTTTATGTCTGGTGAAATCCCAACTAAAAATTTTGTGAAAATTGACCGTCAATATAGGAATTACATACATTTTCCGGAATTTTCCCTTTTTTGGTACCTTTTTTGTCCCCCTAAAAGTTTCCAAAAATTTCACCTAAGTAATTGTCCATATTCTATTAGGCAATAATAATTATGAAATTTTGTTCCATTGAATAATATTAGAAAAGTTTCTTTTAAAAAAAGTGCCAAAAAAGGGACAATTTTTACTCCTTAGGCATTAGAATTTAAAAAAATTGCAGAAATCCTATTAATATTTTTTCGCAGATTAACTAATACAGTTTAATTTTTTTTTAGCTTTATATGTTTGGAAGTAACATAGAGTACCAAAGAAGAACCAAATTACCAAAAAGGCCAGACACCTGTCAGCTTATTTTTTGTGCAAATTAAAATACTTTTTCAATTTAATTTGTATCATTTTTAATTTAGCAGATATAAGACTACCGATTTAACTTTACGCTTAAAGTACGAATTCACAAAAATCCCTTCTTGATGGAGCTATACATTGAAAGAGGAACCGATTGTCCAAATTTCATGTCTCTAGCTCCTTGCGTTTGGGCTGAGCGATGATGAATCAGTTAGTTAGTCAGTCACGTTACTCTTTTATATATATAGATAATATGTACGTATATATATATAGATATAAACTTTTATACCGTGAATTTTACGTTTATAAAAAGCATTAAAGTAACAAAATGTATATTTTTGTATTTACCACCAAAAAATGGCAAAATAATTTTCGACCCCATAAAGTACATATTATCTAATTCCTGGTTTCATTTTAGGACACTATGCCCGTCCGTCTGCTGAAAGAGAGTGCAGGATAAAATTATGCCAGCATATTTTTAACATAATACATATAAGAAATAATATTATCAACAGACGGACAGAAGGACTGACATAGCTAAATCGTCATAGAATTAAACTCCGATTCAAAAAATAAATACTTTATGGGGTCTAAAATGGATATTTCGATGTGTTACATACGGAATGACCATTTTATTAGAAAAACAAGGGATTTAGCAATACAATATAAAAGTTAAATTAATGAATAGAAAATTCTTTGAATACCTACTCTTACGCCCACTTCTCATATAATCTACTATAATAAAATTGAAAAACTCATACTCAGATGACTCATAACAGATGATGAAATTTCCCAAAACAGCTTTCTGTTCATTATTACTATAATAACAGAAAAAGACAAGCCCACTCTAATACTAACCTCCTTTACAATGGTTTTTCTTAAATTCATATAATTTATACATAGTAACATATTTTGGAAGAATAAAGGGACTCTATATTGCAATATCTTAGTTGATTGCATTAGCAGAAAGAACCATGACACGCCTATTTTAACGCCTACCTCTAGCATATAGAATAATCTACTATTAATAAAATTCAAAATCTCGTAAAACGGAGATACAGAGCTGAAATTTCGTCAGTGTGGGTTTCTGGCAAATTCAACCTGAAAACCAAAAAAATTATATTGACAAACCCGCTTTTGCGTCCTCCCCCTATATAAGGCTTTTCATTAAATTTATATATTTTCTATATGGATAAATAATATTAATAAAAATAAAATATCAACATCTATATGTAATAAAATTTATTTTATTTCCTATAAATACAGTTTTAAGATTAAGTACCAAAACTGGTAATTAATTGTTGCTTATATTTTTTATAAATTTTTTAATTTCAAAAACTTTACAATTTTACAAAAAAAAAATTTTTTTTACTTGTTCCTCGATAACTCCAAAACTGATGGATAGATCAGAAATGATATTAGAAAAACTTAAAGCTGGCGTAATTTAAACTTTTCAGACGGATTGCTAAACAAAATCAAGTTAGTCGTTCGAAAGTTACGACAATATGTATGGAGCAGCCTATTCAAAATCCTCAAATTTTATAAAAAAAAAATTAAAAGAAAAATTTTTGCTTGTTACATATTGTTATTAACTAGTTATTACTTAATTTAATAATTCTATGTATATTCCAAAACATAAAAGTGGATAGGATTTTTAATTCTTACTTTGGATCAATAGTCACTAATTTAAGAAAATTATGTTAAAAAAGGTAGAAAATACAAAAAATAACCTTAAAAATTAAAAAAAAACACTTTATGTAGCCTTGAATCAATAATTTCAAAGTTCCATCCCCATAAACGTAGACAGTCCTGACAAGGAATTAGAAGTCGCTAATTTCAAAATTATTGCTTCCCAAACGTAGAATATACAAAAAGTACTATAAAAATGCGAAAAAATGCAGTCAATCAAAGCTACTATTAAATACATATAAAAATAAATAAAGCTCGTTTAAATTTGGCAAATATTTGCTTAAAAAGGCGTGACCACTATTTTTGGTTGTTCTTACAGAAAATATCGTATCAAAGCGTATAACAAAAGATTGATTGATTTAAATTAAGAAAATTTGTAATTAAATAAATATTTGTTCAAGTTAAGGATTTTCCAACGAACCTTATTTCTCTATGTCTATCAAAAAGAAAGACGTCGAATTTTTTACCGAAAAACTATTTTTTCGAAACACATGGCAGCTTTATTAATAAAGTGTAAATAATAAGTTTTAATACTGTTGTTAATAATTTAAAACGATTTTTATTAGCAATAAATGTTTTCAATAAATTATATAAAGACATTTTCCTTTACACTGAAAAATACGTTATTGTTACTTAACTTAAAGAAATGGAGGGTTGTGCACACATACATACATATATCGACATACAACAAACAAACATAGAGCAAAACAAAAAACATAAGCTTTTGATAATAATTTGATTACTTTTGATAATAATTCACGTTAAATTAAATTTTATTTTCAAAAACAAGTAAGAGTGCTATATTCGGCCGTGCCGAATCTTATATACCCTTCACAGCGTGAAGTCATGCAATAACAATAGTTTGTATCACCATTCATCTATATATATAAAAGTGAAACTCTGTGTGTGTGTGTGTGTGTGTTAGCTATAGACTCCGAAACTGTAAAACCGATTGGACTCAAACTTCGGCAAGTTGTTGTACACATTCCAGGGAGTGTTTATGGGTGGTAAAAAGTGGGCGGTGCCACGCCCATTAAAAATAAGTAATCATTTTTAGCTACTTGCATTTGGCCGATTTTTCTGAAACTTTGCACACATATTGAGATCTCATGATTATACAATTTCGTGATTAGAAAAGTGGGCAGTTCCACGCCCATAAGAAATAAGTTATAATTTTTATCTACTTGCACTAGATCGATTTTTCTGAAACTTTGCACACACATATAGAGCTGTCATGACTATACAGTTGCACAATAAAGTCTACATACAACAAGAATAACTAAATTTTTTTCATTAAAAAAAGGTTTTGTATACTTTAGTTAAACATACTTTTTGTTTACCATCGTATCCAAATATATTAAATTTAGACTCATCGCTAAACAGATAATTTTTCCAAAAATCGAATCTGTCTGAAATTTTAAGGTCTTTTGCGATATTTACAGCATTTATTCTTGGATTATTTGTTTAGAGTCTGACAACATTCAGCTTTACGCGCACTGATCGGTATTTATTTTCTGTTGTATTTGTAACATTATAATTTTTTATAATATTTTGAACTGTAGAGCGGCTAATTCCAACAATATTTGCAATTTCTCCAGATGATTTTTATTCATTTATCAATTTAACCACTAATTTTGTAATTTCCTCCGAAATTTCTTTGCGTTTTTTGTAAATTCTGCGACATTCTAAAGATAATAAACTACAAACTCACTTCAGCTGCTAAATTATTTTGTTTTCTTTTATTACTGGTCAAAAAATAAGTAAAAAACGAAATACCGTTACTTAGAGACGTGTTTTCTTCTTGCTTTTAGAGAAGTGTTTTTGGTGTATGTACACTTTTTTGGGCACCAAATTACAAGTACTTCCATTTTGGTACAATAAATGTGCAAAATTATAGATGTTTTGAATTTCATTATTAAATTTAACTAATTTATAGGACTTAACATAAAAAAATGTGTTAAATCTTCAGTAAATTTCGTTAAAATCATATTTATGGTGCTGTATGTAGACTTTATTGGGCAACTGTATAATTTCGCGATTAAAAAAGTGGGCAGTGCCACGCCCATTAAAAAAAGTTATAATTTTTAGCTTTTTGCACTTGATATTCAATTAAAATTCAAAATGCATTTTTATTCATTAAGGGGCGTAGCAACGCGCGCCGGGCTTTTCTAGTATCATACAAAATGAAAAACATGCATGTATAAAAACATTCCATTGCAAAATTATAAATTGACTTTACGTATGTGTTTCCAAAAAAAAAAATATTTAAAACAAAAACAACAATAAAAAAATAAAAAATAATTAAAAAAAAATAATAAAAATATAAATAATATATATATTTTTTTTTTTTTATTAATTATTAAAATGCAATCTATCTATGTAAAGATAATAAGCAAGTTGGATAACATTTAAAGAGGCATTTGTAGAAGTACATATTTAAAAGTACATCTATAAAAATTAGAAAAACATCAGTTATAACAAAAATAATATATACAATTAGATAACAATAAATAATCATATATGTACATATATAAATAAATACATAATTTTAAACAGTAATTTTTAATACATAATATTAAATTTGTATACTACATATATACATACATACACACATGTATAAATATTTACATACATATACACACACGCACATATGCATACATTTTCGGGAATCATCTATAAGGTAGGTCTAAAATTTGAAATCTCCTTAGCCGGTTAATTTCATCACTGTCATCTAACAACGGGTATATATAGCTTTGTCATTCCGTTTGTAATTTCTACAATTTTCATTTCCGACCCCATAAAGTACATATTTTCTGAAAGCTTATGAATAGAGGAGTCGATTAAGCCCTGACCGTCTGTGCGTCTGTCCGTCTGTCCGTGTGTTGGTTGAAATCAACTTTTAGAAGCAACTATATGTTCCTCAGATCTCTATATGGTATCAATCTCTTGGAAATATCCAGGAATGAATCGCTATTGAAATTCAGCACAATCGCCCCATAACTTTCTGAGATATGAGCAAAAAACCACGACCACCTCGTTTTTTTTCACAATTACAACAACAACATACATACATACATACATGTAAAAAACATACCAAACAAAAAAAATTACAAAAAAAAAAATATTAAAAATAAGAAAAAAATAATAAAAAAAACTACAAAAAAAAAATTTTAAAAAAATTTAAAAAAAAATTTTTAAAAATTTTTCCAAAAAAATTTTTTAAAAAAATTTAAAAAAAATATAAAAAAAATAATAAAATATAAATAATATATTAAATAAAATAAAATAAAATTTTTTTGGCTCAGCTGGGATTCGATGCCACATTTATTCTAACGTGTACGTATGCACGTATTTTATATGGGATGAATGGTGATACAAAAAATTGTTATTGCATGACTACACGTTGTGAAGGGTATATAAGATTCGGCACGGCCGAATATAGCACTGTTACTTGTTTTTATATGATCTTTCCACGTTAAGCGACGATTCATGTATAAGCCAAGATATTTAACACAATTATTTTTAGGTATTTGAGTACTATTAATAAAAAGATCAGGACAATCACCTTTTCTTAAAGTGAATGTGATATGAATAGACTTTTCCGCGTTAACTTTTATTTTCCATTTAGATAGCCAAGATTCAATTAAATTTAGTTGATTCTGAACATTATTTGACGCAACTGTAGGTAAATCGTATTTAGCTAAAATTGCGGTATCATCTGCGTATGTTGAAATAAGTACATTTTCTGAGACAGGCATATCAGAAGTAAAAATTGAGTATAATACAGGACTAAGAACACTTCCCTGAGGTACTCCCGCTCTAATATTACAAATATTAGATCTTTCATCAGAAGACTTAACATAAAATGTCCTGTTTTGAACATACGATTTAATAATTGAATAAAACGTAGCAGGAAGCAGCGTTTTTAGTTTAAAAAATTGCCCATTATGCCAGACTCTGTCGAATGCCTGCTGAACATACAAAAAAGCAGCAGTGCAATATTTTTTATCTTCAAAAGATTTACGAATAACATCTATAACTCTGTGACATTGTTCTGGTGTACCATGGTTTGATCTAAATCCAAATTGATGATTCGGAATAATATCAAACTCTCAAGTAAAGGTGATAAACGGCTCAAGAAAATTTTTTCAACTAGTTTTGAAAAAGTACTTAAAATACTAATTGGTCTGTATGATGTTATCTCAGTTTCAGGCTTATTTGGTTTTTTAATCATTATAATCTCAGCACATTTCCATTGTGAAGGAAAGTGGCTTAACAGTAGAATTGAGTTATAAATTAAGGTTAAGAATAAAATAGCTTTTTCAGGAAGATTTTTAATAACTTTTGCGTCAATATTATCATATCCAGGAGACTTCTTGCAATTTAGAAAATTGATATGTGTTTTAATTCAGAAACAGAAAAATCTTTAATTGGCAAACTCATTTGATAAGGAGCATCTAAGAATCTTGAAATTTCTTCTTCAACTACAGGATTTTCGATTTGTTGTACATTAAAAATTTCAAACAGGTGTTCAGCATATGCTTGTACTCTTGAGGCATCTGATCTACACCATACCCCGTTATTATCCCTAAATGGAGGATTTCTTTTCGTTGGATGTTTTAAGTACTTAGTTGCTTTCCATAAATTATAGTTATTATTTTTATCTGTATTAATTTTGTCCAAAAATTCTTCAATAGATTTGTTTTTTAAACTATCTAAATGAAGCTTAAGATTTCTGGTAGCTTGGTTTAGACGTCGCGAACAGAACAGACGACGCGTCGTAAATAAATAATATATAAAATAAAAAAAATTAAATAAAAAAAATTTTTGGCTCAGCTGGGATTCGATGCCACGTTTACTCTAACCAGTACTGTGTGCTGAATTTCAATAATGATTCATTCCCGGATATTTCCAAAAGATTGTTACCATACACAGATCTGAGGAACATATAGTTGCTTCTAAAAGTTGATTTCAACCAACACACGGACAGACGGGCAGATGGACAGGCGGTCAGGGCTTAATCGACTCCTCTATTCATACTTTATATACTTTATGGGGTCGGAAATGAAAATTGTAGAAATTACAAACGGAATAACAAAGCTATATATACCCTTGTGCACCACAGGTGAAGGGTATAATAATTGAAATTATAATTTCTTTATATTTTTTTGTGTTAAATATTTTATGTGTTCTTAAATAATGACTGTATATTTCAGATCCCCTGAAGATGATCAACAAAGTTTGATCGAAATATTGGGGAAAAAAATGTTGGAAATAAATAAAATAAACACAAAAATATTTTTACGTATATTTTTTTTCAATTTATGTATTTATAAATAATTTTCAATAATTGACCTCAAGCCGAATTAATAATGAAAAAATACAGAAATGGAAGAAGTAAAAACTATTTGTAAAAAGTGCTCCACTAAGCACTTTCTTTCTCGTTTTTTAGTGCTATTTAAAAAAGAGTTTTCACTGCCAGCGGTGCCAAAATGAAGAAATCTTCATTACCTTAATCTATATATATAAAAAAGTAACGTGACTGACTGACTGACTGAATGACTGACTGACTGATTAATCATCGCACAGCCCAAACGCAAAGAGCTAGAAACATGAAATTTGGACAATCGGTTCCTTTTTCAATGTATAGCTCCACTAAGAAGGGATTTTTGGAAATTCGTACTTTAAGGGGGTAAAAAAGGGTAAAAACGGGTAAAATCGGTAATCTTATATCTGCTAAACTAAAAATGAAACAAATTAAATTGAAAAAGTATTGTAATTTGCACAAAAAATAAGCTGACAGGTGTCTGGCCTTTTTTAGAATTTTCAACCCCTAAGGGGAAAAAACGGGGAAAAAACGGGTAAAAACTATAATTTGGTACTTTTTTGGTACCCTATGTAACTCCCAAACGCATAAAGCTAGGAAAAAAATTTAAACTGTATTAAGTAGTCCGCAAAAAAATATTAATAGGAATTCGGCACTTTTTTCAAATTCATATGTATAAGGGGTAAAAATTGTCCCTTTTTTTGGTACTTTTTTTAAAATAAACTTTTCTTATATTATTCAATGGGACAAAATTTGACAATTATTATTTCCTAATAGAATATGGACAACTATTTAGGTGAAATTTTTGGAAACTTTTTTGGGGACAAAAAAGGTACCAAAAAGTGGAAAATTCCGGAAAATGTATGCAATTCCTAATTAGACGGCCAATTTTCACAAAATTTTTAATTGGGATTTCACTAGACATAAAAAATTATGTAATTTAGTAAAAATTTTAACACATTCATAACAGGGTAGAAAAGGGAAAAATCGGGAAGAGTTTGGTACTTTTTAGAACATAATTACTTTTATGCAAAAAAGAGTAGATTTACTGAGTTTTAATCATGTCTATTAAAATATTTTGTTACATAGATATTTGAACATTTTAAACTTGGAATTTGGAACTTAGACTAAAAATGTACTTTTTCGCTTTTCTTTGGTACTTTTTGTATTTTCTACGTTTATAAAGGTAGAATTGTAAAATAAAGGACTATTGATTCCTGGTTAGACTAAAAATGTTATGGGTGACCAAAAAGGTACTTTTTTGAATTTTTATGATACTTTTTATATATTCTACGTTTGCGAAGCTAAAATTTTAAAATTAGTGGCTATTGATAAAAGGTGAGACCGAAAATCTTATGGTCGACCAAAAAGGTACTTTTTTGAATTTGAATGGTACTTTTTGTATTTTCTACGTTTATGAAGGTAGGATTGTACAATCAAGGACTATTGATTTCAGATGAGACCAAAAATGTTATGGGCGACCAAAAAAGTACTTTTTTGAATTTTTATGGTACTTTTTGTGTTTTCAACGTTTGCGAAGCTAGAATTTTAAAATTAGTGGCTATTGATACAAGGTGAGACCGAAAATATTATGGTCGACCAAAAAGGTACTTTTTTGAATTTTTATGGTACTTTTTGCATTTTCTACGTTTATAAAGATAGGATTATACAATCAAGGACTATTGATTCTAGGTGAGACAAAAAATGTTATGGGCGACCAAAAAGGTACTTTTTTGAATTTGTATGGTACTTTTTGTATTTTCAACGTTTGCGAAGGTAGAATCTTGAAATTAGTGACAATTGATACAAGGTGAGGCTAAAAATGTTATGGGTGACCAAAGAGGTACTTTTTTGAATTATTATGGTACTTATTGTATTTTTAACGTTTGCGAAGCAAGAATTTCGAAATTAGTGACTATTGATACAAGGTAAGGCTAAATATGTTATGGGCGATCAAAAGGGTAGTTTTATGCATTATAATGGGACTTTTTGAATTTCCTACGTTTAAAAAGTTAAAATTGTGAAATAAAGGATTATTTATTCAAGTTTAGAATTAAAATGATATTAAAGACACAAAAAAAGCCTTTTCGCATTTTTATTGTACTCTTTGTATTTTTACGTTTGTAAACATAGATTGTTAAAATTAGTGTTTTTTGATGCGAGGTCTAAGTCCTAATATTATGGACGACCAAAATTACTTTTTCTCTTTTTATATATTTTGTATACATAGAATTCTAAATAAAGGTAATAATAAACCAAGTGGAAGTTTTATTGAAGGAAAAAATGTTACTTTTATTATTTTTAGGGTAATTTTTGCAAAATATGAATATTAATTTTTGAAACTCAGTAGCATTGGTCTTGCTTTTAGTTAGGAAATATATGCCCGATATATCCTTACTCTACTTTTTATATTTCTAAGTAAATTGAATCAGAGATACAAATTTTCATAAATTGAACCAAAAATATTTAATAATTATAAATAGAACTTGAGCATTCAATAAATAGTAAGAACTGCGCTAACGAAGTAGCGGGTTAAATGCTAGTTTTTAATATTTTTGAATCAACATATGATTTGAAGATCTTCTTCCCAAAATTATGATTTTTGAGATTAAATGCTTAAAAGCTGTCGCCTTTTTTAGATTTATTAAATGTATTTACCAACATAAACTTAACATTATCACAAAAAAAAAATATCGTTTTGTAAATACTGACCATTTCCTTAAGATGTTTTAACCCATTGAGATTATATTTAAAAGGGAAGTATGAAGTCCGTACTGCGACTATCCTACACCTACACTCGGAAACCCAAAATGCATCTTTGTGTTTCCCTTTTTTTTTTAAGTAGAAAAATCGGTTAGAAAAGAGGATATAAAGAAAAGTTGAGCTTTGTGTAGGAACCTACCTAATAATTATCTACCTCCTAGCCACCTGATTCCCATGATGAATTCAACGATGTGCTCTAATTTAAAATTAGAGACTTAACTTAACTCGTCGTGGAATCGCTTACCTAACCAACTCAATCTGTGATTCTAAGACCTTGGGCGGTGACAGACAATGTGGTCAATGGTTTTTAATTCTTTTACATTATCACACTCCTACAATAATATGGAGTGTCGCGGTCCTATCTACTAACCCTTACCAGTAACCTTACCTCCAGGAATGACACAATTTTTTTACTTATATTGTAGTTTTCTGCAGCACGATTTATTTATTTTCGAAACATTTTTTTGGAAACTTAAAGCTAACATATAACATTTGATAAATAAAAATTACAGAAGATTTAGCATATAAAATTTTAAGGAAGATTTTGAATATAAACGAATTTATTTAGAAAATAATGAGTCATTGGTAACTGTGTTGTACTTTACAGCTTTCTTATCTTGACCCACTAAACATTGTAAACAAAAAGTGTATACCAGCTGGTCTTTTCCGAATCCAATTGATAACAGCGATGTTCAAAATTTATAGGATGATGATAAAAAAAACTCTTATTATTAAAAAAAAAATGTATCATTGGTAAGCAATTTTATAATGTTACATATTTAATATTCAGAGGCTCCAAGCCTGCATTGATCTCTTCATGGATATTGCGATTGTTTTCGGAAGCTTTTGGGCATAACAAAATTAGTTCTGGAAAGAGGAATTGTTGGAAAAAATAATTTCCTTCAATAATAACCTTCAATTATTTTAGTTTGTTTTTGTTTTGTGTTTGAGTTAAATATAATTTGATTATGACCTCGGTACCCACAATTTAGTAATCGGGAATCATTGAATTTTTACGCAAACTTATAAAAGAAAATAAATTATACATTTTCCAAACTAATTTCCAGTCTGTTTCCTAAATTTGTTTAAGAAAATTTTAATTCGTTTAATTATTTAACATTATTATTTTACATTTGTTCACATGTATTTACCCATAATTCAAAATTCGATTTCTTGACTTACTTAACAATAAATCTGAACTAAAATTTAATATGCAAGTATTTAACGGTCTTTAGGTACCTGCTGATAGAGTTTGGCACAAATAGATATTTTAGTTCATTTTTGCCAACAACCTCAGTCCTTTTTTTTTACGAACCCCTACTAAATTACATTGTCATTTATGCTAAAACTGGACTAGGTTGTTGGCAGAAACGAACTAAAGTAACCGATTGACCCAACTCTACCTGCTGACAACGTTGGACAGCATTAATGTAAGTTATTATTTTTGATTTTAGTAAATAATCCTTCATGTTTATATAAATCTGTACCAGCGTTTCCATAATCATGATTTTATCATATTTTTGATGTTTTTTTTTTTTTTTTGCTAAAATATGATTTATGATTTTTTCCCCCAAATTGATAATTTTTATTTTTAGAAATAATTTTTTTTTTGTTTTAAGTTGTAGATACAAAACATAATTTTTCTACAATTCTTATCAACAATCAATTTTTAAACCAATAAAGTTTTGTATCAGCTTATCGCAGAGTCTATTACGCTTGGTCTCCACGTAGCTATTTTCATTGCTTAGCTTAAGCAAAAACGTCGGCAGAATAACGGCACTTTATTGCTAAGGTATGATTATTTTCACTGGGTGGAGAACACGACACAAATAATTTATTTTTATAATTTAATATTTTTGTTTTAACTTTTATGAGTTTTTTTGGAATACCTCACTCCTAATTATTATAAGGTAAAATTATTTTAATTTTCCTTTGTTTCTGCAAAGAAAAACATAAAATTCAAAGAAAATTAAACGATTTTGACAGCTAATTGCGGCAATAATTGCTCAAGCAATCAGCAGAGCAATGATTGCGCAATAAGTTGCTACATATGGCAATTTGCGGTCTACAACTTGCAATTTCTATGGACGCAATCAAATTTGACAATTGCGGTAATAAATATTGCTACGTGGAGACCCCGGGTTAAAAACAGGTTGAATGACATTAACGAACTCTATCTGTGTTTTTTAAAGTATATTCTCAACATAATAAACAAAGTTAACAAAGTTCAAACCACATGCTCTCAAATACATGAAATGCAACGTCTTTATCTTAAAATTTTAAATAATTTTATGTAACCAAATTACGTTAACATTAATTTTATTTATGAACTTGACTTGGAAAATAAATTATTTCGTTTACAAAACGAAGATATTTATTTGGGGGTATTTGTAAAACAAAATATTTCCAATCTAAAGCTTGCAGAAAATGAAAAAAATAAATTTGTTCAAAATTGTACTTCATTTTATTCACAAGTTGCTATATGAATATGTACATATATTTATGAAGAAGCTACCCATTGTTTGGTAGCGAAACATTGGTTAATAATAAATAATTTTTTATAAAAAAACTAAAAAAGTTGATCTCAAGCTTGGAAAAAATTATATATAATCAATTAAAAAAAGATCAAGAAATCTAGACGATATATTTCAGTATAAGTTTCAGGCTATAAGTAAGTTCAATGTGATAATGACAGATATCTAGGAAAATTTAGTTATCCGATAATAGCTGAGTGATTACAGTTGGCTTTAAATTGTCAGACTGTTTTTTCTCTGGGTGGAATAGAGACTAGCTACACGCAACATTCCACCTCTTTGATAATTATGCCATTAATAACAATTTAATTTTTAAGTAACAATAAAAGATTGTTTTATTGATTTAAAGTATATTATTTTCTACACTGAATAATTCGTTTCTCGTCGGTGTAAGAAATAAACCAATCGCCAGTCATATCAACTATTTATGACCAAAAGGCGCTAGGCATTCGCTTTGAATTTCGTAAACGTTTTTAATACAAATTTTTTAATAACTTTAGAAATGATTTTTTGTTAATGCTTTTAGTATTAAACAAAACAGAAATAAAAATACCAATGCCTTTAATATGCACGATGAGTAAAGTGTGCGAGGTATCTTAATTTGATAAAAAAATAGTTTTTTGTGATATTAAAAAAAAAATGTTTTTCAGTTTATTACAAATAAGTTTTGGTTATAAATGAAAAATTATTTTGGTCTTATGGTTACCCTCCCCCTACTGGCTCGGCAGGCTCTCAATCTTTTACCAAAATTCTCAATCACGTTTTTCAATAAACTGTTGTCAATGGTTGGTATCTGCTTGATAATATAGTTTTAAAGCTCGATATCAAAAACCCGCACAAAAACTAATCTAAAGGTGTCAAATCATACGAAATAATGCAACTTGAAAACAAACCATTATTTCTCTTGATGTCTGACAGTGGCACCATGCGGTTGAATCTTCTCTGTTCTCGTCTAAATAATCAATTTACCACCACAAAAAGCTTCAAATTATCTAACTGTAGCAATTTCCATGGACCATTGATACTTCATAGTTAGACACCATTAATAATGTTTAACATTGTATTGATATCTATATTTATAGAGGTAAACTTAGTAGTTTTAAATTTTGTTTCGTAATTGCCTAAAATTTTTAATCAAATATGTAAGTATTCGAAAAATTATTGATTTAAAAGAAGTTTTTTTTTTTTTTGTAATATTAGTTAGATTCAACGTATGTATATCGTTCATATAAAACTTATTATTGGATAAATAGGAATCTTTAAGTTTGTTAAGAGGATTACATTTAGATGATTCTTAAGTTTCCACTAAATAAGCCACAAATATTATGGTATAAATTGAACAAAAAAACACAATATTATTAAATTATTTTATATTTTTTTTAAGTAAATCGAGCTAATCAATAAAAATGTGACCTTTGGGTTGTTGAAAAGTGCTTCTTTTAATTGGCAATAATTTTCGGAATTATCATCAAATACAAAATGGTGGAAGTTTAATGACATACATATGTGTGTTAGCTTAACTCTAAAACCATTAGTACAATTAAGTAAGTGAAAATTCGAAATAAGATTACTTTTAAATTGTATTAACATTGACTCATAAGTTTAATGTAGAAAGTTGTGGCATAAAAAATATTTCTCTTGCAAAATTTAATAATATTTGTTGAATTCAAAAATAAAAAGAAAAATTAAAAAAATAAATCGACTATAAATCTGAACTGTTCCTAATTTAATTAGTACTTAAGCTTTATTTACATCGAACGACAAATGTTGTCACAACTATTCAATTTATAATGTTAGATGTTACAAAAAATTTTTAAAATAAATACGATTTAAGTTTGTATTTTAAAGCCTAAAAACAAGCGAGTTAATAAATAGCAACATTTTTATTTAAGTGCCTGATAAATATCTTATAAATCTTGTGAAATAAAAAACAATATGCCTTACTTAAATTAAAAAAAAAAAAACAATGTGTTTCTAAAAAATTTTCGTTAAGTGTACTTCAAATTGACAAAAACACTTTTGTTTGGGATTCAGTTCTATTAAAAAATCTAAATTTTTCATCGCATGTGTATATCTAACACATTATAAAGCAAGTCATTACTAAAACACTTCCAAAGAAGACATAAGGTATGTAATAGTCAATTAAAAGTATGTTGTTCAGAAATAGCAAATCATTAACTAGTGTTTTCTGGACCCTTATATGATATGAATTGAAATGCTGGCAACAATTTCTCTAAAAAATCTTTGACACTTGGCTGTTTTATTAAACTCAATTGCTTAAGAAAGCATGTTTAACAGAATTATTATTAAAGAATATTATGCATATGTGTACAAAAGGTAAACTCACAGAATAAAACAAATGGATGTATATATAAACATGAATACATACATACATACATGAGCATAAAATCACGCAGGTGTAGCGATACACACACAATCACCAGATACTATTTTAGTTAACATGCGATTGTATACTTAGTAAAGTCAAATTTATACATAAAGTTTAGTTTGTGAATAGATTTTGTGGGAAGCGGATGTCAAAGGTTTCGAGTGTAGTGGACGAAAACACACAGAACAAAACTCTTTTCAAAGGTGAGCAGAGTAAAACAACCGTTGCACACAAGGACTAATAAAAGAATATAAAAAAGTGTTTGCAATTTACGTCCAACTTCTAAAAAAAAAAATTACAAAGTGAAAAATAAATAAAACTAAGTGTTAAACATATCATTCAATTACATACATACAAATGTATCGCTTCATCTATATAACTTCATCTCATAATTATATACTTACTTACATACCTACATACATAGATACATACATATATCACAGAGCTTATTCAACAAAGAATAAAAATTACACTTAAATGTACATATGTACGCACATATGTAAATACACACTTAGAACTCTTTGTTGGCAATGTGTCTTAATAATGTGCTTTACGTATTACCTAACTAACGCACATGTGTTGAGAGTTTTTGGTGTTTGTCTTCATTCTCGTTCACACAATTGAATAATTAAAAAAAAGAATAATAAAATAAATAATTTTTATTAAAGCTTACCCACCGAGCCATAACCAAACATTATTGATGTTTGATCACCACTAGACCCTCAAAACAACAAGTTTTATACATTATTGTGGCTGGGTGTGTGTGAGTGTGTGTGCATGTGATTAGTATCTATGTGACAATAATGACTTATCGATTCTTTTAACAGATTACTGGTATGTATGTACATACATCTCAAAGTATGGCTTTTAAGTTGTAGATACAAGGCCAAGTCATTATACTAGTTATGAACTAATTTTATTAGACAATAATACCGAAAAGAATAGATTATAAATGCTATTTACCAAAGAGAGATGTTTATTAAAAATATTTGATGAGTTAAAAAAATTATAATTTTATGTCTAGTTTCAATCGGGTAGCATTAAACTTTTTAACAAAAGATATTATAAAAAAAATTATATCAAAACAAGTAAGAGCGCTATATTCGGCCATGCCGAATCTTATATACCCTTCACAACGTGTAGTCATGCAATAACAGTAGTTTGTATCACCATTCCCCATATGAAATACATACATACATATAAAAAACATACATTTATAAAAACATCCCATTGTAAAATTATAAATTTACGTATGTATCTTAAAAAAAAATAAAATAAAAATTTAAAAAAAAATTTAAAAAAAAATTAAAAAAAAATTTAAAAAAAAATGTTAAAAAAAATAATTAAAATATATGTAATAAATATAAAACAAAAAAAAATTTAAAAAAGATTTAAAAAAAAATATAAAAAAAATTATAAAAATATAAATAATATATTAAATAAAAAATAAAAAAAAAATTTTTTTGCCTCAGCTGGGATTCGATGCCACGTTTTCTCTAACCAGTATACACGTTTGTATGTATGTATGTTGTTGTTGTAATGTTGTTTTTGTGAAAAAAAATCGAGGTGGTCGTGGGTTTTTGCTCATATCTCAGATGTTTATGAACCGATGTTTCTGATTTTCAATACCGATCTACTCCCGAATATTTCTGATATTTTAATACCTCACCCGGGTCCAAGCGATTTCGGGGGGCTTCAAAAAGTTGATTTCAACATACACACGGACAGACTGACAGAGCTTAATCGACTCACCTATTCATAAGCTTTCAGAAAATATATACTTTATGGGGTCGGAAATGAAAATTGTAGAAATTTCACACGGAATGACAAACATATATATACCCTTTTTCACTGTGTGAAGGTATAAAAATAATAATTTGCTTTAAAATACATATGTATGTACATTTGTATTTATGTATGTATATTATATCATTGGGGGAACTTTTCATACTTTTGTAACTGTAAAACCACTACAGTTTCTACTTAATATGTATGTATGTATGTATGTATGTACGTACATACAACTAACACAAAATAATCGTCTTTTAAATAATGCACTTAATTTTTTTACATATTTGTAAAATTTCATTCGTTACAAATTTAAACTTTTTACGACATAATTTGATACAATTGTCTTATTTGTAAAACTGTGAAACACTAAGTATTAAATGATTTCACCATACATTATAACACATTTCATTGCACTATTTTACATACATAAATTAAATTACAAATTAAATACCTTTTTTGGCATATCGTCGTTCGTAAATTATTGTGTTCTATATGTATATGTAGGTTTAATGCGTCACATAGAACACAATAATTTACGAACGACGATATGTATAGTCCTTTAAAATTTCCTATAATTATTATTTCCTTTGTACCTCAGATAATAATAAACAAATAAAAATATTTGTATAGCTTGTTGGTAAAATTCAAAAAAATATTAAAATTTTTAAAACAGACTAGCAAAATGGCTAGCGCACTTCTACTATTTATAAATTATTTTTCGACAAATTAATAAATTTAAATTTAGCCCATTTTCAATACTAAATAAACAAACCTTGTGTATAAAAAATATTCTGGCAAAATTAGGGCCCTTATCTTTTTGGTCGGTCCGACCTCTATCGTGCTTTTAACAGACGGACGGAAGGACATAGATACTTGAAAATACTTTTGTTAAAGTAATATTTTTTTTTTTGCGGATATATTTAGTTTTATTTATATGAATAATGGATGCTGAATATGCAAAAATTGAAAAACTTGAGAGGGCAGATCAGTGGAACATATGGCGTTTTCAAATTAAAATAATGTTAAATGCCAGTGATTTGTTGCATTACATCACTGAAGATGCAGTCGGTAGAGCTGATGATCATATTGTGGGTAATGGTGTAGCTGGTTCGGTTGCGGCTGGTGGTGCTGCAGGTGATGCTGCTCAAGGTGGTAATATTCGTGACCAAAAAGTTGTCAAAGACTGGTTAAAAGGTGATGGTAAGACTCAAAAAGTAATTGTTATGACACTAGGGCAACAACCATTAATGCATGTAATGAATTGCAAAACTGCAAGAGAAATAAGGTGCAAACTGGAAAGCATATATGAGTTTAAGTCTACGGCAAATGTACACAGATTGCAGCAAAAATTTTATAGTTTTCAAAAAGACCCTCAAGATGATATGCATATATCAAAATTGGAAACGTTAGTGTCGCAATTAAAAGATGTTGGTGAAAACATTTCCACAACAATGGTAAAAACTAAAATTTAAAGACACTTCCATTCAGTTATGCTCATTTATACAGTGCTTGGGAGTCTACATCGTCTGGTTTGCAAACAATTGAGAATTTGACGGCTAGACTTATAATGGAGGAAGCGAGATTAAATTCATCTAGTATCGTTTCTGGTAGTGGCGAAGCATTTGTAGCGAAACAGAGAACAAAAAATAATAATAAAAAACCTGGAAAGTGTTTTATATGTAAAAAGCCTGGACACTGGAAACGTACTGGAATGTTATTTGAATAAAGCAAATAAACACAAAGAATGGGAAATGGGTGGTTTGTTGATTCGGGTGTGAGTTACCATATGACAAATAAAAAAGAATATTTTGTGACATACACTGAATTTGTAATTCCAATGGAAATAAGACTTGGAGATGATAATATTATTAAAGCTTTTGGAAGCGGTTCTATTAACATTTTTTCATATAACAACAACAAATGGAGTGAAAATCATTTATCTAATCTACTTTATGTACCCGATATATGTACGCTTAAACTTGTTTTCTACAACGAGTGCCTTGGAAAAAGGTTTAAAAATGTCATCTTATTATCAACGTTGTGAATTTTTGAAAAATAACACTATTATTTTAGTGGGAGTACGCACTCACAAATTATTTAAATTGTTAACCATGTCCATTAGTCTGCACAACGTTTCCGGTGCATTACAAAGTCCTAACGGCATACTTGTAAATTAATACAAAGGCCGATTAGGACTGTAAAAGCTATTTTCGGTTTAGAGCATTCCTCCAGTTTAATTTGCCAAAAGGCGTCCCTTAAATCAATTTTCGAAATGCAGTAGACTGGAGGAAGTCTCGACAAAATTCCGTCAATGTTCCAATTCTCCACAAAGTTGTTTCTCTACGGCTGGAGAAATTTGATAATAGCGCCGCTTTATCGGCTTTGCATCATCCGTATCAATGCAGTGATTCATTAAGGTAGTACAACCCAAGCCATCTACTTCAGAACTAGGAAACGCTGCAGTAATTTTGTCAAGCTATTGTCTTTTTTCCACTGTCAGTTGAAGCTTGTCTGAGTCGATTTCAGTAAAGTCAAGTGCACTAACATTTGGTAAAGAAATTTTAAGTCCGAATTTTGTCCAAAAATCAAATCCACATATAATGTCTTGTCGTATTGTTGGTACCACTAAAAATTCAAGCTGTCTTGTCTGACCTTAAAAATTTATGTGTAAAGTTACTGTTCCTAACACGTTCTGTCGCTGTCCGTCTGCAGTACGTACACTACAAACACATTTTCTTAAATATGGTCCACCCTGAATTTCTATTGCTAAATTTGCTCCAATTACGCTCTTATTTGCTCCACTATTTTAAAGAGTCATATAAAATTTTCCAATAGCCTTGATGTTAATGTAGGGCCGAGAATCAAACTGTTGAGAAATAATTGGGAAAATTAAATAAATTTTGAACGATTTAATTTTGCGGTAAAATTAACGAATTCGTTTAGAAGATCTAGATATCTTATTATTTTCGCTAAAAATTCTAGCTCGAGCCTTCTTATATTCAGCTAAACGAATGTGATAAAGGAAAAAAGTGAAGTCTGTGGTTTTCTTGAAAAATATATTTACGACGTTAAAACTGAAACTGGTAACAGCGTGAAAGCTATCAGATCAGACAATGGCACAGAATTTATAAATAAAAATGTCGAGCTATTACTACGCAGAAATAGTGTGTTTCATCAGAAAACAGTTCCTTATAACCCGGAGCAGAATGGGTCAGCAGAAAGAGAGAATCTTAGCATTGTGGAAGCAGCAAGAACAACACTGTATGCAAAAAATTTAGATAAAAAGTTTTGGGCGGAAGCAGTGAACTCGGTTGCATATGTAATTAATCGCAGTGGACCCAGTACACAAAAAGACAAAGCACCTTTTGAGCTATGGTTTGGTAAGAAAGCTAGTGTTAATTGTTCAACAAAGTTGAAATTGCAAGAGATGTCAAATTTTATAATAAAGAAAACTGCAAAGCAACCAACGAAGATACTGGTAATATATGTATTCCTTTAAAAAATGATACGAATTCTGTTAGTATATGCATTCCTTTAAATGAAAATACTAATGCAACGCAAACAAATTGCGATGTGTCAATGCCAATGAATAGTTTACCATGTAATAATAGCAACAACAATAACATTCTCTTCTCAGACACACAAACAAATAAGTCATCTGTTAAGGCAACTGATGCAAAAATTTACGATTTTCCAGTGCAGGTAGCAGGCAACGCGTCAGATAATCCAAACATTGAAAATAATGATTCAGATAATAGTTCTGTTGGTGAAGTTTTTGAAGAGGCTGATGATTTTGCAGAAGCAGAGGTTACAAGAAGAAGTTTTGTGAGTGATCGTTTACGTAGCAAAGTAAGGCAACAGAGCGGAAAGGCTATAGAAGAAGGTCACGCTTTTGTAGCTATCTGTCCCACAAATTATAATGAGGCAAAACTATCCAATAATTGGAAAAGGGCTATGGACGAAGAAATCAATTCACTTAAAGAGAATAAAACATGGGTATTAGTCGATATACCACAAGGGTGTAAAGTTGTGAGCACAAAGTGGGTATACACAATAAAAGGGCCTACCGAAAATTAAGTTCTACGTTATAAAGCAAGATTAGTGGCTCGTGACTTTAATCAAGAATATGGTATTGATTATTTCAAAACTTTTAGCCCTGTTGATGTCTTGCGGCATCTGAAAGTCTAAAATTAAAACAGTTTGACATAAAAACAGCGTTTTTAAATGGATGTATAAATAAAGATGTTTATGTCACGCAACCTGAAGGGTATTCTGATAAGACAGACAGAGTTTTTAAATTATTAAGAGGCTTATATCGCCTGAAACAAGCCTCACGGTGCTGGAACCAAACTTTTTTAAAACTATTAAAAAAAATTAATCTTTAAGAAAGCAAGGCAGATCATTGTGTTTTTATTAACAACGATGCCAGTAAGCGAATGATGTTAGCAATTTATATTGACGACGGGTTAATTGCAGCGAAGTATGAAAATAGGGTTGCCGTTCGTACTGTTTTAAACAGTACATGTACTGTTTTTTTGTAATATGTACTGTTATATTCACAATACCTAAAACAGTACGAAAAAGAACTGTTTTGTGCACAAGGGTATATATAGATTTATCAATCCGTTTGTAATTTCTACAATTTTCATTTCCGACCCCATAAAGTATATATTTTCTGAAAGCTTATGAATAGAGGAATCGATTAAGCCCTGACCGTATGTCCGTCTGTCCGTGTGTTGGTTGAAATCAACTTTAAGAAGCAACTATATGTTCCTCTGATCTGTATATGGTATTAATCTCTTGGAAATATCCAGGAATGAATCGCTATTGAAATTCAGCACAATCACCCCATAACTTTTTGAGATATGAGCAAAAAACCACGACCACCTCGTTTTTTTCACAATTACAACAACAAACTACATACATACTGGTTAAAGTAAACGTGGCATCGAATTCCAGCTGAGCCAAAAAAATTTTATTTTATTTTATATAATATATTATTTATATTTTTTATTATTTTTTTTATATTTTTTCTTAATTTTTTTTTGTAATTTTTTTTTTTGTAATTTTTTTTATTTTTTTTTTTATTTTTAATATATTTTTTTTTGTAATTTTTTTTAGAAACATACATACGTAAACTCAATTATAATTTTACAATGGTATGTTTTTTACATGTATGTACGTATTTTATATGAGATGAGGAGTGATACAAACAGTTGTTAGTGCATGACTACACGTTGTGAAGGGTATATAAGATTCGGTACGGCCGAATATAGCACTGTTACTTGTTAACAGTCATAAATAATATACACACCACAAAAATACACACAAATATACTGCTGTATTTTTGTTCTCTTTTAAGTTCCAAGTTGGAACTTCCAACTTAATTAGAAACATTTTAAAATAAATCTCAAAAATTTATAATGAAAGCATAACAAAAAATGTATTCGTTTCGTTCGTTCATGCTAGTGACTAGTATATCACGAATAACACGAGTTATGTTGGCTTCTTAAGCGTCAATCATAACTGGCTAATTCCTTCGGAAATTAATTTTTTGATTTCGTTACACCGGGATGGCAAATGTTTTGCATTACATTGAATGCCACTTTAGCGTTTGATAAGAAAATAATTAAAAAACTCAGACGATAAATTTTATATAAAAAAGTATTTTATTTTACAACCAACAAATTCAAAAATCATTTATCTAATAACATTTCTTTCAAAACGAAACTCTAAAATCAAAGTTATTATGATTAAAAATATTTTCAAAATACAAAGTTTTTTTTACGTAAAGCATTTTTTACTTTTGCTACTTTCTTTCGGAGAAATTTCTTTGAAAACAAAATTTGATTTTTCACATGGTTCTTATTGAAAAACAAACGCTTGGCTTAAGGCGGTCAATTGATACAACTTTCACCTTTCCAGATACTAGCAATTTGAAAATCCATCATTACGGCATACCACTTTAAAGGGGCCATCATAAGGACGTTGTAAAGGCTTTTTCACAGCGTCATGTCTAACGAAAACGTGAGTGCAATTTTTCAGTGCAATTTTTCAGTGCATTTGGCACGTAGGTATTGTTTACACCATGGTGCAGTGCAGGATTAGCTTAAAGTAAGATAATTTTTTTCGAAAATTGTCTAACCGAATCATTGTTGATACTAGATCCTTTAGAAGTATCAAAAAATTCGCCAGGAAGACGTAGATTTTTTCCATATATAATTTCTGCAGGAGAAAATCTAATGCCTTAAATAACTGTTGATCGAAAACCCATTAAAACTAACGGCAAATTGTCAACCTAGTTTTGTGTTTTATGACACTTTAAAGCAGCTTTTAATGAACGATGCCATCTTTCAATTAAACTATTCGCTTGAGGGTGATATGGCGTTGTATGAAAAAATTTTATTCCAAGAATCTTGCAAAATTCGTGAAATAATAAACTTTCGAATTGGCTTCCCTGATCTTTAGTATTTTGTGCGGGAATGCAACAGATTATGCTGTTATGTCTTCAAGTGATATGGCTTCTGCCCATCTAGTGAATTTATTAATATAAGTTAGAACATATCTGTAATTTTTACATAGTGGTAGAGAACCAACGATATCAATACTGATATACTTCAGTCGTTGACTAGGCAGTTCAAAACTATCCAAAGGACTTTATACATGACGTTGAACTTTTGACGCCTGACAGGGAATACAAGACTTTGATCAAGTACGTACATCCTTAGAAATTATTGGCCAAACAAAACAACTTTTTACAAGCTCCACTGTTTTATTTATTTCTGGATGTGAAAGTCCATGTAAATACTCGAAAAGCGGCTTTGGAAAAGTTGGAGTAACGTAAGGTCGAATATTTGCTGATGATACATAACAATAGAAACAGCAACAATGCGATATAATGCATCTGTAACTACATTATCATTTCCAGGAAAGTACCGAATGTCAACCGTATGCTGACCTATGAAATTTAAATGTGAAAGTCCATGTAATACATCACATTAGAAACAGCATCAATGCGATATAATGCATCCGAATGTCAACCGTATGCTGACCTATGAAATCTAAATGTGAAAGTCATGTAATACATCACAATACAAATAGCATCAATGCGATATAATGCATCCGAATGTCAACCGTATGCTGACCTATGAAATCTAAATGTCTCTGTTGACGCGGATAAGCTTTTTCTGGTTTTTGCTTGAATGCAAGATTCAGTGGCTTATTGTCGGTGTATATTGAAAATGTTCCTCCCTCCAAAAAGTATTGGAAATGATTTAAGGCAGAATATGCAGCTAAAAGCTCTTGATCATATGCGCAATACTTAGCTTGTATTTTATTTAAACCTTTTGAATACCATACCATTGTCTGAAGCATCTACAAAAGTGCTGTAGGAGTATTTATTGATGGATATGAAAGTTGGGTAGCATCAGCGAATTGTTGTTTGCATTGTTGAAAAGCATTTCTGAGTGTCGGAGTCCAATTGAATTTTCTACTGTCACTTTTCTTACAACCAGAATGAAGTTCATGAAGAATAGCTTTATGATGTGACACATTTGGTAAGAAACGTCTATAAAAGTTGATCATACCCAAAAAACGTTTCATATCTTTATTAGTGTTTGGCTCTTTATAGTTGACAACATCTACACGTTCCGTGGTTTTAAACCATGAAATGTCACTAAATATCCAAGAAAATTGAGTTCTGAAACACAAAAAACTAATTTTGTTGCGTTGATTGTAATACCATACTCTCGAAGTCTATCTAATAATATTTTTACATGCTGCTTTTGTTGTTCGAGTTTTTTTGATGCAATTAGTACATCGATATATATATGCGTAGCAAAAATCTAAACCTCCGCTTAATTCATTAATGAACCGTTGGAAGGTTTGTACAGCATTGCGCAAACCAAACGTCATACGACGAAACTCAAAAAGACCTATACATAGGTGTGATGATAGCTGTCTTCTTAATATCATCATTCTTAACAGGTATTTGATGGTAAGCTTTTACCAAATAAATCTTGCTAAATATAACCTTACCAATTAGCATGTACCCAAAGTCATGAATATGGGGCACCCGGTGTCGATCCGGAATAGTAATAAAATAGATAATAGTATGGAATTTGCTGTGATTCCAGCAGTGATAAATTGACTTTCAACCTGTTTACACCATAATGGAGGCATCTTTATCGAAACTCAAGCGATGCAAATTCATCTTCAGAATTGTTTGGCGACATATTGTGGTTCCCTTTATTCTCGGGGTCACCAATTTTAACGTTTGATAAGAAAATAAATAAAAAAACTTAAAAAATCTTTTATCTAATAACATATATATCTATTTTGTTGAACTTTTCTGCTTAAACTAATATTTTTTAAATTTTTAATTAGGATTGAGTTCATATTTAACATTCTTTATTTTACAAAGAATTTTTTAATTGTGATAAATGAAAGAATAAATCTTGAAAAATTATATTTTTACCGACACTAGCCGAGTGGAATGCATTTTCGAAACCAGCTACGATTTCATCATCAGCACTCTCTGATCGGTGGTTACATGTTGGTTGTAAATATTATCTATTTAACTCCCGGGACTTAAGTCAATTAAATTCGGTAACTATTTTTATACCCTTCACCTGTGGTGCACAAGGGTATATATAGCTTTGTCATTCCGTTTGTAATTTCTACAATTTTCATTTCCGACCCCATAATGTATATATGGGCCAGTTTGCGGCAGACATTTAAATATACCCGGGACGTATTAATGCACTTCACATCTAGGACACAATTGATTACGCAGTACTTTCTAAAAGTCAGGAAACCGCTCATGAGCTTAAGAAAATGCTAAAAGGAAATGCTAAAATATATAAAGTATGGAAATGCCTGGCACAAAATTTCAAATATTTTGTGATATCTTCAATGGACGAGCCCGAACCTTTTTGACACATCCATTTCGAAGGGTGGTGCGGCGTATTATTTGTAAACAATAGTAAAAAATACTTTACGTAGAAAAAACTTTGTATTTTAAAAAATATTTTTAATCATAATAACTTTGATTTTAGAGTTTAAAAATTTTCTTTTGTTTTTTTAAGAAATGTTATTATTTTTTTTAAATTTTTAATTAGGCTTGAGTTCTTATATAACATTCTTTATTTTACAAAGAATTTTTTAATTGTGATAAATGAAAGAATAAATCTTGAAAAATTATATTTTTACCGACACTAGCCGGGTGGAATGCATTTTCGAAACCAGCTACGATTTCATCATCAGCACTCTCTGATCGGTGGTTACATGTTGGTTGTAAATTTCATCTATTTAACTCCCGGGACTTAAGTCAATTAAATTCGGTAACTATTTTTATACCCTTCACCTGTGGTGCACAAGGGTATATATAGCTTTGTCATTCCGTTTGTAATTTCTACAATTTTCATTTCCGACCCCATAAAGTATATATTTTCTGAAAGCTTATGAATAAAGGAGTCGATTAAGCCCTGACCGTATGTCCGTCTGTCCGTCTGTCCGTGTGTTGGTTGAAAACAACTTTTAGTAGCAACTATATGTTCCTCAGATCTCTATATGATATCAATCTCTTGGAAATATTCAGGAATGAACCGCTATTGAAATTCAGCACAATCGCCCAATAACTTTCTGAGATATGAGCAAAAAACCACGACCACCTCGTTTTTTTACACAATTACAACAACAACATACATACATAAAAATATGTAAAAACCATACAAAAAAAGAAAAAATTACAAAAAGAAAAAATATTAAAAATAAAAAAAAAAATAATAAAAAAAATTACAAAAAAAAATTTTAAAATAATTTAAAAAAAATTTTTTCAAAAAAATTTTTTAAAAAAATTAAAAAAAATATATAAATAAAAATAATAACAAAATATAAATAATATATTAAATAAAATAAAATTTGTTTGGCTCAGCTGGGATTCGATGCCACATTTATTCTAACCAGTATATACATATGTACGTATTTGATATGAGATGAATGGTGATACAAACAATTGTTATTGCATGACTACACGTTGTGAAGGGTATATAAGATTCGGCACGGCCGAATATAGCACTGTTACTTGTTAGTTTTTCCTTTTTCATATATTTTACCACAATGAGTTAGATTGAAATTTTTAACCAAACAGCAACCCTTTTACTTTTGTTTGTTATTATCTTTCATTTTTTTTTCTTATCACTACCTAACTGGTGGCTAGAGCAGGACAAAAATCGTGATAAAAAGTTACCGAATTTAATTGACTTAAGTCCCGGGAGTTAAATAGATGAAATTTACAACCAACATGTAACCACCGATCAGAGAGTGCTGATGATGAAATCGTAGCTGGTTTCGAAAATGCATTCCACCCGGCTAGTGTCGGTAAAAATATAATTTTTCAAGATTTATTCTTTCATTTATCACAATTAAAAAATTCTTTGTAAAATAAAAAATGTTATATAAGAACTCAAGCCTAATTAAAAATTTAAAAAAAATAATAACATTTCTTAAAAAAACAAAAGAAAATTTTTAAACTCTAAAATCAAAGTTATTATGATTAAAAATATTTTTTAAAATACAAAGTTTTTTCTACGTAAAGTATTTTTTACTATTGTTTACAAATAATACGCCGCACCACCCTTCGAAATGGATGTGTCAAAAAGGTTCGGGCTCGTCCATTGAAGATATCACAAAATATTTGAAATTTTGTGCCAGGCATTTCCATACTTTATATATTTTAGCATTTCCTTTTAGCATTTTCTTAAGCTCATGAGCGGTTTCCTGACTTTTAGAAAGTACTGCGTAATCAATTGTGTCCTAGATGTGAAGTGCATTAATACGTCCCGGGTATATTTAAATGTCTGCCGCAAACTGGCCCAAAAAACCTAAAACTTTATATTTCTCGAAGGTCTGTCGGGTCGGTCCATTCGATAATAGTCTGATCCCTTTTCTGATTACTTTTTATTAGCTTACTAGCTTGTGCCCGCGACTTCGTCTGCGTAGTAATAGGGATAAAATGAAGACTTCGTATTAACCTAGATTGTTATTTATATGTTTGTCAAATTTATTCAAACATACAAACATTCAAATTTTTTATACCATTAGTAGGATTATTAATTTAAAAATATAAAAGAAAAGTCAAAACTTGCAACAAAAAAATACAAATTTTAAAACACAAACAACCCGTTTAGGATGTGATTATTAGTTTGCCAACGTCTTCGCCTGGTTGTCGTGATAAAAAGTATCCTATGTGTTAATCTAGGTGGTTATCTATCTATGTGCCGAATTTCATTTAGTACCGTTCAGCCGTTTTTGCGTGATTGAGTAACAAATATCCAAACATCCAAACATACAAACATCACATATATTATATTAGTAAGATATAGAACCTCTTGATGAACGGCAGCATTTGGCAAAAAACGACGAAAAAATTCATCATTTCAAGAGATATCCTTATATGAGATACGCTGTGGAATTTTGTATTCAGTTAAACTTCTGATTGGTCAGGAGGAGGTCGTACTCTATATTTGTTCACAACAAATCCCAGAAAAGTGACTTCCGTCTTTTCCGAATAAACATTTAGCTGGATTAATTATAACCCCATTGTCTTAAAGTTTACTAAAAACATCTCGTAAATGCTATCTTTGTTCCTCCATACTTGTTAAAGCCACCAAAATTGCATTCAAATATGGCCTAGTCCCTAGGAAAATCGAATTCACGTAAAATTTGAGCCATAAACCGTTGAAACAAACATGTGCGTAAATTCAAAAAGTCCAAAAGGTATAGTAATAGCCGTTTTTGGTATGTCGGATGGCTTCACGGGTATTTAGAGTTCTTCGCTTTGTAGTCGTGAAAACTTAAAAAAAGTGTCATGGATATGAAGTATTGGATAGCGATCGGGCTCGGTCATACTGTTGAGGCGCCTAAAATCCCCATATGGTCTCCATTCACCGGTTTTTTTTAGGACCTTATGTAAAGGACTTGCCCACGAACTTCGAGAACGACGAAACGAGAAACTGGTTATTCTTTCGTTATAATATGATGTGTAATGTTTTGTCATAGATACAGCAAAATTAGCTCGCGTCATTTCCTTAAATTATTTAGTAGATCTTAAAAAAATTCGGTCTGATTGATAAATGTCAAATTGACGAAAAACTACCACTCTTGCTTACAGTACAAGTTTTACAAATTTTCGTGCGTTGCAGAATATTGACCAGTATATAATGGGATAAAAAGGGTGAGTGATGTCAGCTACAATAAATTTCCATTTATATACACGACGAAGTCATTAACTAAAGTATAGAAAGGAGTTTTTATCGGGATATCTTTTCTGTTATTGAGTGATTGGAATGGCGCTTATCTCAGCCCCTGCGTCGATTAAAAAATTATAGCGTGAATTCTAATCATAAATACTAAGACGGAATTTTTTCCAGAAAATGGCCTTTGTATCAGACAGACTGTTTAGTTTTTTGTGTTTTTGCAGGGCTGGCGAATTTTTTTTTTTTGTATAACACTGAATTTCCTGAGAAACAAAACGATGTTTACTTCGAAAACGGCTACGGGCATGTCGTATAAACTTAGTATTCAATTCGGCAAATTCTATAGTTAATGACTTCATTTGTTCCTCCAGTGCTGACTGTGCTTAGGAAGTAATAGAGCTATAAATATTGATTTCAACATATTGTCAGTTATTTCGTTCACAACGAGGTCTCTAATCTCACGTTAAAATTGTGGCTGCCGCAAATCACAAAATTCAAATTCTTGCAAAAGCTTTATTATACGTTTTTGTTCTAAATCTGCATACTGCTCCATATGACGTGTTTTTAATGTATCATACATATTGTCTGCCAGCGGGTTAAGCACGAGTCAGTTACTTGTGATAATACACTACTTTTTAATTGCCGCAACAACTGTGTGTTTGTTATTCCGTCAGCTACAAATTGGGTTCACCATTTATGGCGAAACTCTCACAAAAATTAATAAACGTCTTTTTAGTTTCTTAAGTCTTGTCTCACTGAATATTTTATTAAAAAACAAGAAAATCTACCATAACAATACATAAAACAAATAAAATAATGGAAAATAAAAAAAAACAACAAATTCATATTTAATAATAATGCAGACAAATTTATGAATGAAACTTTAAAGAAGACAAAAAAATTCTATATCAGCAAACAGACATTTAAATGTTATAATTTTAAATCGTTTTACAAATTAAATCATTAATAATATATAAAACAAGTAAGAGTAAATAAAAAAAAAATTTTTTTGGTTCAGCTGGAATTCGATGCCACGTTTACTTTAACAAGCATACCAGTTTGTATGTACGTATGTTGTTATTGTATATTGTTGTTGTATTAAAAAAAGGTGGCCATGGTTTTTTGCTCATATCTCAGTTGTTTATGTGCCGATGTTTCTGATTTTCAATACCGATCTACTCCCGAATATTTCTGATATTGTAATACCTCACCCGGGTACAGGCGATGTCGCGGGGCTCTAAACAGTTAATTTCAACATACACAAGGAAATTTCACACGGAATGAGAAAAGTTTAATTTTGTTTAAAGTTTTTGTTTTGTGTTCGACTACCAAATTTCAAAAAGTATTTCATGTACGGACATAGTTTTTTACAATTTTATTATAAGTATAGATTACGAAAAAGTTAAGAGTAGAACGTTTTAAATGAAAATAATTTACTTTATCAATAATTGACTGTAGCACAAAAAACAACATTTAAAATTGCTGCTACACCCAGAAAACAAATAATCGAATTTATTGCTAATCGAGTAGTTCAGTCCTTGCAATCGAAATTTTCTTTTGTGGGTATAAAATTGTAATTGCAATAATCATACTTTCTTAGTGCTGACTATATATTAATATTCCGAAACAAAATTCTGTAGATACAACCGCTAAATTCTACTATCACAACTAAACTATGCGATGGGCATCTGTGTAGAATAATTTAAATTTTTTGTATAAAACCTTGATTTAAAGAGTGGTCCAACCACAATTCACGATGTTCGGCTTTCAAAGCAAAACATTGGTCTCCCCGAGACAAAAACATCGATATATTACACTCTAAGATCCAACTTTTAATGCCAGAGACTAACGAAAAATTTATTTTGGCGATCTCTTCGTTCGGCAAAAAAGATTTTCGAAACTGCTTTGTAACAATACTATTTATTGGGTGGTGTACGACGATCTTTTTTGTTCTTGTAGGGCGATACGGTCTAATGTATAACGCAACTTGCTCGTAGTAATTTAAACTTATTAAAAAAACGTAAAACGATAGAAATAAGGTAAAATTAAATTTTATTTTTCTTTTTTTTATATTATTTAGATTTGTTTACAATAGTTTAGACACTGAAACCTCAGAACTCTTGGCAAATTTTTGAGTGTTTTATTTTAATTTTAAAAAAGGTAACGCTACTAAAAATGGCTGGAGTTAATTCTACTAAAGCAGATTATTGGAATTATCTTTTTATTGAGCTTGCAGGTACATTGTGTTTTAATACTTTATTATATGTATGTGGTTATATATTTGAATTTAATTATAAGGAGTAAAAATTTATTTTCCCAATTTAAGATCCCCGTACAAATGATTGGTTTTTGATCAAGTCACCAGTGCCAACATTAATGATACTTTCATTTTATTTGTTCTTCGTTCTCTCATGGGGACCGAAATTTATGAATGATCGCCAACCATTTAAGTTAGATAAAACATTAATGATATACAACTTGTTTCAAGTTATAATTAGCGTATGGATGGTGTATGAGGTATAATTTTATAAATTCTTACTGCTAACGCTTATTCAATATTTTTTATTTATTTTAAAGGGCTTTGTGGTATGGCAAAATTATAGTTGGCGCTGTCAACCGGTGAATCGTTCCAGAACACCTCTGGCGTATAGAGTAAGTTTCTAAAATCATTTTACGTGCATAATTATCTTCAATAAAAATTTATAATTATTCGTACACTGTAAAACAAATTTGCTGGAAATCAGGTCGATAAAAGTAGGTAACACTCTAAGTAGAAAAGTAGGTAATATTCATAAAATTATATACATCCAAAAATAATTAAATTAAGTTTTTAAAAATTTATCCAATATTAACCGATTAAAATACGTTTTCCGCACCAGCTACGGTTTTATCGGTAAAAGACAAATTTAGTACTTTAATACTTTCTGTTACTATTTTCAGTTTATAATTGGTTTTGTTAAAAATAGACGTACTTATACGAATTTGTATACCTACCACCAAAAAATAGTATACTAATTTTGTCATTCCACTTGTAACACTTCGAAATATTAATTTTTTACCCTTTTAAGGATATATTTTCCGAGTTCTAGATTCATTTCAATACGATATAGTTATATTCGTTTGTTTTTTGAAAGCTAGGTCAACGAAATTTTTCCAATTATTTCTAATACAAAAATATTCGGTTATTATATTAAGATATTAAAACTGTAATGATACGCCCACTTTTCTTTTCTACCACTCCTACTTACCCGATTATTTTCAAACTTTACACACATCTAATTTAGCATTTAAAATTTGTATACAATTAAAATATTTATATGTATATAATAGTTTTTTAAGCTTAAGTTCTTTTCAATAATAAAAAATCTTTTTGTTTTATTTTATATTATTTTATCAATATTTCGCTACTTGTTTGTGTAGCATCATCAGGATACGAGTTTTTTATTATATATTTGTTTTTTGTTGGATTAGTGTCTTGATATTTGTTATTTTTTTAATAAATTTATAGTTTGATTAATTTTGTTTTTTGTTATTGAAAAGACCTTAAGCTTAAAAAACTATTATATATAATTATAAAAGGTCAAAGAAACTAATAATTATTATTAAAATATTTATTAACAATTAAGTATGTAATAATAATACAAGTTCCTTTTCTAACACAAAGTAGTATTATTTTTTAATTATCTCTATCTGTCGAGTCTTATGAAACTTTGCATGCTCTTCAGATTCCGTAAAAATACGTTGATAGTTTGTCAGCACCACTTTGCTTGTAGAAATGCTTTTACATTTATTATATTAGTAGGATTCAAGGCATATTTATTCATCAGGTGGTCTTGATTCACCAACTGATTATTTTTTTCTTCACTTATTTTAAATTTCAGCTGTCTAACTCCATATATAAAAAACAATTTTTTCTTCTCTTATTTACTTCAAATGGCAAACTTCATATTAAAAAAATATAAACAAAAATTTTTTTTTTAACTTCGGTTACCTGATGAATAAATATGCCTTAGTAGGATTATTAATTTAAAAATATGAAAGAAAAGTCAAAACTTACAACAAAAACAAGTAAGAGTGCTTTACTTAGCTGTGCCGAATCTTATATACCCTTCACAACGTGTAGTCATGCAATAACAATAGTTTGTATCACCATCTCATACATATAAAAAAACATATATAAAAGCATTCTATTATAAAATTATAAATTTGCGTATGTACGTTAAAAAAATTAAAAAAATATAAAAAAATAAAAAAAAAAAATTAAAAAAAACTAATCATAATAAAAAAATTATATAAAATAAAAAATCAAATATAAAAACATATATAAAAAAATTAATAAAAAAAAGCATATAGTATATATAATAAAAATATATATAATATATAAAAAAAAAATATATAAAAAAAATTTTTTTTGGCTCAGCTGGGATTCGATTCGGGGGGGTTCTTTAATACCATGTGAGATAAGGCCATGATGGCTTTATTGCTCAATTGAATGGGAGATAAAGCCATAATGGCCTTATTGCCCAATCATTGAGAGGTAATGCCATATTTAAAATTTTGCGAAATGAGAGATAAAGCCATATTTTTTTTCGCAAATGGGAGATATAAAGCCATTTTTTTTTAGAATATTGTTATAATTATTTTTATAATTAATTAATTTTTATTGTTGTGACGCACGCAGGAAAACTTTATTCAGCGAAGCCACCTGCCGCGTCCAACTGGAAAAGAAAACCCGTAAGCACGGCCGCAGGCCGCCACGCGGAAAAACTTTAGTATGCGAGGCCAGATTCCAATACTTTACTTTAGTGTTTCCGGGAAAAGAAATTTTTTTGTTCTTGTGACGCACGCAGGAAAACTTTATTCAGCGAAGCCACCTGCCGCGTCCAACTGGAGGAGAAAACCCGTAAGCACGGCCGCAGGCCGCCACGCGGAAAAACTTTAGTATGCGAAGCCATAAAGTTTTTCGCATACTAAAGTTTTTCTGCGTTGCGGCCTGCGGCCGTGCTTACGGGTTTTCTCCTCCAGTTGGACGCGGCAGGTGGCTTCGCTGAATAAAGTTTTCCTGCGTGCGTCACAAGAATAAAAAAAATTCTTTTCCTGGAAACACTAAAGTAAATTACTGGAATCTGGCTTCGCATACTTAAGTTTTTCTGCGTTGCGGCCTGCGGCCGTGCTTACGGGTTTTCTCCTCCAGTTGGACGCGGCAGGTGGCTTCTCTGAATAAAGTCACAAGAATAAAAATTAATTAATTATAAAAATAAGAAAAGCATTAATCAATGTAAAATGCAAAAGTTCTTCAAAACTGAAATGAGAGATAAAGCCATTTTCTAATATTGCTAATGTGAGATAAGGCCATGATGGCTTTACCTCCCATTCAAATTAAAAAAAAAAAAAAAGGTTTTATCTCTCTATTGAATGAGAGATAAAGCCATCATTGCCTTATCTCACATGGTATTAAAGCACCCCCCCCTTCGATTCCACGTTTACTCTAACCAGTATACCACGTTTGTATGTATGTTGTTGTTGTTATTGTGAAAAAAACGAGGTGGTCGTGTTTTTTTCCTCATATCTCAGTTGTTTATGTACCGATTTCTATTCCCGAATATTTCCAATATTTTAATACTTTACGCGAGTCCAGTCGATGTCGGGGGACATACAGACTGACAAAGCTTAATCGATTCTATTCATAAGCTTTCAGAAAATATATACTTTATGGGGTGGGTCGGAAATGGAAATTGTAGAAATTTTACTCGGAATGACAAACCTATACATACCCTTTTATACTGTGTGAAGGGTATAATAAAAATATTTCAATACAAATAACCCGTTTAGCCTGTGTGATGGGTAGCTGCCAACGACTTCGCCTGGTTATAGATAGTGATAAATGAGTTAAAAAACATAAATCATTTTTTTGTTTTATAACGCTTTCTTATTTCTATTGCATTTTAAATGAGTAGCACTAATTTTCTGAATCTACACAAGCTTAAAGCTTAAAAATTAAATTTGAGAAAAAAATTATTAAAATGTTAAAATTACATAAAAATGTTCTGTTTTTTTTAAGACTAAAAATCAGTCAACTTTAAACTTTAATCTGATTGTAATTAGAGTAGCATATTAAAATCGTTGAACAATTTTCTGTAAAATAGGTTTATTCAATATTTTTCACAGACACATGAAACTTTTGTTTTTGGCAACCTCACATGTTCTGCAGGCGCTACTGTGCGTAGCTTGCAGCCGTAAAAACTACAAATATATCTTCTGCAGAGTTCGCCGCTTATAGAGAATTTTGATCGAAGCCATAATTGTATGCATATACACAAGTATCTTTTATTTTTATGTCGAATATTCGTGTCGAAAAATGCATACCTCGTCCCAGTTCTGTGCTAGGATCATGTAATACCAATTTTTTTAATATTCGGTATTAAAAATTAGCATATTCGCCCTCGAACCTTCTTAAATATGAGCAAATAAGCAAGACTGCCTGTTTTTTTCTCTATTATTTTAATTACAAAAAAAACATGGATGTAGTAATTATAATTTAAGATCAACGTACCATTATTGAATAATTGTATGATTGTGGTTAAACCATGTAATGTTTTCCAGTTATTATAATGTTAGATATAAGTATCATGCAACTTTCATATTATGATTACAAATTAAATAGACAATCCTTTTTTAAGCATAAATTTTGTACACCAATATTTTTTTATATTTTATTTTATTTTTTTTTTTGAATCTTTTAATATATTTATACATCTATATATATGAAAACTAGCAATAACCCGCTACTTCGATAGCGCATTTATTGAATACTCAAGTTCTAAAACATTTTCACTCCCACCTCCTATCAATAGTCACTAAATTCAAAATTCTAGCTTCGCAAATGTTAAAATAACAAAAAGTACCATAAAAATTCAAAAAAGTACCTTTTTGGTTGCCCATAAAATTTTTAGTCCTACCTGGAATCAAAAGTCCTTGATTGTACAATCCTACCTTCAATAACGTAGAATATACAGAAAGTACCATAAAAATTCGAAAAAGTACCTTTTTGGTCAACCGTGACATTTTCAGTCTCACCTTATATCAATAGTCACTGATTTTAAAATTCTAGCTTTGAAAACGTTGAATAACGGAGTGTCTAAATTTCATGACTCTAGCTCTTTGCGTTTGGGATGTGCGATGATGAATCAGTCAGTCAGTCACGTTACTCTTTTATATATATAGATTAATGCCACTTTTCATTGTAATTTTATAGCTCAAGAACGGGCTCACCTATCTGAACCAAATGTTTTGGCATTTTTCGGACTATTTAGTAGATGGTTTATGTGAAGTTTGCACAAAATCCGTTGAGCGGTTTACGGGTAAAGGCTGGATTAGCCGACCGGAATGTAATGTTTCCTTAACGGAACGGAACGGCTGATGGTTTTTGTTATGTGTAAAACAGTTCGAGCAGTTATAGTAATGTTATGTGATGTAGCTGTAACGTCCGAACCTGTTAAAAATAGAAAATCATTACGTTTCTACGTGACATTTATTAAGAGCGATGTCAACTTGTTGATTTTTGAAGTCACTTAAATGGAAAATTCTTTGTTAAAAACAAACAAAAGACTAATATAAAAAATTTTTATTCCTTTTTTTTATTTATATACATATGTTTGTATATATAAATAAGGTGCAAGGCGAATTCATACAGGTGAAATTACCAGCCCAGCTGATTGTGAAACATTTTGTCAAAATTGGTTGAATTCGCTTTGATTTCATTTATTAATTCAGGGATAGGAAATGTGATTTTGGTTTCGGTATTAAACAATTAACTTGAGTGTACTTTTTTGACAATAAATGTGCTTAATTTATGTATATTTTTTGCTTTTGCGTCATTAATAATGTGTTTAAAAAATTTATATTCTGTTTTTAATCAAATTTTATTATATTTAATATTTAAAAACAACTTTTCCATCCCTGATATACGAATTGGCCTCGACATAAAACATCCCATGAAAAGTTGCTTTGTTGTATCAATTCGCCGTTGCATATACCTTATGGATATGCCTTGATAAGGTGTGTACATAATATTATGTAGAAAGTTTCCAAAAATTTTATAATGAAAATGGGCAATCAATTTGTTTTTACCTACAAAAAGTTTTTAGCCATACCTAAATTGTAAAGAAGACGAGCGATCAAATTTTATTTAAAGGATTTTATATTTATTTAACATTTGTTTAAAATAATTGATCTACATTTTTCTATATTTACTTGTTAAATCAAGAAAAAAATCTTTTGATTTTTAATAAAAAATTTAAAATATATATATATTTTTTTTCTTTTATGTACATAAATCAAACTGCTTTAACACAGGCTACAAAAAGCTACAATTTGTTATAAAACTTGTTTATATTGTACAACAAAAAACACGCATAATAAATATAACTCCAAATAATTATCATTTTTTAATCACGCACATTCTCTCTTTTTTTTTCTCTCGAGCGCTCATGAAAAGTTATTATATGCAGGAACTTCTTTGATTATGACGTAGATAAACAAAGATACCAAATTTCTTTCGGTTTGAAGCACAACTTTTTAACATTTTATCCTAAGTTTTGCGAGATTTCTTAATCACGCATGCTCATGCTTGATTAATTTTTCATTTAATCCCGACCACGCGTGACATATAAAATTATGACATGCATACACATCCACTTAAACCTTACAATTGATTTTGAAACTGGTATTAATCGTACAACAAATCGCAACACTCCCATAAAAATAAAATTTATAAAATAACTTTTGCTTGCTATGATTTGCAAAATATTTTATATAATATACGTTATATAAAAAAATATATACGTCTATATTAAAATACTATTCAAGAAACTTTAAAAGCCGCATTTAAATGTCTTAAGCTGTTTTAGAAAAATCGCTGTAAAACGTTTTCATAAATTCTAAAGCACCGTGTTGACAACACCTTTTGTTTTAGTTGCTTATGGAAGAAGTAGGGTAAAATCGGTAACTCAGTATCTCCGGGCTTAATAAAGCTATCACAAAAATTCAGAAAGCACCAAAGAGCCTGTTAAAAATAGTTGGATAGGTGTCTGGTACTTTTTGGAAATTTTGAGTTAAGGGGATAAAACGGGTAAAAACTGAATTTTGGTACTCTTTTGAACAGCATTTATTTTTGAGAGGGATAGCAATAGGAAAAAAGTAAAAACGTAGTTTTACTCTCCTTGAAACAATATATAATGATACGTAGCGAAGCACGTACCGGGCGGCTAGTATATACATATAAATATAATAAAAGAGTACCGTGACTGACTGACTAATTCATCATCGAGATTTATGCACAAAAATACAGAAGATGCGATATTTCTTTTAGCTTTTGGACAGCATAGAGGAACGATATGGATATAAAAAGAAAGCATAATAAAACACATTAAAAAAATTAAATCCAAGATAGCCGCTGATACAAATGTCGTACAAATTATTTATATATGGGTCAAATCTAGTAATCAAAAATGTACCCACTTCAACTCCCTCAATATTGGTATCAATCGAAAGGATTTCGACAGTGGAATACATTAAATAATAAACATTTTAAATCCAAGATGGGGTCCGAAATAAAATGGCGGATATATGGATCAAAATAGTAATTACGTCTATTCCGCTTCAATATGATTGTCTTGATCAATGAAATACTGTAAACTATTGTTAGAAATACACTCAATTTACATGATGAATTTTATGACGTCCAATTTTCTTAATTCCCTTTTGGAGTTGTTTCCAAAAACTACTCAAATTTATACGATAGTTTTTTTTTTGACGTCTAATTTCTAATTTGTATTGTTGACTATTAAATTTATATTTTTAATATTTTTAATTTCCTTTTTTTTGAATGTAGAAAAAACTAATTACTGTTTAATATTTTTTTTTATCAGTCAAAAAGCACAAAACAGTTGATGAGAATATAAAAATAAAACGTAACAGAAAGAACAGAAAAAAGTGTAAAGCAAAGTGTCAAAAAAAAAATCATGAAAACAGAAACCATGTCTATTTTTCTACCCCCCTTTCTTCTCTACACCGCTTGCTACCAAACAAAAAATGACGTCCAAAATTGGACGTCATAAAATTCATCATGTAAACCTACTGATACTAATTAATTGAAAATATAAAGGAAATATGAAAAAATTCAAATTAGTTTGGATCGTGCACTCAGCCTGAAAAAACAACCGATAAAATATTTTTCCATTGAATTTGAAATTTTGAAATAAATAAAATAAAAATATACTTTTTAAATTAATAAAAGATTTTTGCGTCTTTTAGTTCAGAAGCGGGATATCGAGCACAATTGCGGTCATCAAGAGGCAGTGTTTTTTTTTTTGGAAGATATAACGAGGACATAGTTATTCATTTGGCGAACGAGTACATATGTATATGGTAATTTTTTTTGTTGTTGGTTGAACTTACGAACGTTTGTGCACGTAATTACTCAGAAGAAGATACAGATATAATATCACTAACGTACGGGAGTGAACGCAAATACGACGAAATAGAAATGTCCGAAGATTGCAGAAAAAGACCTTCAATTCAAAGTCAAATCGACGAGATGCGTGCGATGATGTTGACGTTAATGCAACGTATTCCAGAACAGAGACCTCAAGTACAGGAAGAATTAATTTCACTGAGTAATTCGCCTCAACACGTAACTAATCCACCGATAAGAAATCATTCGGTTAGGGAAATTGCCTAAACTCTTCCTGAATTCGATGCCACCTGCGAATCTTCAATTTCGGTAAGTCAGTTTATTCATCGAGTGAGTAGCTCATTAATGGCGTATAGTTCGGATGAGAAGTGTATGCTCTTGGCTGTATACTCTAAGATGAAAGGCGTAGCAAAAATGTGGTTAGATTCTACACCTGTGTTGTATTCAACTTGGAATGCATTTGCTAAAGCTTTGAAAGATGAATTTGGACCCATTTGCGACGAAGCTGATATACATTTCAAAATAAGGAATACCATTAGAGCAGATGGTGAACGTATAATAGACTATTTTTTCCGCACCTATACTTTATTCTTTAAATATGTACGTGAAGGTTAACGAAACAGAGACTTGCAAAACGCTATTGCTATAATGAAATTTAATTCTTTTAAGGAAATACGTGAAACGATAGAAAGTTATCTATAAAATGTGGCGGTCGTAAAAACTTCTTATGGTGAAAAACCGAGAGTTCACAACAATGATAAACCGAAGGATAGTATGAAGATTGAGAATAAAAAAACAATAACGTGTTACAATTGTTCAGAAAAAGGACATATTTCTAGTCAATGCACAAAACTTCCTATGCGTAAACGATGTAACGACTGTCAAAAGGTGCATAATCGTGGTGAACCGGAAAATTGTGGTAATAGACATCATAGCGCAAAAGTAGGCAAAGTCAATATTGCTGATTGCGAAAAAAAGTTTATAAAATCCATACGAGTAAATGGAAATTTTTTTAAAGCATTTTTGGATACTGGAAGTCAATGCCATATGATTCGCAAATCTATTGTAAATGAACTACCATACAAACGATCAAAGTGTTTAATGAAAATAAAAGGAATTTGTGGTGGTGCCCGTTATGCAAGAGAAAAAATGTCAATGTGTATCGAAATTGACAATCTGAAATGAGATATTGACGTATACATCATCGATGACGATCTATTAACTACAGATATTCTGCTTGGTCAAAACATTTTCGATGGTGTTAATGTAAGTTTGCAAAATGGACAATTGATATTTAAAGGAAATGTAATGAAAACCATGTATAATTATAATGAGAAAACAGAAATTGTTAACGATAATGTTATATGTGATTGTTCAAACGTTTTGATAAAAGATAACTTACTGAAATTTCTGAACAAATATCGTGACGTATTCGCAAACGATTTAAGTGAAATCGGAGAAACCAACGCAATTGAAATGCATATCGAATTAGATACCGATAAACTTATAACGCAACAACCGTATCGTATACCGGAACCGAAAAAGGAAACGGTAAATAAAATGATTAATGATATGTTACAAAATGATATCATAGCGAAATCTGAATCAGTATATGCTAGTCCGATAATTTTGTTAAAAAAGAAGGATGGTTCTGATCGGATGTGTGTCGATTACCGTCGATTAAATAATCACGTTAAGAAGGAAATTTATCCTATGCCAAATATTGAAGAGAGACTCCAAAATGCGACACGATATACATGTTTTACAACCCTTGATTTGAATAGTGGGTATTATCAGGTACCAATTGCTCGCAATGATAGAAAATATACTGCATTTGTAACTACGGATGGTCTATATGAATTCAAACGTATGCCGTTTGGGCTAAAAAATGCTCCAGCTGTATTTCAACGTCTTATGGCGCTTATAAAGGAAAAGACGAAGCCTAATGATATGTTACACTATATGGATGATATATTAGTTGGTAGCAACTCCAGTGATGAATTGTTTGACAAACTTTCCAGAGTTTTTAAGGCACTACGTGAACTTAATTTGACGTTGAACATTAAAAAGTGTGAATTTTTTCAATAATCTGTTGAGTTTTTAGGTCACAGATTGACGCCAAATGGTATCAGCCCTGGTACTATAAAAGTATTGGCGATGCAGCAATTTAAAGCTCCAGTAAACGTGCACGAGGTTCGTAAATTTTTAGGTTTAAGTGGTTATTTTAGAAAATTTTTACCATGTTATGCAATAATTTCCGATCCAATGCGACGGCTGTTAAAGACAGATGTTCCATTTAAGTGGGGTGAAGAACAAGAGGCCTCATTCCAACAATTAAAATACACAACCAGTAATGACAACTTATCGCGTTGAAAGTGATCATGAAATACATACCGATGCCAGTAGTATTGGCATGGCAGGAGTATTATTACAGAAAGAGAAAGATGGTTGGAAGCCCGTAATATATTATAGCCGTTCTACGAGTGCTGAAGAGCAAAAGTACCATAGTTACGAGCTTGAGACTTTAGCCGTAGTCGAGACTCTAGAGCGCATGAGATATGTATACGGTAAACCAATTAAAGTTTTAACTGACTGCAATGCCTTACGCACAGCGATGCAGAAGCGAGAATTGATTCCACGAATATCTAGATGGTGGCTACGAATACAAGACTTTGAAATAACGATTGAACATTGACCTGGCACCCGCATGAGTCATGTTGATGCTTTAAGTCGTTGCCCAGTAGAAGAGCCGCATGAAATCGATAGTGCTTCGCTCTTGGTGTTGAAAGCAAATATTTCGGGTGAAGATTATTTTTTCAGTATTCAACTCCGATAATATCAAAGAAATTCTTACAAAAATAGGAAAAAATGATCCTGTAACTGTAAAAGAGTACGAAATTAGTAATGGCCAACTTTATCGGAAAGTAAATAATAAAAAGCTTTGGATTGTGCCAAAATCCTTGCGTTGGCGCATTGTACATAACAATCACGATAATGCATACAACAAGAAATCAGGAGCCAAACAAGAAGGCGTGTATCATTACGACGACATACAGCCTATACCATTTCATACGTTACATCTAGATCACTTAGGTCCTTTTCCAAAAAGCAAACGTGGAAACGAACACATTCTAGTTTTAGTTGACGCATTTACTAAATATACGATCGTAAGAGCAGTCAAAAGTACAGCAACAAAGCATATTTTAGCAATTTTGGACGACATAAGAAGTTATGTAGATGTTCCCACACGTATAGTTACCGATAGGGGTACTGCATTTACCTCTAAGGATTTTTACCAGTATTGTAACAATTATCACATCAAACATATTCAGAATGCTGTCCGAACACCCCGAGCAAACGGACACGCTAAACGTACTAATAGGACGCTGCTTTCGATGCTAAAGACGACAGTTGATAACGATAAATGCTGGGATGAAAGTTTACGCAACATCCAGTGGTCGATTAATACAATGCGTAATAAAACTACAAAGCAAACTCCACATGAATTGGTGTATGGATTCACACCCCGTGATATTCTGAAAAACAAAATAACACTAATTCTTCATGACGACCAGGATATCGATGACAAATATTTGAATAATCTACGAGAATTGACATCTCAACGAGTAAATCAAGAAAAACAAAAAGCAAAGATACGATACGATAAGCAACATGCCACTCCAATTAAATACAACGTTAATGATCTAGTGTTGGCCGAAAGTGAGCTAGTTAGTACGGGCGAATCACGCAAATTGGAGGCCAAGTATAAAGAACCTTATTTAATTAGTCAAGTTTTAGCTTACGATCGTTATGTTATCAGTGATTTACCTGGTACTACAAGAAAAAAACGACATTATACAGGTGTTTATGCTTTCGACAAGTTGAAACCATGGTGTAGTTTTAGCGATAATGGTGATGAAGATGCCTCAACCGAAGACGAAGAAATTCATCATAGCCGTAGTGAGGTCACTCCGGATGTACAGGAAAGACCGACTATTAGAAATACTAATTAATTGAAAATATAAAGGAAATATGAAAAAAATCAAATTAGTTTTGATCGTGCACTCAACCTGAAAAAACAACAGATAAAATATTTTTCATTGAATTTGAAATTTTGAAATAAATAAAATAAAAATAAACTTTTTAAATTATAAAAGTTTTTTGCGTCTTTTACTATGAAAAAATGTTAATTTAAAATGTCACTCTTAACAAAATGGCGGATAGTGCATTTTCTTCAATCCCTTCAATATGCATATCAAATGAAGGGGCTTGACTAGTAGAATACAGCCAACTATGTAAAAATACAAAATTAGAAATGGCAACTTAAATAATAAAACAAAATGAAATCTAGTACTTTGTGGTACATTTTCTACATTTGTGAAGCAAAAATTTTAAAACTATTGATCCGAGGTGATTTTCTTGATAAATTTTATGAATGTACATTTTCGAAAATAGTCCCTATTGATCGATGTTGTGATGAAAAATATACTTTTTCCGTTTTTTATGGTATTTTTTTTTTATTTTCCACTTTTATAAAGCTAGATTTTTTAAATTATTGGGGTGAGACTGAAAATATTTGGACAACCAAAACGGTACTTTTTCGCTTTTTTAACTTTTGTATTTTCTACGTTTATTAATATAGATTTTTTAAATAGTGGCTATTAATCCAAGTTGAGATGAAAAATATATTATAATCAAAAAGGCATTCTTCGGATTTTTATGTTACCTTTTGTATTTTCTACTTTTATTAAGCTGGAATTTCGTACATATTGGCTATTGATTCGAGGTAAGACTGAAAATGATATCAACGTCACAAAAAGTATATTTTCTTATATATATAGATTCTATTAATCCGAGGTGAGAATGAAAATGTTATGGGCGTCCAAAAAGTTACATTTTCTCATTTTTAAGGCTTTTATAATAATTATTTTGTTTTTTTTTTTACCTTTTTCAATTTATATCGGGTGTCCCAACTAGAACGCAATTTTTAAATTTGGCGCCATTCGAAGTGTCATTGTTTGACATTTGAACAATTGTTATTGTTTTCTAGTAGAAGGTACGAGGTTAGTAAAAATGGAGCGCTACACGAATGAACAACGCATTCTCATTGTGAAATTGTTTTACCAAAATGGTAAAAGTTTTGCGGCTTGCAGCTTGCAAATTGCGATCATCCCATTTCCATTTTGATGGCTTCGTCAATAGGCAGAATTGTCGCATTTGGGGTGAGGAAAATCCTCGAGTGATTCACGAGAAGCAAATGCATCCTCAACATGTCACTGTGTGGTGTGGTTTTTGGGCTGGAGGAATCATTGGACCCTTTTTTATGAAAATGAGGCAGGTCAAGCGCAAACAGTCAATGGTGTTCGGTATCGTGAAATGATAACCAGTTTTTTCTTGCCTAGAATTGAAGAAATTAATGTGGAGGGCATGTGGTTTCAACAAGATGGCGCCACATGTCATACAGCCAGAGAAGCAATTCAATTGCTGCATCAGTCATTTCCCGGTCGTGTTATTACGCGTTTTGGAGACCAGAATTGGCCGCCTAGATCGTGTGATTTAACACCTTTAGATTTTTTTCTTTTGGGTTTTTTGAAGTCGATGGTTTACGCGAATAAGCCGACGACGACTTAAGCCTTAAAAGAGGAAATTGGACACTGCACTAATGAAATACAGCAGCATTTATGCAAAAATGTCATTGAAAATTTCATTAAAAGATCGCGTGTGTGCCAGCAAAGCCGCAGCAGCCATCTGCACGATATATTGTTCCATACATAACCTCATTTTGTCTACTTTACGATATAATAAAGCTTCATGATTTTTTTTAATTATCTGTGTTTTATTTAAAATTTAAAAATTGCGTTCTAGTTGGGACACCCGATATAACAACTAAAATTATTCCAGCTCAAAGTATTTAATAATTAAAATAATGTCTTTAATTTTTATTAATTCTCCCAATATTTCGCTACGCCGTTGTGTAGTATCGTCAGGAAATTAATATTTGTTTGGATTTTTTGTAATATTTTTGTGTGAAAAAATAATAAATTTCTCCATAACAATATCAGCTATAATAGGAGAAGCTGGAGATCCCATACGAAGCCCTTTTTGTTGTATATATATTTTATTATTATATTTGAAAAAGCTATTATCTATTATACAAAATTTCAGAATACGTAGAAAAAGATTTTTATCTATCTTTGTATATTTTTCTATCAAGTCCCATTTTTCCTTTATAATATCCAAAGCTACGTCTATTGGTATACTCAAAAATTCCTTATTTGGATACATTAGTAATAAGAAAGGGCGAACACTTATTAATAGATTGGTACCAGAAGATCACGTCTTCTGGAAGAATCATTATTTATTATTCAAACACTCGAAAAGAATTATCATTAATACAGCAAGAAATCTAATTGAGAGAATTTTGAAGATTAGTGATAAGGTATTTCATAGAAAGAATATAGAGAATATTAAAAATATTTTAATTGATAATAATTATTCGATTTAGTTGATTTGTAGATTGATAAATAAATTTAAAGAATAGAAATATTATTGAAACTAAAATTCACAAATCAGTAACTTATGTTCCTTTTTTTATCTGAAAGATTGGAAAAATCTTAAATTTATGGCAATAAGAAATATACAGTGGCCCATAAAATGTATAACACATTAGGAAAATTGTTTAGTATTAGGTTAGTTTTTTAGTTAGTTTGTTGTAATGTTATATATTATATGTACATATGTACATATCTGTATTTTTTGTTTGTATAATATTTAAAAAGTTTTGTAATTTGTAATATTTCATATGTATTTGAATTTTTTGGTTTACATAATATTTTAAATGTTGACAAAAATAATTTTTCCGCCGTTTTTAAAAAAATTTGTTTTTGAACAATTTTAACAAGGCATATCCATAAGGAATATGCATCGCGGCAACAAACACAAAAATAAAAAACACATGTATTTTGTTTTCGTATATGTATATGCCGGCATATGTCACACAATTTTTTTATTTTCTTCTTTAATTTCAATAATTTTTAAAAAACTTTTAAGCGAAAACTTTTTATTCATGGTTTAGTATTTTTTAAAACGTTTTAAACCAACTGAAATTGCGAATTATTTATTGTATAATAAAATTAAAAAAATTAAGTTTGACAACTGCAGGTAAGACTTTTAAAAAAGTTGGTAACGCTCAAGCCGAATTCATACAGGTAAAATTATCAGCACATGATGATGGGGAAACACAATGTCTAAATTTATTGAATTCTCCTTGATTCCATTTATTAATGCAGGAATGGAAAATAAGATTTTGGATTCCGAATTAAACATTTAACTTAATTGTGCTTTGTTGATGATAAATTCACCAACTTTATGTATATTTGTTGTTTTTGCACCATTTATTATATGCTTCACAAACACATATCTTTTTATACCCTTCACCTGTGGTGCACAAGGGTATATATAGCTTTGTCATTCCGTTTGTAATTTCTACAATTTTCATTTCCGACCCCATAAAGTATATATTTTCTGAAAGCTTATGAATAGAGGAGTCGATTAAGCCCTGACCGTCTGTCCGTCTGTCCGTCTGTCCGTGTGTTGGTTGAAATCAACTTTTAGAAGCAACTATATGTTCCTCAGATCTGTATATGGTATCAATCTCTTGGAAATACCCAGGAATGAATCGCTATTGAAATTCAGCACAATCGCCCCATAACTTTCTGAGATATGAGCAAAAAACCACGACCACCTCGTTTTTTTCACAATTACAACAACAACATACATACATACATACATACATACATACATACATACATACATGTAAAAAACATACCAAACAAAAAAAATTACAAAAAAAAAAATATTAAAAATAAGAAAAAAATAATAAAAAAAACTGCAAAAAAAAATTTTAAAAAAATTTAAAAAAAAATTTAAAAAAATATAAAAAAAAATAATAAAGTATAAATAATATATTAAATAAAATAAAATGTTTTTGGCTCAGCTGGGATTCGATGCCACATTTATTCTAACGTGTACGTATGCACGTATTTTATATGGGATGAATGGTGATACAAACAATTGTTATTGCATGACTTCACGTTGTGAAGGGTATATAAGATTCGGCACGGCAGAATATAGCGCTCTTACTTGTTTTTAATAAAATTTTTTGGAAATAAACATATAAAAACAACTGTTTTATCTCTGTTATACAAATTGGCCTTGACAGGAAAAATCCCCTAAAAAGTTGCTTTGTTGTATCAACTCGCCGTTGCATATACCTGTATGAATATGCCTTGGTAACGCTTATAAAATGTATATAAAAAAAAAAAACATCCAGCTGATTGGATACGAGTACCTTATGGATATGCTTTGAATTTTAATATTTTTAATTGTATTATTTGTGTTAATTGTAAAACCTTTCCCTGAAGAGTTGTAACGAAATATCGGAATAAAATAATAATAATTTTTATAAAACCAACTAAGGCATAAGCCCAAAAATAGAACTGCTTAGGTGTTTTTCATAAAGATTGCATACAGCTTCTAGGCAACCGAGAAAGTCAATATGGGTATTAAAAAAAAGAGTTTAACTATCAGAATATAATACTCTCTCCAAAAATTAAAATCCAAGATGATATCCTATAAAATGGATGATATAAATATCAAACGAAGTAATTACAGCTTGTCTAATTCGACTCTCTCAATATTGGTATAAAATGAAACTTGCAACATGTATTTGGTTTAAGATATTTTTATACCCACCACCAAAAAAAAGGTAAAAATATCTATTTTAGACTCCATAAAGTATATATTTTCTGAGTCCTGGTATAATTTTAGGACTATCTAGCAATCTCCGTCCTTCTGTCTGTTGAAAGCACGATAGAGCTCGAACATAAAAAGATAGAAAGCTCAAATTTTGCCATTTCTAATTTTCGAATACATAAGGTTTGTTTGGTATTGAAAATGTACTAAATCGGTTTATTAAGAATAAAGTTATAGCTCGTAATGCAAGAGTAGGTGAAAAAAAACAATGTCCCTCCTACATCGAAAAAATTATTCAAATCTATACATTACGAAAGAAGTTATAGATCAAAATGTACGAAAACTTATACCACACAGTGTCTTTTCGGTATATTTAAAATCTAAAACGTAATCAAACTGACAATATTAGATGTATGAAATCTCTCTGAAATCCTGCAAGCTTTGCTTTTTAATCAGAAGACTTGCAATAGCAATCCCATATCACGCTTTATCTCAAATTTATACAATTTTTCTATGAACAACGATTTTAAAAGATTTAAGGTTTAAATATAGGCATTTCCTGGGGTCACGAACGTACGTTCGTACGGTTTTGATGTACAAAAAATATAGAAAAAAAACTTTTCCTAGCTATTCGATAGCATTTTGGCAGCACTATGTTAAGTGCAAAAGATGGATTTTATCGAGTTTAAGTTTTCATAACATTAGTTATAAACATGTGGTCACGAACTTACGCAAAATAGAAGTTAACTGTGGCTGACAGTAGTGAAATGTAAAAATCTGCGAAATTTAACGGAATATTCAAAAGTTATAAATTTATTTTAAGAGCGTATTAATGTAGGTATCTATTCAGTATTTACACAATAAAATATCTCTATTGGTTTTTGTTTAATTGGCTTAAGTACCGGTCGCGAACGTACGATTTTTCCATTTGCTTTTTTTATTACTACCATGCATTTTCCCATAAATATCTTAACATTTCCTAAAGAATAAACTTAATACTCAATTTATAGTTTGTAGCAACACTTATAACAAGAAAATGTACCATTTTATTTAATATGAAATAATTAATTTTTTAAAATTTGTATGATATTTTTGTTTTTATTAAATATATGTTTTTCTTAATATATAGAGCTGTGCTTAATTTAAAGTAGTCACAGAAAATCGTATATACCCTTCACAACGTGTAGTCATGCAATAACAATTTTTTTGTATCACCATTCATCTTATATAAAATGTAAAAAACATACCAAATAAAAAAAATTACAAAAAAAAATATATTAAAAATAAAAAAAATTAAACAAAAATTTGAAAAATTTTTTATAAATTTTTTTTAAACATTTTTTTAAAAAAATTAAAAAAAAAATTAAAATATAAATAATATATTAAATAAAATAAAATTTTTTGGCTCAGCTGGAATTCGATGACACGTTTACTTTAACCAGTATGTATGTAGGTTGTTGTTGTAATTGTGAAAAAAAAACGAGGTGGTCGTGGTTTTTTGCTCATATCTCAGAAAGTTGTGGGGCGATTGTGCTGAATTTCAATAGCGATTCATTCCTGGATATTTCCAAGAGATTAATACGATATAGAGATTTGAGGAACATATAGTTGCTTCTAAAAGTTGATTTCAACCAACACACGGGCAGACGGTCAGGGCTTAATCGACTCCTCTATTCATAAGCTTTCAGAAAATATATACTTTATGGGGTTGGAAATGAAAATTGTAGAAATTACAAACGGAATGACAAAGCACACAGGTAAAGGGTATAAAAATGGATATTTTTCTTCAAATATTAATTCTGTAATGACAATTAAGCTTAAACTGACAAAAAATATTCAAGACTAGACAATATACACATAATCCTTATTATACCCTTCACCTGTGGTGCACAAGGGTATATATAGCTTTGTCATTCCGTTTGTAATTTCTACAATTTTCATTTCCGACCCCATAAAGTATATATTTTCTGAAAGCTTATGAATAGAGGAGTCGATTAAGCCCTGACCGTCTGTCCGTCTGTCCGTCTGTCCGTCTATCCGTCTGTCCGTCTGCCCGTCTGTCCGTGTGTTGGTTGAAATCAACTTTTAGAAGCAACTATATGTTCCTCAGATCTGTATATGGTATCAATCTCTTGGAAATATCCAGGAATGAATCGCTATTGAAATTCAGCACAATCGCCCCATAACTTTCTGAGATATGAGCAAAAAACCACGACCACCTCGTTTTTTTTCACAATTACAACAACAACATACATACATACATGTAAAAATCATACCAAACAAAAAAAATTACAAAAAAAAAAAAAATTAAAAATAAGAAAAAAATAATAAAAAAAACTAAAAAAAAAAATTTTAAAAAATTTAAAAAAAAAATTTAAAAAAATTTTTTAAAAATTTTTCTAAAAAAATTTTTTAAAAAAATTTAAAAAAAATATAAAAAAAATAATAAAATATAAATAATATATTAAATAAAATAAAATAAAATTTTTTTGGCTCAGCTGGGATTCGATGCCACATTTATTCTAACGTGTACGTATGCACGTATTTTATATGGGATGAATGGTGATACAAACAATTGTTATTGCATGACTACACGTTGTGAAGGGTATATAAGATTCGGCACGGCCGAATATAGCACTGTTACTTGTTTTTTTTAATATTTTACAGTGTACATGCATATGTACGGGTATATTTATGTATTTTCTTTTATATGTATTCAGGAGGCACGTGGAGTTTATGTTTATTTTTTGGCAAAAATTACTGAACTATTGGACACAGTATTCTTTGTTTTACGTAAAAATGAACGTCAAGTTACCTTTTTGCATGTATATCATCACACCGTTATGCCTATGATCTCTTGGGGAACTACCAAATACTTTCCTGGTGGACATGGTACTTTTATTGGTTTGATTAATTCCTTTGTCCACATAGTCATGTATACCTACTACTTCTTGTCAGCATTCGGACATAAAATGCAAAAATATTTGTGGTGGAAGAAGTACATCACAAATTTACAAATGGTAAGTTTTTTATTTATAAAGAACTTAATTGATTTTAATTGAACAAAACAATTAATTGTGTAAATTAACAATCTCTTCCGTAATTAGATTCAGTTCTGTGTGGTATTTATTCATCAAACACAGCTTTTATATACGGACTGCAATTTTCCACGATGGTCTGTTTGCTTCACTCTTCCAAATGCTGTCTTCTTCTATTTCCTATTTAACGACTTTTACAAAAAATCATACAAAAAGAAATGTCTCGAATATGGAAAAGAATGTGCTCTGTTTGCAAACAACAATAATGACCCATTGGTCGTAAATCGAAATAATCCAACAACTAAAACGAAGAAAGCTCTTTGACATCAATATATGTACATACATCATTATGTATGTTTGCATTCCCTAAAAAAAACTGTAAATACCTCTAAAAAATTTAATTATCATTATTTTGTAAACAAGTACAATTAAAAAATGCTCTAGTTGTATTTGTAGTATCATCATTATTTTAGTTAATTTGTTATTTTTTTAATACGTAAGACTTGTAAACATATGTATGTATGCGCATATACATATGTATTGGTACATGGTACATACAAATAAATCAATAAATGCTTTGTTTCCATATAAATTTAAAATTTTTTAAATTTTTCTTATTAAGAAAGTTCTTTTAGCAACGCCAAACAAACTTAATACATTAGCATTTCTTTAGTTCTTTCTAAACATTTTGTCATTCCGTTTGTAACACATCGAAATATCAATTTAAGACCCCATAATGTATATATGTTTTGTTGATGAATTTTTGCAATTATAGTATAATTTTGATAGAATAATAAATATTTTTAATAAATAAAAAGGGTTGTAAAATATTAAAAAAAGATTAAAAAAAACAAGTAACAGTGCTATATTCGGCCGTGCCGAATCTTATATACCCTTCACAACGTGTAATCATGCAATAACAATTGTTTGCATCACCATTCATCTCATATAAAATACGTACATACATGTAAAAAACATACCAAAAAAAAATATATTAAAATAAAATATTACAAAAAAAAAAAAAATTTAAAATAAAATTTAAAAAAAAAATTAAAAAATTTTTTTAAAAAAATTAAAAAAGAAAATAAAAAATAATAATTATATATAACTAATATATTAAATAAAATTTTTTTGGCTCAGCTGGAATTCGATGCCACGTTTACTTTAACCAGTATGTATGTATGTAGGTTGTTGTTGTAATTGTAAAAAAAACGAGGTGGTCGTGGTTTTTTGCTCATATCTCAGAAAGTTATGGGGCGATTGTGCTGAATTTCATTAGCGATTCATTCCTGGATATTTCCAAGAGATTGATACCATATACAGATCTGAGGAACATATAGTTGATTCTGAAAGTTGATTTCAACCAACACACGGACAGACGGGCAGACGGTCAGGGCTTAATCGACTCCTCTATTCATAAATATATACTTTGTGGGGTCGGAAATGAAAATTGTAGAAATTACAAACGGAATGACAAAGCTATATATACCCTTGTGCACCACAGGTGAAGGGTATAAAATTCAAAAAATATACTATATATAGCACAGCCAAATATGGTGCTCTTATTTGTTATTTTCGTTTGTAAGGTTTAGGAAAAACACCGAAGCAGTAGTATTTTTGTGCTCATAACGAAATTAATTTTAAACCGATTGTCAGTTTTTCTAAGCAGTAATTTACAAGGCTTCAGCTTGTATTATAACTTTATATAGGTATGTTTAAAATTTATTTTTGCCTATAACGTTAACCTTTTATATATATATATATAACTTTATAACTTATTATATCTAAAAATAGTAGCAACCGTCTATATATAATCCTAGGACTAAAAAATTTTGACTTTTATGGTATCCCATATTTTTTTTAAATATTTGTACCACATAACACATCCTTGAAATATGTGGGGCATTCTAAATGTTGATTTCAACCAACACACGAACAAACAAACAATCTCAATTGACTGCTTTAGCCATAAGCTTTCAGAAAATATACTTAACTAGAAAATCCCGGCGCGCGTTGCTACGCCCCTTCATGAATTTTAATCGCACTCTAAATTTTAATCAAATATCAAGTGCAAAGCTAAAAACTATAACTTTTTCTTTATGAGCGTGGCACTGCCCACTTTTCTAATTACGAAGCTGTATAGTAATGACAGCTCAATAAGTGAGCAAAGTTTCAGAAAAGTCCGTCCAGTGAAAGTATCTTAAAATTATAACTTTTTTAATGGGCCTAGCCCTGCCCACTTTTCTAATCACGAAATTATATAGTCATGACAGCTCAATATGTGTGCAAAGTTTCAGAAAAATCCGTCCAGTGCAAGTACCTCGAAATTATACCTTTTTTTATGGGCGTGGCACTGCCAACTTTTCTAATGACGAAAGTGTAAAGTCATGATAACTCAATATGTGTGCAAAGTTTCAGAAAAATCGGTCCAGTTCAAGTACCTCAAAATGATACCTTTTTTTAATGGGCGTGGCACTGCCCACTTTTCTAATGACGAAAGTGTAAAGTCATGACAGCTCAGTATGTTTGCAAAGTTTCAGAAAGATCGGTCCAGTGCAAGTAGCTAAAACTGATAATTAATTTTTTATGGGCGTGGCCCCGCCCACTTTTCTAATCACGAAATTATATGGTTGTGACAGCTTAGCATGTGTGCAAAGTTTCATAAAAATCGGTCCAGTGCAAGTACCTCAAAATTAAAACTTTTTTAGGGGCGTGGCCCCGCCCACTTTTCTTATCACGAAATTATTTAGTCATGACAGCTCGATATGTGTGCAAAGTTTCAGAAAAATCGGTCAAGTGCAAGTAGTTAAAAATGATAACTAATTTTTATGGGCGTGGCCCCGCCCACTTTTTTCCACCCATAAACACTCCCTGGTATGTGTACAACAACATACCAAAGTTTGAGCCCGATCGGTTTTACAGTTTCGGAGTCTATAGCTAACACACACACACACACACACAGAGTTTCACTTTTATATATATAGATAGAGTCGGAGATACATATTGTACAATTTACAAACGGAATGACAAACTCTTGTCAGCACAGGCTCAGCGTATAATATAACAAAACATTACAGCAGTCACCAGTGATACGTTTTGAGTTTTTTTTTTGTTTAAGTGACAAACTGCCTTAAAAAAATTGTTTTTGTTACAGTAACAAAATAAATGTTAAATTTTAATTTTTAGCGATAGTTAAAATTCTTAAAATATCAAATTATTTATTCGACAGCCTCCTTAGGCCAATTAATGTGTTGTCTTAGAATCCGAAAAATCGTCTTGAGTGAAAACTTTACGTGTGGTTCAATTTTTGATGACTTTTTTCAACATTGATGAACGAAAAGTCAGTTTTCATGGCTCTTTAGCGGTAACCTTTGACTGTAACTTTCTGACCAACAACGCTTTTAAAGAAGTACGGTTCAATGATTCCACCTGACCATTTGATAAACTAATAACTAATGCCGAAATTATCTAGCTTCATAAAAGTAGAAAATACAAAACGTACCATAAAAATTCAAAAAAGCACCTTTTTGGACGCCCACCATACCCTTTGCTATGCAAAAACTTTTTAATTTCACAGTTTCACAGAACGAGACTTGAGCCCCAGTAGTCTTGTTTCGTCAGCTGATTATTTTTTTCTTAACTTATTTTAAATTTCAACTGTCAAAGTATATAGATAAAAAACAATTTTTTTCTTCTCTCATTTATTTCAAATGTCAAACTTCATTTATAAAAAATATTAAAAAAAACAAATACTCTGCGAATTGCAATTAATTAATTATGAATTAAAAGGCGAATTTACTACTTGAAAAATATTAATACATACTTACATTGACACTGTATTCGGCAATAACAAAACACTTTATCCCGTTTTTGCAAAGTTTGATGAAGTAAAGTGGTCCATACAAATAACGTAATGCTGGGAAAAGTCCATGACCGCAAATTTTACTCCACTTGAGTCTGCGATCGTCATTTCAGACTTGGAAAAAGCTTTCACTTTCAGTTTTTTTTTTTTGCATATGCAGTATATTTTAGTTTTAAATATTTATTTCTTTACAATATGTGCCTCAAACGAACAAAACTTCTATATTCCCACTTTAATAACAAGGCACATTTATTAATGAATTAATATGCCTTGGTTTAATATAAACTTTAAAATCTTCTTTTTACACTTTTTCTAAATAAACGAACATATACATACTTCTATTTTCCCACTTACATATGTATATAATATTTAAAATCTATTTTTACACTTTGAATTTTTGCTTAATACCTAGACTGTTAAGTTTAAAACAAGCCCTCATGAGGTAAATTATCATTAATAGAAATTTTCACATTGATAGCATCATGATATTTGATATTATTAATATTATATCTTTAGAGTCTAAATAGATAGATAGAAAAGAACTTCAGTTTCGTAGCCAATTGTGAAGATATTACATTGGCACTGTATCCGGCAATAACAAAACACTTCGTCCTGTTATTACAAACATTGATGAAGTAAAGTGGTACATACAAACAAACCATTACCGCAAATTTTACTCCACTTGAGTCTGCGATCGTCATTACAGACTCGGAAAAAGTTTCCACTTTCAGTTTTTTTGCATTTGCAGTAAATTTTAATTTAATATTAATATTTTTATATTAATATTTAACATAAACGAACACAGACTTATATTTTCTCACTTATGTATAATATTTAAAATCTTTTGTTTTACACTTTGAATTTTTGCTTAATAGACTGTTAATAATAAAGAATAACAGTTTTTGACGACTGAATCCGACTTTTCACCACCACTTTATGTCTGAATTCGCCTTAGTCGAAATAAACAATAAGCAGCATGGTGGATTGAAAAGGTGACCGTATAATAGGTTCGTTCGAGTACTTTTACTGCACTTTGTAGTAAATGAGTAATTATTTAGTAAATTGAAAATTTTACTCTCAAAAAGAGAATTTGTCCAAAAAAGTACTCGAACAGACATTTGTAAAAATTCGTAAGATTGAAGCAACAGCTGATGGCAAATAAATAAAGTTTAATGGGAACTATGTACATACACACATATGTGCAAATATGTATTTATGTATGTATACCTGCGCCAGATTCAGGCAGTTCCATTCTTTCATCTGTAGACATTGTTAACTAACTTTATTTCACAAACAATTTAAATTTAATAATATTTTGCACTTTGGTTTGGATTTTCCTTTTTTTAATATTTTTTTCACAAATTGTATACGTTTTGTTTGCTTACTTTTGTTTGTTTACCTTTTGAATCATATGTTTTTTGGTTTTGCTAAATCTTACAGCAAGAAATTTCTGTTGTAAAAATTTGCAAATACTCAGTCAAGAACTGTCACTTTTCGCTCTCTATTTGTGCTCTCATTTACTACAAATTTGTGTAAACGAACGCAATTTCGTAAAATGCAGTAAAAATTTGTACAAATTCGTACAAATTTGTGAGTTCTCGAACGAACCTAATATCAACTGATTCATTTTTTTTTTATTTTGTTGAGTACTTAATTGTCACATAAATTCGCCTTTGTTTACATTTTTTTGATTTGAAAAAATAAAAGTTAAAAAAACAAATTAAGTAAAAGAAAACAAATATTGAAAAAATATCGAACTTAAAAAATATCAATAGATTCTTAAATGGATAACGACTAGAAGTTCTCACCATATGCATTATCTGCATATGCGTTAAAACATCATTTATTTAAGAGGTACTGGAAAAATATAAACAATGTAATTTATTCTTGGTATATGAAAACTTTTAATGTATTATCGTTGTGTGTCGATTGAGGTAGAAAAAAACAGTGAACGATAGACTATAGATCTTCAAATGGTTGAATATATTAATATATTTGAGGTGCCCGAAGATAGGCATTGCAAGCTACGGAAGATAAAAAACAGCAATTTGAACCCGTTATTATATTTCCTTTTAATGCCACTGATTTCTTATTTAATTATTCTTTTATTTCAACAGGATAACTGTCCACATCCCATATATGGGCTGTTTGCAGAAAGCACCAGCAGTGCACAGTCCATATGTGGGCTGTTTGGGTATGCAATTTAAAACAGTTTTAGAATTGTAGACGTGTAAAGAACATATTTTATTTGGCTTGCACTTCACAAGACAGATCATAAAAATAAAATACCCTCGGACATGGGGAAACTATCATAGTTTTAACCCCAAATGCACCTATTTTGCACAAAAAAAAAATGGACGTGTTGGGCACATCTCAGTGACTATCTTGAACAGTCAGTCAAAGTAATAAAACATTAACTTTATACAAAAATCTTATTTATACTTATATTTAAATACGTTATATAAATACATATGAACATATATAAAATAACCGAAGTATAAGATGGACTCTTCTGGTAAAGAGATGCGCCTGATTAATTTATCATAGGGTTTTCCAAAATGTGTAGAGGCGTTTTATTTTAAAAAGGATTAAGATTTCGTTTTGTCAGTTAAAAGCAAAATATAAGAGATGTGTTCATTAATGTTTTATTGCACGAGTTTTGTTCGAATTTTGTAAGTTTTTTACACAGAAAGGATTTTAGTTACGTAATTTATTAAAATTTCACGAGATTTTCTAGTCCATCTTTTAAACACTTTGCAACTATAACTTGATTTATCAACCTGTAATTTACCTTCAATAAAATCATCTATATCTGTGTTATTTTAAGTTTTTCTTTAGAAATAAATTACCATTTTATTTTGTTAAGTTTCATTTTTTTTGTAGAGCTATTGTTTCTGTCTTGTGTGTTCTTGCTAGATCCAGTAGATAATAGAATAATAGAAGCTATCGGAAATTGGGTTTCCAAACAATAAACAACAACAAAGAATCAACTTCTTCTTAATGTAACTTACAGCTGTTGGCTTGAATTTCGTTTCAAAATTTCGAAATAAATACATAAATTAAACAAAAGATAATAAAGAATAAATATTTCAATAAACAAGGTATTTTGTTTATAGTTGTCAAAAATTAACAAAGGCGAGTTTCAATTCGCCTTGATACTGACATTTTACGTACTCAAAAACACTAACAAAATGCCTGTTGTATGCAGTCACCTGATTGATTCGCCTTGGTCTCCATTATTATATTATATGAAGTTTGACATTGATGAGACAGCGATATCAGTCGATGCGCGTACCTTGTTAAGTGTAACCTGTAATTAACATTTCCTGTACTTTTTTTTATAAGTAGTTTGACAGTTAACAAACAAACATATTAAAGAAAAAATAAACAGCTGAGCGATTAGACTTACATTGCATATATGTACTCTGTTATTTTATTTTTTTCTTTGTGGACAAAAATTTAATTGAAATGTGGTTATTTTTTTTAAATGCTTAAAGTATAAGTAATAATAGAATTACATTTTTAATGACAATAAACTGTGCAAAAAAAAATTATAATTGTTTGAAAGGGGACTTTACATTCCTTTGAATATATACCTTCTTACATAGTTCATACTACATACATACTAAAAATTGTATTAAAAAAATTAAAACTAAGGTGTTTTTTCAATCCAAGCGAGAGCTAGTGGATATTTTACGTGTTACAATAAAAATTTATTCACGTTTTTTACGTGAAGTGATAAATAAAAAATATATATATTCTGGAAGTCCAGGCAGAACTGCATAATAGATTGTAAAAAACGGCACAAAATACATTATAAATATCGTGTAAACTTCTTATACGAATGCATATACATATGTATGTACTTACATATTTTTATAAAATTAATAACGAATTAAATTACATACTCTAAAAACACTATAGCTCAGAGTGAAGTTTTATTCTACTTTTTAAAAAAGTAACACTATGACTGAAATAGGTTGTAAGCATTTGCAATCATTTGTAAAGGAACATAGTTTAGACACTTATAGAATAATAGATGCCTACTTTTCGGCCTGTATAAATAGAGACGCCAGAGAGAAAAAGGTCAGGATTCCAATTAAATTAAAAGGTTGAAAAACAAAAATATTTTATTTTAGGCTTTAACATGTTGCTGCTTTGAATGTGGCAGCTTTGGTATTCAACTATTTGCCTGTCTTCATTGCATATATTTTGGTTGTCGAGGTACTCATATAACTTCACATTTGCGTGCAAAGAAACATTCAATAGCTTTAGAACTTTCTCACGGCACATTATTTTGCTGTTCCTGCCGGGATTTTATATACGATTCAAGAAGTCGAGAAGTAGCATCAATTAACAGAAAATTAGAGTCAAAAGATCTGCAAAAAAGTCTTAGTTGGACACCTTGGATACCAACACCAAAAGAAACTAATCTGATGCTTGCGAATCCGAAACGTAGATATGTTAGAGCAAACGAAACCGTGGGGTTAAGAGGTCTTATCAACTTGGGATCCACATGCTTTATGAATTGCATCGTTCAGGTAAAATTTTATTAGTTTACAGGCATATTGAGCAAAATTATTTAAACTCGCTTTATAAAGGTTTGTATACCCTTCACACAGTGAAAAAAGGTGTATATAGGTTTGTCATTTCGTGTGAAATTTCTACAATTGTCATTTCCGACCCCATAAAGTATATATTTTCTGAAATCTTATGAATAGGGGAGTCGATTAAGCTCTGTCAGTCTGTCCGTGTGTATGTTGAAATCAACTTTTTGAAGCCCCCCGACATCGCTTGGACCCGGGTGAGTTACTAAAATATCAGAAATATTCGGGAGTAGATCGGTATTGAAAATCAGAAACATCGGTACATAAACAACTGAGATATGAGCAAAAACCCACGACCACCTCGATTTTTTTTCACAAAAACAACATTACAACAACAACATACATACCTACAAACCTGTATACTGGTTAGGGAAAACATGTCATCTAATCCCAGCTGAGCCAAAAAAATTTTTTTTTTAATTTTTTTTATATTTTTTTTTTATTTTTTATTTAATATAATATTTATAATTTTATTATTTTTTTTTGTTTTATATTTATTATGTACATTTTAATTTTTTTTTTAACTTTATATTTATAATATTAGAATGGGATGTTTTTATATATGTATGTTTTTTATATGTATGTACGTATTTCATATGGGATGAATGGTGGTACAAACTACTGTTATTGCATGACTACACGTTGTGTAGGGTATATAAGATTCGGCACGGCCGAATATAGCGCTCTTACTTGTTTTATATTTGTTTGTCTATAATCGATCGACATGTTAAGTTACATATTTATAAGTATGTTAAATTATTACTAGTGAAATAGCTTTTGTGTGTCAACCAAAATGAAAAAAGTTATTATTTTACGTTAGTCAGTCACACTTTTAAAAAAAGTTTGTAACGCTCAGGGTACACTAACACTATGGTAACGCTTATAAATCTATATATCATAAAATCCATGTCACGCACTGTTACAGAGTGCGAATAATTGCAACTAATTTTGTTAAAAAAATATCTTTTGTTAAAGCAGATTTGCCGCTATTATTATTTAATTTTATGCTCTTTCAAAAATTTATAAAGCACTTATTAATAGGTTTTCTAATTTCGTTAGTATAAATCAAAATGTATCGTACGCACATGTTACAAAATTTACCTTTTGAACATTTTATGTCAGTTTCTATCAAAAATTTCTGCGAATTTACTTCAGATAAAAATTCATATTTTTAACAGCTAAAAGAAGCAATCTTAGATTATACGAAAAGTTATATTATCTGAAAAAATATATATATATTCATCTTTTACTAATTTTTAACATCGTCACGCACATGTGTGACGGATGACTTTTCTGTGGAATTCGTGATATATAAAAGTGAAACTCTGTGTGTGTGTGTGTGTGTTAGCTATAGACTCCGAAACTGTAAAACCGATCGGGCTCAAACTTTGGTAAGTTGTTGTACACATACCAGGGAGTGTTTATGGGTGAAAAAAGTGGGCGTAGCCACGCCCATAAAAAATTAGTTATCAGTTTTAGCTACTTGCACTTGACCGATTTTTCTGAAACTTTGCACACATATCGAGCTGTCATGACTAAATAATTTCGTGATAAGAAAAGTGGGCGGGGCCACGCCCCTAAAAAAGTTTTAATTTTGAGGTACTTGCACTGGACCGATTTTTCTGAAACTTTGCACACATATTGAGTTGTCATGACTATACAGTTTCGTATTTAGAAAAGTGGGCAGTGCCACGCCCATAAAAAAAGGTATCATTTTGAGGTACTTACACTGGACCGATTTTTCTGAAACTTTGCACACTTATTGAGCTGTCATGACTATACAGTTTTGTAATTAGAAAAGTGGGCAGTGCCACGCTTATAAAGAAAAAGTTATAGTTTTTAGCCTTGCACTTGATATTCGATTAAAATTTAGAATGCGATTAAAATTCATGAAGGGGCGTAGCAACGCGCTTCGGGATTGGCTAGTTGTATATAAAAAAAAGAGTCAGCTTTTTCTTTTGTAAACTTCCTGTTTGCAAAAACCACAAAAAATGAGTATGGTAAGGAGACCTAGGGACCAACGGAATGTGGAGTTTTTTGAAATCAGCTTATTGTAGAGTTTTCGCCGCAATTCTGTCAAAACAGGCGTGGCTATGTGACAAGTTGCCTTGTTGAAATCACACAGGAGAGAAAAACTCTTTCTGCAACTGATCAACAACCTTCTAACGCAAAGTGGATGCAATTGCATATAATTTACGACAATTTTGTTTGTTAACAATGCCGTTTAAAAAAAATGGTCCGCGTCAGACATACAAAAATGCAGTTCAAGATGCGATAGTTTCCAGAGTTCGAACTGAGGGATCTCGATGATAAGGCTTTTTGCGATTGTAACACGTTTGGCAAAATGATGAGTTATCATTAAAGTTCATCTGCTAGGATGAGTGCCGTCAAATGTGCACTTATATTCTCTTTGCACGAAAATTACGGACAATAAAGCGTGGAAGCGCTACACTATCCAAATGCTTCTTTCATTGTCCCAATTCTCAATTTTCGTTAAATCTAAAAATTAATCTATAAAATAAAAATGGAACAAGTTGGTTACACTGATAAAAGTTATTACGTTTTTTTGGTGGAAGCTTTCATCAGCCACCCTGTATATTCCTATAATTATGATATTTTTCACCAAAATTCTGAACATAACTAGACAATTGTTATCTTTTAAAAGCTTTTGAATGCACAGTTCTGGTCAAAATAACAGCACCTGTCATAATTATATTATGCGAAAAACTAATCAAGATTGAAGACGAACTTTTTTAAAATAAATGTTATGAAGAGCATTTACATATTATGTATCTGTTCTTTATAAGCTTTTGGAAATAAAAATAAATACGACGTGGGATTACACCTATGTACATGACGGTGAAGGGTATTATCAAATTCGGCACAGCCGCATATAGCACTCTTGTTTTCAACAAAGTTGTATTTTTACGGAATCTGAAGAGTGTAATTTGCTACTCAGAAGTAGTTTAAAAAACAAGTAAGAGTGCTGTATTCAGCCGTGCCGAATATAATCCCACATCGTATCTTAACCTATATTTCATGGTATACGCCATTTTGTCTTATTGTTTCCGGCGCCATCCTTGATTTTGAATTTTTACGTAGTTAACTGTATTCTACTAGTCAAGCCCTTTAATTTAAAACCCATATTGATGGGGTTAAAGAAATTTGATCCGCGCTTTTGTTTAAGACGCCATCTTTGTTTTTATATATTTTAATAATTTACTGTATTCTACTGGTGAAGCGCTTTCATTTGATACAAATAATGAGGGCGTAGTTTTTACATTTTTAAATACCAGATATGACTCATATAAAAATTTATTGTCCGCCATTTTGCGGTGGCGGCCAACATGAATTTTAATTTTTTGAGCTAGTCGATTCCTTTCAGATGATACCAATATTGACTCTCTCGGTTGTCAAGAAGCTGAAAAATTTTGATTTTCGTTTGTTAATTTTTGGAATATATATTTAAAAAAAAAAATTCCCTATAACTTTACCGATTAGAGCACGCTTTATCTAAAATTTTTCACGAATATCTTTAGAGGCATAGTATATCTAGAAATAGTAGCAAAGGTACCTATAAATTATTCTATAGATAAAAAATTTTAATGTTTATGGTTAAATATGGGGAAAAAACAGAGGCATTCGTGTTTATTTACTCATATCTCAGAAAGTTATGGGGCGATTGTACTGAATTTCAATAGCAATACATTCCCGGATATTTCCAAAAGATTGATACCATCCACAGATCTGAGGAGCTTATGGTTGCTTCTAAAAGTTGACACGGACAGACGGTCGATAATCGAATCCTCTATTCATAAGCTTTCAGAAAATATATACTTTATGGGGTCGGAAATGAAAATTGTAGAAAATACAAACGGAATGGCAAAGCTGTATATACCCTGGTGCACCACAGGTGAAATAATATAATTAATAGTATAAGTTTTGTGTGAGAATGTCAACCCCTACTTTTAAAATTATATAATAAATGTTTGAATTCAACTCAGATAATCCATTACAGACTTAGTTTTTTAAATGTTTGTCCATACAAAAATATTATAAATTAAGGATAAAGCGTTATATGCGAAATTTCATCACCATACATCTGATTCTGTTGGTGTTATGAGCTTTTAAATTATATTAAGAGTAGATTATGTGAGAAGTGGGCGTTAAAGTAGGCGTACCAATGTTGTTTCTGCTGATAAATTAAACTTAAATATATTCAATACAAAGTTTCTTATACTTTTAAAACCATTGTTCATAGAGAAATTATACGAATTTGAGATAAAGAGTTATTTGAAAGGTGGGCGTAAAAGTGGGCGTGTCACTTTAATATTTTGGACTTATACTTATATTGAAGAGAAATGTATAATGGCAAAATTTCATTCATCATCATACATCTAATTCTGTCGGTTTTATGAGCTTTTTAATTTTTTTTAACAGTAAATTATATGAGAAATGGGCGTAGAAGAAGTCGGGGCAAAGTAAACTCTACTGATAAAATCAAATAAAATATTTCAATGAAGAGTTTTATTTTTCCAAAATCTTTGTCCATACAGAAATTTTATGAGCTTTAGATAAAGCGTTATATGGGAACTGGCCGTTAATATGGGCGTGTCACCTTATTTTTCTGTTATTGCAATTCTTTTGATCAAAGTGCAATTTATTCAAAATTTCACAATCATACATATAAATTTGTCAGTTTTATTACGTTTTTAATTTTAAATACACCAAAAAAGACACTGTGCTGTATGCATTTTGATCTATAACTTCTTTTGTATTGTATAGATTTGAGCAATTTAAGGGAAAGATATTTTTATACACTTCACACAAAAGTGAAAAAGAATATATATAGGTTTGTCATTCCGTCTAAAATTTCTACAATTTTATTTTCCTACCCATAAAGTATTTATTTTCTGAATGCTTATTAGGAAAAGAGTAATAGCGCTTAATGAAAGAGTAGGTCGAAAAAACCGTGCCCTTCGAACATCGAATAAAATGCAATTGTGTCCAAACGCATTAACGTACAGTCACGAAACTTCGAATATATATTTCTCGAGTAAAAACAATATTTCTCCCCAGAAATCTATGCATTAGGAAAGGAGTTATAGATCAAAATGTACGAAAATTTTTACCGCGCAGTGTATTTTTCAGTATATTCAAAATTTAAAACCTTGCACACTTTGTTTTTTGGTGAGGGGCTTTGTTTAGATAGAAAATCAATATGACACGCCCACTTTTACGTCCACCTCCCATATAACGTTTTACCTAAAATTCATATAATTTCTCAATGAATAACGATTTTGGAATAATAAAGGACTATATTGAAATATCTAAGTTGTATTTATTAGCAGAAATAACTTTGACACGCCTACTATAACGCCCACTTTTCGCGTTATCTACCGTTAATGAATTTTAAAAGCTCATAAAACCGATAAAATTCCAGGTATGATGATTAAATTTGCTACATATATCCTTCTAGTCAATATCATTGTTATGTCAGAAAATTTAGGTGACACGCCCATTTTAACGCCTACCTCCTATATAACGGTTTATCTTAAATTCATATAATTTCTCTATGGACAAAGTTTTTGGAAGAATAAAGGATTACATTGAAATATCTAAGTTGGATTTATTAGCAGAAACTTTATTGACACGCCTACTTTAACGCTCAGTTTAACTGAAAGACTAAATTTACGAAACATTTTACTAGCATATCGAAGTTATAAAGAGAGGTAAAATTTTAAGGGCCGATGTTGATTTTGAATAAAACACAAATTATTTAAGAAATTATTACCATTTATTTTTATTATGACAATTTTTGTATAGTTCAATTATATATGGAACAAAATATCTGCCAAATGGCCCCCCAACCTCGGCGCCACACCTCTATCCGATGGTCCAAATTTTCAATGACAATGTTGATTCTCAGTTGTTGGGCACGATGATGAGTCGAGGTTGACTGCTCTTTTGCCAGACTATCACGAGAAACAGTAATGGTTCCCATTTAACGAACGAAGAAAGCAATCACAGATGTTCTCACATTTTATACAGACCTGTTTTGCAGAAATTTAAATATTTTTTACAATTCTCCCGATTGTGGACGAATTTGAACAATTATGTTGACCAAAAGAATCACGAAGTGCACAAAATGCATTTTGATTTCAACTAGGGTTGCCATATTTGAAAAGTGAAAAATAAGTACATTGAGGGGGGAAAATCAGTACTTTAAAAAAAACAGTACAATTTTTTATTTATTGATAACATACATAACTTTTACTTCAATACATCATATTTTTATTTAAAAAAAGTTAATAAGAAACATAAAAACATGTAAAAACTATGAGAACATAACGGTGACTTAACTTTTAATTCAATACATCACATATGTTTTAAAAATAAGTAAAAAAATAACATAAAACACATATACAAAACTATGAGAACGTAACAAAAAATATTGCATTTGTTTCAAAATGCAATACATATATAGATCGAGTCGAACTACAAATAGTATCTTATGTTACTAACGTGGTCTAAAACACAAATTAAACGTCGTTTTTCGATATAATTATATTGATATTAGTTTGAATAAACGAATTACCAATGCTTTAACATTTTTGACTGTATTTCAGAACTATGCACTATCTTTTCAAACTTAATTTTGAAAATGATCTAATGAATTTCAAAAGTTATTAATTAAATTTTAAAAATAGTTAATAGAATTTCGAAATTGGTAATTGATTTTCAAAACCTATGAGTTGAGTTTTGAAATTATCTATAATATGTAAATTTAATTGATTTGTTTCTTCAAATTACAATAATATTCCATTAATACTTTTGGAATACTATTTATAACTTAAAAAATATCAATTGTAATTGACAAATTATCAATTTTTAAGTAGACTTAGGGCCATTATTACAACTTGCCGTTAGCTAAAGGCAGGATTTTGTTTGGCAGATAAATGGCTTTGCATTATAAACCCTTAATTTATTATTTTTTTATTCATTAAATATTATTAAAATTAATAATAACAATAAAAAAATGGAAGTTATAATAATGCAAAGCTATTTATCGAACAGACAAAATCCTACCTTTAACTAAAGGCAAGTTGTAATAATGGCACTTAATCTATAATGCATAGAAATTGTTATTGTACTTAAAATCAATATTTAACAATATTTAAGAAAATAATATTTAGGCTTTACAAAAAGAAAATATTTCTTGTTAAAGTCGACTATAATATTATTTTTAATAATTTTTTTGAAATTTATTTTAAATTTTTATGAACAATAAAGTAAAGTCTACTTTAAAATTTAATTTGTCAATTACATGTGATTTTTTTTAGTTTATATATAGTAATCCAAAAGTATGATTTAAATATTGTTTTAAAAAAATTCTAAAAAAAATCAATTGAATTTTTAAAATGAATACATTTGATAATTTTTAAAATTCAATAAATAACACTGCTCTGCAAAAAATCATTTTTTGTCTTCCCATTTAATAAAACTATGTGGACTTTATGGATTTTGATGCGCTGGTTTTTTTCCATCAGATCGGGATTTTTTTTATGGACGTGGCAAATTTTCCCCCCTAAATTAGTCAGGTACGGAGACATATTTCATCCTAACTCGAGAACCAGTCATCCGATTTTCAAAAGTAAAACACCAAAAAACGTGTAACAAAATTGTATTTATTTTCGTGCAAAATTCGTAATATTTTTCAATTTAAAAATAGAATTAAAAAATATAAAGCAAATATTCAACATTTTAAACTTTTTTCTGAGAGCTACTTATCTTGGAAATAAAAAAAAGCCATAAACAATAAAAATCGGTTAAAAAATGTAGATTTTATTGTCAATTTACCGCAGGTACCCAATATTGTAATGCAACCAGCCTTACATATGATATATGTAACATTTCGTTAAGTGAGCAGGTAATGGAACTGAAGTACAACGGTATTTTGCATGGTTTTTGGAATTAAAAACAAGTAACAGTGCTATATTCGGCCGTGCCGAATCTTATATACCCTTCACAACGTGTAGTCATGCAATAACAATTGTTTGTATAACCATTCATCTCATATAAAATACGTACATACATATGTATATACTGGTTAGACTAAATGTGGCATCGAATTCCAGTTGATCCAAAAAAATTTTATCTTATTTTATTTTAGATATTATTTATATTTTATTATTTTTTTTTATATTTTTTTTTTTAATTTTTTTAAAAAATTTTTTGAAATTTTTTTTTAATTTTTTTTTGTAATTTTTTGTATTATTTTTTTTTATTTTTAATATATTTTTTTTTTGTAATTTTTTTTTTTTGCATGTTTTTTGCATGTATGTATGTATGTTGTTGTTGTAATTGTGTAAAAAAACGAGGTGGTCGTGGTTTTTTGCTCATGTCTCAGAAAGTTATGGGGCGATTGTGCTGAATTTCAATAGCGATTCATTCCTGGATATTTCCAAGAGATTGATACCATATACAGATCTGAGGAACATATAGTTGCTTCTAAAAGTTGATTTCAACCAACACACGGACAGACGGGCAGACGGACAGACGGTCAGGGCTTAATCGACTCCTCTATTCATAAGCTTTCAGAAAATATATACTTTATGGGGTCGGAAATGAAAATTGTAGAAATTACAAACGGAATGACAAAGCTATATATACCCTTGTGCACCACAGGTGAAGGGTATAATTATAACATAGTGGGCCAATTCAAAGTAGACTCTCATATTGTACTATGTCATATAATTCATATTAATATGACTAGTGACTTTGAACACCTTTTGTTAACAAATTATGTATTTAATACAAGAAAGAAGACAAAGAGATGACGCTGTTAAAAATTGTATGTATACAGGAAAGATGAAAATAGAAAATATTCTCTGAGAGGTGAGAAGCGAAGAAATTCTCTCTGAGAGACAGTATGGTTAAAAGTATAACATAAACAATTTCTTATACATAGGAAACAAATGTGTAAAGTCTTATTACTTTCTTTGTATGGAAATTACTAACAAAAATTTTATGCGTGCATAAAATAATATGAAATAGTACAAATATGACTGATATGCAACCACTTTGAATTGGCCCAGTATTTTTCAATTACCTGTGATTTCAAATTAAGAACATTAGGGTAGATTCTAGTATTTATTGTATATATAGAAGCTAATGGGCAATAAGTAAGTCACTTTTAATTTGAATATCGTGCGGTTAAAATCGGCAACAGTAAATAGATCTTATAGTGTACTTTGTTATTGTGTAAAGAAATAAAGCAATTAAAGAATCCACAAACGCTTTCATATTACAAAATGTCGAGGATTTGTAACAAATCTCCAAATTTATTTTGTTACGTTTGTGGCAATCTAACTTTAAGTTCTCAACGGGAGACAATATCTTTCAAGATTAAAAATGCTTATCGCCGTTTTTTGGGTTTCCTATCGATGATAAGGATAAAAATTAGCTGCCTTAAATATGTTGTAGTAGCTGTGCAAGTTCTTTAAGAGGTTGTGTGAAAGTAAGTCATAAGTCTTTGCCGTTTATGAAGCCAGCGATTTGGAGTGAACCACAAAATCATCAAAATGATTGCTACTTTTGCCATACTAAAACACGTGGGTTTACGAAAAAAACAAAAATTAAAGTTACATATTCAAATACTTCATCCGTCAAACGACCAGTTTTCCAGTTTACAAGTAAATTTTTACCTCCATTGCCTCCTACAGACGATGAAGAAGATGGGCTTTCTGCAGCAACTCAATCCACTTACGCCAGCATGGGTGTTTCTTCGCATTCATTTGGAAGTCCAACGAGTACACCTTATTTTCCGAATTAAACTGATATGAATAACTTAGTTCGTAAATTATGGCTTTTAAAAAAACAAGTCTGAGCTTCTTGCATCCCAATGAAAAGAATGGAGTTTGCTGCAAACGGACGTTAACGTCTCGTACTTTCGAAATAAAGAACAACCTTTTTTGATATATTTCAGCAAAGAGGAAGGTTTGATATTTTGCGATAACGCTGATGGACTTTTGCGACAACTGTGTTTTAGTCATAAATCTGAGGATTGGCGGCTTTTTATTGATTCATACAAGATAATGCTCGGCGCACAATTGGGACGAACGACGAATTTCGCCCAACACGACGAACTCTTCGGTAAAAATTCGTCGTGTGAAGCACAACAACGACGAAAAAGTAACATCTTTTATAGTTGATAAAATTGTTTAGTGTTTGTGCAAAGAAAAAACAAAAATAATCGAAGAATTTAATTTTTTGTGAAACTCAACCAAACAATAAATATAATTTCTGTAATAATAAAAACTTGTTTACGTATAAGAAAACGTTTGCAAAGAATGTCATGGGTACGTGCATTAAACAATAATAAAAATTTTGTTTATGTATAACAGATAATAGTGTGACCATATGAAAAAAATATCACTTAATAAACTTAAACATTTGCAAAAACACAAATTACTTATTTTAAATGTTTTAAAATAAAAAATAAAACAATTATTAAAGTAAAAACTAACTTTATTTTCTTAAAAAGTTGAGAAGTAAACCCAAATTTAATAAAAAATGTTCACCTTGTATCAATTTGTTCGTTGTTCGCCGGCGTAAAGGTGAATTCACCCATTTGTTCTGAACAAAATTTTTTCCGGAGAATAACATTTTTTACTGAGAGTTTTCTGCAGAACGATTCACCCATTTAAGAAAATTTGTCCGAATAAACAAAGCTGCCATATAATATAAAAATGCAAACAGTTGTACAAAGTGGCAGCACCGCTAGCAAACTATGTAAATAAATACAAACGTTAATTATTTCATTAAAATATATGTGAAGAAAATGTTGGATAGAAGAAAACTAAAATTATTATTTTTAATTGAAGTGCATAAAGTTAATTTGTTTGCAAAAGAAATTTATAAAAAAAAAATCGAAAATAAAATGAGTCGCAGTGAGAAAACCCCTGTTTTAAATAATTACACTGTGCTAGTTGAAAAAACAGACAAGCCGGGCACCTAGCGTTTTAACATAATTCGTGTACGCTAAATCCAGTGGTGCCCTCGGTTTTTTAAGATTGGCTCTGGTTTTCGAGATATACCGTTATTTCGAAAATGGAGGAGGTTGCACCACATATGTTCGCGTAACTCAAAAACGCTTTAGCTTATTCCAAAAACTTAAAAAACCGAAATTCCGCAATAAAATAAAAAAGTAAAACTTCTTTCTAGTATCCGTAGTCGTTTTAGAAAAATAATTTTTTTTTTGAAAAAAAAATTAATTTTTTTATCAAAATTTCGAAATTTTTGTTCTTTAAAAATTCATAAAAAAATTAAAAAATGCAGCTAGGCTTCTAATTTTTTGCAAACATATAAAAAACAAAGCTGCTAACAAAACAAGCCATAAATGATTAAAATCTGTTAGCAACTTTTGATTTTATTCACAAAAGTCGACAAATTTTAATTAATTTAAGAATTTCATAAAACGCAATATTTGTATGGGAGCCCCCCTAAGGGATGGTGATAAAGGGAAAGTATAATTTAAGAAAATGTTAAGAACAAAAAACAATGAAGGTCGGTCATACATTTTATCCCCCTAGGAGTGAATCCTAGGCCTTAGAAACAAATGTTGGGAATGAAAAATAAAGTTGCGCTGGTCATACATTTGGCCCGTTTAGGGGTATCTCAGGCGCTGCAGGTGCAAAATTTAAGGCTAGGGTTCTACGCGTATAAAAAAATTTTAAATTAGTGACATGTAGCAAAACTGCTTTTAAGCTACTTTTGAAAGAATCAATGAATAAGCGCCAATCTCCAGGGTTACATTCATTTTGCATTGTACAACGGTATTTGGCATGGTTCTTGGAATTAAAAATTAAAACATAGTATTTTTGAATTACCTGTGATTTCAAGTTATTGGCAATAAAATCTACACCTGGAAACGGTAGAAATATTATTCGTCCTGGCTTTTTTTTTTACAAAACATGCGACTAGTACTTTGATTAAAACAATTACAGTATAAATAAGAGTTCCTCAACCCCTTCACTGTCATATGGAAAGTGCTTGCGAAAGTGATTAGTGAAGTTTAAAGCCTTTGACAGTCTTGTATCTAATCAGTTATATTGAAATATCTAAGATGAAGGCGTGTAAAAAGTTTAATTACTTTTGTTATGTGTGTGGGAAATATAAAATTATGCCAAGTCGCCGTAAAATCACTACTGAAACAAGTACCTTGTATGAATCATATTTTTCTTTAAGGGTTATATATGGTAAAAGTTGGACACCATCAATAGTGTGTACACACTGCATTTACCATTTAAATAAGTGGGAAAAAATGGAGACGCCATGCCATTTGGTGTTCCAATGATTTGGAGAGATCCCATAGTTCATGTTGAAGATGAGTGTTATGCGTGCATAAATTATACAGCGGGTATAAACAGAAGAAAAATGACTTATATGTCTTATAGTGAAACAGCATATGCTCGATTTCCGCTGCCACATTCTGATGAAATTACTGTTCCGGGTAGCCATATACCAACAGAACATATTCCCTCAATAATTCATTCTGTTGAAGCGGATAGACCAGCTACTTCAATGTATCAACCGTCATGCATCACGGTTCCATGCAGTCACAATGAAATCACGCAAGATCGTCTGGATATAATGGTACGGCGTCTAAAATTATCTCAAAGACAGAGCATTCTCTTGGCAAAAGAGTTAAAACGAGCTAATATTTTAGCACCAGGTATACAAACATACGGGGCTATCAATCGCCATAGACGATTTACGACTTTTTTTAAATCTATTGAAATTAATTCTATTGCGTATTGTACTGACATCCGCGGATTGGTTTTAACAATGCAAAATGAATATAATCCTGGAGATTGGCGCTTATTCATTGATTCTTCCAAAAGTAGCTTAAAAGCAGTTTTGCTACATGTCACTAATTTAAAAATTCCTATTCCGATAGCACTTAGCACAAATACTAAAGAGACATACGCATCAATGAAAAAAATAATACAGTTAATTAAATATGAAGACCACAAGTGGAAAATATGCGCAGATTTAAAAGTGGTAGCTCTTTTAAGAGGCATGCAATTGGGTATACTAAAAATATGTGCTTCATGTGCTTATGGAATACGCGTTTCGATGGCGACCAGTACAATACACGGGATTGGGCTTTACGTGAGGAAAGCAGATTGCATAGAAACAATGTTATTGAATTACCACTTGTGTCGATGGAAAAGATTTTGCTTCCTCCACTCCACATCAAACTGGGTATTGTAAAAAATTTTATAAAAGCATTGAGCCCAGATGGTGTTGCTTTTACCGAATTGCACCGAATTTTTCCACGATTAAGCGGCATGAAATAAAAGAAGGTATGAACTCTAACTACTTTATTAAATTAGATTTATATTTCATTTCATAATGATTCTATTTTACAGGAATTCTTAATGGACCGGACATTCGCCGTCTTATGAAGGACCATCAATTTGAGGTTGCATTGAATGATATCGAGCTATTGGCCTGGAATTGTGTGAAATCAGTAATAGAAAATGTATTAGGAAATCATCGGTCTGAAAACTGGCGAATTTTAATCAAAAATATGCTAACCGCATTTAAAAACTTAAACGTTAGAATGTCATTGAAAATACATTTTTTGCATTGCCATGCCGAAAAATTTAATGAACAATCACCAGCCGAGGCTGATGAACATGGCGAGAGATTTCACCAAGTAACAGCCAGGCTCGAACACTGGTATAGCGGCAAACAACTTGATTCGTTATTAGGGGATATTTGTTGGAATCTGCAGGAGGAAGAAAAATAAATTTCTAAATAAAAACTACTTAACAACAAAAAATTTTTGTTTGGTTATATAAAAAATTCAAAAATTTCATCTTTTCTGAAAAAATCAAAAGTTGTAGACAGACTTTAATCACAAATAGCTTATTTTGCACCTGCGCAACTTTATTTTTCATTCCCATCATTTGTTTCTAAGGCCTAGGATTCACTCCTAGGGGGATAAAATGTATGACCGACCTCCAATGTTTTTTGTTCTTAACATTTTCTTAAATTATACTTTCCCTTTATCACCATCCCTTAGGGGGGCTCCCATACAAATATTGCGTTTTATGAAATTCTTAAATTAATTAAAATTTGTCGACTTTTGTGAATAAAATCAAAAGTTGCTAACAGATTTTAATCATTCATGGCTTGTTTTGTTAGCAGCTTTGTTTTTTATATGTTTGCAAAAAATTAGAAGCCTAGCTGCATTTAATTTAATTTAATAATTTAATTTTTTATGAATTTTTAAAGAACAAAAATTTCGAAATTTTGATAAAAAAATTAATTTTTTTTTCAAAAAAAAAAATATTTTTCTAAAACGACTACGGATACTAGAAAGAAGTTTTATTGCGGAATTTCGGTTTTTTAAGTTTTTGGAATAAGCTAAAGCGTTTTTGAGTTACGCGAACATATGTGGTGCAACCTCCTCCATTTTCGAAATAACGGTATATCTCGAAAACCAGAGCCAATCTTAAAAAACCGAGGGCACCACTGGATTTAGCGTACCTGAATTATGTTAAAACGCTAGGTGCCCAGCTTGTCACGAAAAAAAAGTGTCAATTTCATGCACAGTGTTATTTTTGTATGCACTACTGATAATGTCATACAAACATTCTCTTCCTGTTTTTTTTAATTCTTCTATTAATTTTTGCAATATTTTCATTAAATTCCATTTTAATTGTTAATTTTCGGCAAAAACAATTTTTGTATAATAAATGTACTGACACTGTGTGATGTGGCAACCAAATTCAATTTTCATGTAAATTCATTAAATTCCATTTTAATTGTTAATTTTCGGCAAAAACAATTTTTGTATAATAAATGTACTGACACTGTGTGATGTGGCAACCAAATTCAATTTTCATGTAAATATTGAAAAAAAGTGGCATCCCAATTCAGTTTCTTCTGAACAAGAATTAAAATTAAACCAATTCAAGAAAAAACTTTCTGAACAAAATAATCTCTCTCTCTCTCAAAAGTAAAACATCAAACTCAATATAAAAAAAATTTGTTCTGAACTAAAATTTTATGGGTGAATTCAGCTTAAGAAATAGAAATAAATCTAATGCAGAGTTCACCGCGTATAGCGAACTTCGACTGACGCCACAATTGTATGCATTCTCATATTCACATATGTGTTTTATTTTTAATTACGAATATTAGCGACGAAAAATTCGTCGTTCGTCCCAATTGTGCGCCTAGCATAAGTTTGAAAGCCGTTTTACTTCACAATGGCAACAAATTTCCATCGGTCCCACTCGCGTATGCAAGAAATATGAAAGAAAACTATTGTAGCATGAAGATGATACTACAAAAAATTTTTATATTTCCATTACTCATAGAACGTATGTGCAGATTTGGAAGTCTTAGCAATGTTAAATGGATTGCAAAGTGGATATACTAAGTTTTATTGCTTCTTATGTGAATGGGAAGCCGCGCAAAATAAAAACACTACAATGTTGAAATTTGCCCGAAAAGAGTTAATTTTATTCCAGGAGAAAAAAATGTAGCAGAAGAGCGTTTAAATAAAAAGGAACAAACTCTTCTCTTCATATAAAGCTAGACCTAATGAAAATTTTGTCAAAGCAATGAACAAGGACGGTGAAGGCTTTCTATACATTAAGAGCGAATTTTCTAGAATCATTGATGCTAAGGAAAAAGAAGGCATATTTGTAGGTCCACAAATACGACAGCTTATGAAGGACGAGGTCTTCAGAACGAAATTGAATGATGTAGAAGAAAGAACATGGACAGCTTAAGCTACTTTTTTATTTTAACAATGTTTCCTAAATAAAAATTAATAATTATTAACAAAAATTTTGTGTTATTTTAAATAAAATAGTCTGTCAATATTTTGATTTTTTATTGTAATTTGAAGTTATCTACGGGTGACAGAAGGGTGATGCTTTAAGCGAGGCGTTGCTACAAAATTACAATCTGACAAATTTTTTTGCTTGTATTTGTTTTTGTTGTGCGAAAATAGATTAAAAGTAAAAAGTTGCCATTCATTGTTGCTACAAGGCGCTTTAGTACGCCCACTCTGACGTTGTTTGCTGCATTACACATATTTGGTCAATATTGGGTACCTGCGGTAAATTGACAATAAAATCTACATTTTTAACCAATTTTTATGGTTTATGGCTTTTTTTATTTCAAAGATAAGTAGCTCTCAGAAAAAAGTTTAAAATGTTGAATATTTGCTTTATATTTTTTAATTCTATTTTTAAATTGAAAAATATTACGAATTTTGCAGGAAAATTTTTTTTTTCTTCATTAATTTCTAAAAAACGATAAGAGATAGAGAAAAATGTAATTCCACTTAAATAAATACAATTTTGTTACACATTTTTTGGTGTTTTATTTTTGAAAATCGGATGACTGGTTCTTGAGTTAGGATTAAATATGTCTCCGTACCTGACTAATTTAGGGGGGAAAATTTGCCACGCCCATAAAAAAAATCCCGATCTGATGGAAAAAAACCGACAACGGATGTGAGTTCAGCGCATCAAAATCCATATAGTCCACATAGTTTTATTTAATGGAGGATTTTGCTGCTGAGCAGTGTAATTATACAACACAAATAGAGGTGGTGTAGTTATATAAAAGAAAATAATTTATGCTTACAAAAAAGTTAATTAAAAAATAAATTAAAAACATTTATCCTTTTTTTGTACACATTAAACAATACAATTTTTTCCTGTTTTATTCTTCAAAATATTACAAAATTCAATACATGTACATATATCCAAAAACAGTACAAATATAAAAAAACAGTACTTTTTCGTACTGTTTTAGGTATTGTGAATATAACAGTACATATTACAAAAAACAGTACATGTACTGTTTAAAACAGTACGAATGGCAACCCTAATTTCAACGCCCATTTTCATAAAAAACCTGAATAACTTTAACGCCTTGCTCATTTGCGTATCTTTTCACTGTTCAAATTGAGTTAGTCTGAGATTGAGAAATGTCAAATGAAATGCAAAAAAAACTTGTCGTTTAGGTGTGGTTCACCTTCAACATGGGCCCTTAAAATTTAACCACCCTCTACAAAGAAAGTGATACATATTTTATTATAAAGAGATTATTCCATAGCGATTAACAAAATAATAAATATTGTGCTTAAAATGTACACAAAATTAGTGGTGGGTATAAAAGATTTGGCACAGCCGAGTATAGTGCTCTTACTTGTTTATATGTATTTACGCATATCATATGAGATGAATGGTGAACCAAACAATTGTTATTGCATGACTACACGTTGTGAAGGGTATATAAGATATATAGCACTCTTACTTGTTATACCCTTCACACAGTGAAAAAGGGTATATATAGGTTTGTCATTCCGTGTGAAATTTCTACAATTTTCATTTCCGACCCCATAAAGTATATATTTTCTGAAAGCTTATGAATAGGGGAGTCGATTAAGCTCTGTCAGTCTGTCCGTCTGACCGTCTGTCCGTGTGTATTTTGAAATCAATTTTTTGAAGCCCCCCGACATCGCTTGGAATCGGGTAAGGTATTAAAATATAAGAAATATTCGGGAGAGTAAATCAGAAACATCGGTACATAAACAACTGAGATATGAGCAAAAACCCACGACCACCTCGATTTTTTTTTTTTTTTCACAAAAACAACATTACAACAACATACATACATACATACAAACGTGTATACTGGTTAGAAAAAACGTGGCATCGAATCCCAGCTGAGCCAAAATTTTTTTTTATTTTATATATTTATATTTTTATTATTATTTTTTTTTTTTGTTTTATATTTATTATATATATTTTAATTATTTTTTTGTTTAATTTTTTTAAATTTTTTTTTTTTAATTATTTTTTTTTTAATTATTTTTTTATTTTTTTTTTTAACATACATACGTAAATTTATAATTTTACAATGCTATGTTTTTATATATGTATGTTTTTTATATGTATGTACGTGTTTCATATGGGATGAATGGTGATACAAACTACTGTTATTGCATGACTACACGTTGTGAAGGGTATTATATGATTCGGCACGGCCGAATATAGCACTTTTACTTGTTTTACACGATTTTGATTTACACGGTTTTCTTAGGAACGTACCTACCGTGTAAAAAAAGATTTTACTGTATATAGCTTTGTCATTCCGTTTATAATTTCTACAACTTTCATTTTAGGGTCGGTTATGTAAATGAAGAATTAATAAAAAAATGGATATTTCGATGTGTTAGAAAACAAGTAAAAGTGCTATATTCTGCCGTGCCGAATCTGATAATACCCTTCACCATCATGTTCATAGGTATAATCCTGCATCGTATTTTAACCTATATTTCATGTTATACGCCATTTTTTTCTTATTTCCGACGCCATCCTTGATTTTGAAGTTTTACGTATTTAACTGTATTCTACTAGTCAAGTCCTTTAATTTGATACCCATATTGATGGGGTTAAAAATATTTGATCCGCCATTTTGTTTTAGACGCCATCTTGGATTTTACATTTTTTTATAATTTACTGTATTCTACTGGTCAAGCCCTTTCATTTGATACCAATATTGAGGGGGTTCTAGAACTTACATTTAAAAATATCAGATTTAACCCATTTATAAATTTATTGTCCGCATTTTGTAGTGGCGGCTAACATGAGTTTTAATTTTTTTTTATAGTTCTTATATTGCGCTAGTTAAGTTCTATCAGATGATACCAATATTGACGCTTTCGGTTGTCTAGAAGCTGAAAAAATTAGATTTTCGTTTGTAAATTTTTGAAATATATATTTTTCAAAAAAATTTTTGCCTATAACTTTACCGATTAAAGCCCGATTTATCTAAAATTTTTCACGAATATTTCTCTAGGCATATTATATCTATAAATAGTAACAAATGTACCTATAAATTATTCTATGGCTGACAAATTTTAATTTTGGTGGTAAAAAAAAAAATCGCGTTTATTTGCTCATATCTCCGAAAGTTATAGGGCGATTTTGCTGAATTTCAATAGCGATACATTCCCGGATATTTCCAAAAGATTGATTACATACACAGGTCTGAGGAACATGTGGTTGCTTTTAAAAGTTAATTTCAACCAACACGCAGACAGACGGGAAGACGGTCCGGGCTTAATCGACTCCTCTATTCGTACGCTTTCAAAAAATGCATATATATGGGGTGGTCGGAAATGAAAATTGTAGGAATTACAAACGGAATGACACAGCTATATATACCCTTGTGCACCACAGGTGAAGGGTATAAAAATAAATCTACCCCCACACCATTTTTTTGGTGGTGGGTATAAAAATAAATGATTAAGAAAAAAGTAGAATAAAAAAGAATTTGCAATAAAAACAATACTAAAATCTTATGAATACATCTTAAACTTACATTTACAGTATTAAACTTACGCATACCGACTATTGTTTATTTTTAAACAAATGAAGATATCCTTAAACCGTTTGGTAGATAGATGTAAGAACAATAAAGGTTCAAAAAAGAGCAATAAATTTTTTTTTTTCAAAATTGTCATATAACCGATTACGATAGAGCAGCGACGATATGTACATATATTATAATTTAGCACGCCATGTCGTTTATCCTTAAGTTTATTTATATATAAAGTTTAAAAATACTTTTATTTTTTAGATTTTCTAACAAATTTTTGTTGTAAACTTTAATGTTATTCCTATGTCTATTCTTTGTTAAAAAAAATACGTAATTTAATTTTTTTAATTCTTAGGCTTTAATACACACTCCCTTACTAAGTGATTATTTTTTGTCGGATCGTCATGAGTGTAATGCAAAATCGTCATTAAAATGTTTAGTATGTGAAGTATCAAGACTTTTTCAGGTAAGGTTAATACAATTATTCAATTTAATACCTCCCGTTGTATTTTGAATCATCTATTAAAATGCAGTTTTGGTTTATTTACTTTTGATTACAATATGTTTTCTGTTGTATTATGTGTCGTTAAATGCTAAATAATATTAATTAATTATTAATAAAAAAAGTTAAAAAAATGAACTGCTCCACCTGGCGTTTACACCTGACAATGCTGCTATGACAAAAGCTACACATAAAAACTTTCCACTTTTAACTTGTCTAAGCTCCTGTCTTAAGTATTCGCAGCAAATAAATTTGTTACAAAAAAGCAACAATTAAACAATTAAAGCGTCAGCGTTGTACCATAAGCAGGAGTGTTAACTTCTTTTGTTTTATAAATAGAAACAAATGCAGCACAAATCGAAATTAAATAAAAATATGTGAACTGTAGAGAAATTAACTTGTTAATCTCGATATATTCTTTCATACAAAATGAGTACTTTTTGTTGTTTTCAAAACGTCATTAAAAATTATTAGGCCAAAAATTTTACATTTTTATTATTTTTCAGAAAGGTGGACGAATATAGGAAACTATAAATCATAAAAATCGGTTGACAAATGATGAGTTTTTTGAGAATTAATTGAAAACAGTACCTTATAGCTGAAAATGAAACGCAATGTTTTTTCATTAAATAAAACTAATAAAAAATGATATTTAACCCGGTTTTTTCGCAAATTCAGTTGTAGTTTCTCGTTCAATCGACCAACAGAAATCTGCAAGCATTCCTTGGCTAAATATTTTACCATTTTCATCTGATACCGCACCAAGATTTACAGAAAAATAGATAAATAAGTGCGAGTCCAAAAAATTAACTTGAAGGGACGTATTACATTTTAAAGTTTCATACATAGGTAAAAATAAGTTCTTGAATGATTTCTTTGTAGTTTTATGCTTTTTTGTTTCAAGTCAGCATAAGTGTTCCATGAGTACTGCGAATTACAAATTTTATCGAGTAATAACTTTTTATTTGCGTATTTTTGTTTATGCTTGTTGCATTATGGATAATTATTGTTATTGTGAAGTAAAGCCCAGAAAGTCTTCTTTTTTATTTTGAAAATATGAGGCCTTCGAGTTCTTATCCAACAAATTTCATTGGAGTAATCTTGAAGCAAGTTCAGATCGGACTGTTTTATAAAATAAGATTTTTTCTATATATGTATATGCAGATGAAGAAACCTTTTTAATAGTAACTGCATCCAGTCCGTATAGAGCAAACATCTTTAATCTTTACAATTTCTTCACTGTTAAGAGACGCTTGAGGTACGGAAAAACATCTTTGATGCACTTGAGAACTGGTCGTTGGGAAGATGAAATTTTCATAATTTTGTAGTTTATTCCAAATTTTGGGCTTATAAATGGCAAGAATTTACGATTTTCTTCAAGCCAATACATAAAAGCTCTTAAACAAGTATGATAACATATTTTCGGCATCCAATATTTGTCTGTTTCATCAATTAGAAATCCAAAGTAAACTTTATAAGCACTTTTAACTAGAAAATTTATTGTTTGCCGTTGCGATTTTATAGTTAATATTTCACATATGCAGCAAAACAAATCTGTATTATTTTTGCTGTTATCTAAAAAAAACTATATAAAAAATATAAAACCGAAACTATCACAATAGTTCTTTCCGATTTCGCAAACAAGTATTAAATGACAATTGAAGAGCGATGTTTTAATTTAAAGTTGGTTTTTTGTTATTGCCAAAAAAAAAAAAACTATGACAAAAAATTGATTTTGTAGGGTTCAACTGGTGACGATTTGATTAAATTTATTTGTCATTGGAGATCATGTGTTTACATGAATATAAATATTTATGAACTGTACTCTATTCTAATAAGTGCATAGAACTCATGCTTATTTGGTGAAAAGCATCCGATGAGCATCATGTGTTTAATTTATTTATTTTTTTGTTTATTTACATGAATTGTTTAAGATATTTTGCATAATGTTGCATTTCTGACAAATTATTTTGCATTTATGGAGTCATTTAGAATGCTTTGCATTTTTTATTTAGAAGTCTTGGGTGTTGGGTTTTCCAAAGTCCGTAAAATGCATTACACAATTTTTACCCTTTAATCAAGAAAAAAATCAATGTTTGTCAACCGATTTTTATATTTAATCGCATATGCCTACATTTTTGAGAAATAATAAAAATGTAAAATTTTTGCTCTACTGTTTTTTTAATGAAGTTTTGGAATCGAAAAATAGTTCATATTTCTGAATAACTCCTACACACTTGAAAATATGAAAAACGTTATTAAGATGACGTAAGAAAACAAAATCAGTCTAATCGTTCTTAAGTTATGATAAAATGTATCTGCATAACCTCTTTTTTCCGTCGATATATTAGGCATGCCTGTAAAAATTTGAATCTAGCGCGTTAAAATCTCTATAGTCCACATATTTTTGCTTAAAAGCGAGAAATTTGTTTTTTTAAGAACATTGTAATCTATCTTTCCCGTTCGACATTTTGTCTAAAATTTATTGTTATAATTACTGTCTGGAAAAGTTCATCATGTTGTCATTTTTTAGCGTTTTTGAGAACTAACACGTATTCAGCAACAGCATTGTCAGTTGTGAACGCAGCGTTAATAAAAATTTTTAGCAAAATTACAAAAAAAAAAAAATCAAAAAAAAACTTTTGAATTAAACCAGTAATATATAAATTTTATACTGGGGGCGAAAAAATGCAAGAAAAAAGCTTTTTTGACAATTTTCATTTCCCATTCCTGTATAAATCCAATACAAGATTTTAAATCATCCCAGCAAAAAAAAATCATAACGAGGTTACTTTGTAGTAAAATGCTTTGTACTGTGGAATACAGCAGGGAACTGTTTGCTTCTTTTTGATTAATTATTTACCTCTATTTTAAAAATTAATTTAAATAAAGTATTTTTTAGCCCCCCTATTATATTTTATTTCAGCATATATCAATTTCCAAATTTTAGATTCATCATTTCAGAAAATACAAAAGCCACTGTAAAATTTATTTAAAAAGTTCCTTCTTGTCCTTCACGACCACTTTCAAACTCAACTTGGAAAAGTAGTTCCTAATTTCAAAACTCCTGATTCATTAGAAAATGCAATAGTACGATCAAAGTTAGAAAATATACCATTTGGATCATTCATGAACTTAATAAATAAAAAAAAAACTGCTATAAAATAAAAACAGTACTTTTTGGATCGCAATATCATTATTTAACCTCAACTTGAATCAAAAATCGCTAATATCAAAATTCTTGATTCATAAACTTAGAAAATAGAAAAAATACCATAAAATTTTTGATCGCCCATTTAATATTTATTTGGATCTATGGTCCGTAATTTCAAAATTCCAGCTTCATAAACTTGTTAAATACAAAAAGTACCATAAAAATTACAAAATAGTATCTTATTGGGTTTCTCATATCAAGGTACAAATTCCAAGTTAAAAATTTTGAAATATCTTTTCCAAAAATACATTAGAAAAGGAACCCTCTTTCCATATTTCATGTCTGCAGCTTTTTGCATTTTGGTTGTGCAATGATGAATAAGCCACGTAACTGTTTTATATACATCGTTTATGACAAATTATTTTGCATTTAAGGAGGCATTTCAAAAAATACCTTTGCACTATTTATTTTTACATCCTGAAAAAGTAATTCACTTTGCACTATTTTCAATTTTTTTTTTTTTTTGCTGGGATATGAAATGGAATTGTATTGTTTTACAAAACTTTTTAATTTAAATTACCAAGAGCAAGGAACTATAAACGAAGGCATATTTATTCATCAGGTCATCGCAGTTCGGAGAGATTTTTTTGGTTTATGTTTTTTATATATGAAGCTCGAAATAAATGAGAGAAGAGAGTGATTGCTTTCATCTATGGACTGTGACAGCTGACGAATCAAGACTACCTGAAAAATAAATTTGCCTTGCTGTAAATTAATACAAAAAAGTTCAATAGAAAATTATAAAGGAGTTGTGAACTGAACAAACTTATTTGAAATTTTTATAATTATTAAATTTAAAACTGTTTATAGGAATTTTATTCTGGTTCGAGATCACCATTATCATTACATCGACTTTTGCATTTAATATGGAACCATGCCAAACATTTAGCAGGCTATGAACAACAAGATGCTCATGAATTTTTTATAGCAACTTTGGATGTTTTACATAGACATTGTTTAAAAGCGAAAACTGATTCTGATAGCTCAAACAAATCAAGTTTCTCAGGAACACATACGAGCTGCCTAACTCAATGTAACTGTATAATTGATCAAATTTTTACTGGCATGTTGCAAAGTGACGTGGTATGTCAGTCTTGCAGTGGGGTATCTACAACTATAGACCCATTTTGGGATATATCCTTGGATTTGGGTGAAACAGCACATGGAGGTGCAACACCAAAGACTCTTATTGATTGCCTAGAACGATATACTCGGGCAGAGCATTTAGGGTCAAGTGCAAAGATAAAGTGTTCAACATGCAAATCATATCAGGAGTCTACTAAGCAATTCAGTTTGCGTACATTACCAAGTGTGGCTAGTTTTCATTTAAAACGTTTTGAACATTCGTCACTCATCGATAAAAAAATTTCTACCTTTATATCATTCCCAGTCGAATTTGATATGACTCCTTTTATGTCCGAAAAAAATAATTCATATGGAGATTTCCGTTATTCGTTGTACGCAGTGGTAAACCATGTTGGAACTATTGACGCAGGCCATTATACGGCTTATATTAGACACCACAAGGATACATGGGTTAAATGCGACGACCACATAATAACCACAGCAACTCTTAAACAGGTGCTAGATAGTGAAGGGTAATTAAAAAAATATATAAATATATATTTATGTTAAATCTTATTATAAGTATCAAATCTTCTTGTTTATTTTTTAGATATTTGCTGTTTTATCATAAAAATATTTTGGAATATGAATAGGTTGGTAAATTGAAATACATATATACAGACGTAAATATGTATATTTATGTACCTTAAGCGTAACCTCGCCTGTAGAAGATCACAAACAATTATATAATTCTGATACTCATAGAATACTTCTTTGAGTACTTCTAATAAATCATAGCAAATATTAATCTTTAAATCATTTGCGTATTTGTCTTTGCATTCACTATAATAAAGCAATCTTGGTGTAACTATATAAGGGCTTTTAGATGAGTGGGCACCATGATTGTTCACCGCGACCTTCTTTTGTTTGTTGATGATCAGATGAGAGTTGAAAGCGGGGTAATAAAAAAGACATATTTTGTGTGTTTTAACGTTTTTTTTTTTAATTTACTTTTTCATTAATTTGGCTCATTTATAATAAACGTAAAATGTAAAAGAAGTGCTGTTCCAGGCAAAACGTCGTCGTTTGAACGTCAGTGATTTTTTTAAAACTCTTTAAAAGAAAATTGGAAAAGGACATAATTTCGACACTCATATGCAAAAACCCTAAAAGAAGAAAACCGATGAGTATTTTTCTGAAAGATAAAATGACTTTACTTTTGATTCTATTTATATTATAAAATTATAAATTTCCATATAAAAATATGAAAATATGAAAAATTAATTTCTAAATGTAAAAAACTAAGCCAAAATCAAAACAGAATGAAAAAATGTTTAAGTCTATATATCGTCGGCTTAATATGCAAACCTGCTAACTCTCTTTTGGAAAATTTTACAAGAGAGACAAAAAACTTCTTGTATTTCATATTAGTAGCTTGAGAGGAAAACCAAAATATAGTTGGTTTATTTTATGGTATTATCAATGTATAACTATAATCTACAAAAAAATAAAAAAAATACAAATTTGACTTAGTAATAAACACTGAACTAAAAATGTATGTAATGGATTTAGCAGTTTTTCTTACAAAAATTTTTCTGTGAGAGGATTTAGCAGTTTTTCTTATCAAACCTTTTTACACACTTCAAGACTTAAATTAAGAAAAAAAAACTACATGATGGTCGACAAGGCGTTTCTTTCTCTGTCACACGGCATCAAAATCTCAATATATTTAAAAAGTGGATTTAGCAGGTATGCATATTATGTTTTATTATTAATATTAAATTACAAATTATGATGCTATCAATGTAAATATTTACTTCATTAGAGTGTCATTTGTCGCTCTGTGAAATTGTAAAGTAGAAGTTTTTGCAAACCAATTATTTTTATATCTATTCTTTTTCTATTTATTCACCTGTGGTGCCGAGGGAATAATATATAGCTTTGTCAATCTGTTTGTAATTACTACACTATAGCTTTCCAACCCAAAAAAATATAGATTTTCTAAAAACTTATGACTAGGGCATTCAACTGAACAAGAAGCTCGCACAAGTTGCGCAGACCTTATGTGGTATCAATCTTTTGAAAATATTCTGGAAAAATTTGCATTTGCACTCCCGTACAATCGCCCCCAAAAATATGAACAAAAGGCACGACTGACTACCTAGAATAACAATGCAAATATTCTACGCGTGTTTATAGTCATACTGCTATATGCATACAAATATTAAAGATTTATAGAGGGTAAGGCGAATTCATACAAATGAAGTTATCTGTCCAGCTGATGTGAAAGAATAATGTTAACATTTTTTGAATGCGCCTTAATTTATTAATGCAGGAATAGTAAGTAAGATTTTCTTTTCGTTATTAAACAGTTAACTTAAGAGTACTTTTTTGATAATAAATGTACCAACGTTATGTATATTTGTTGCTTTTGCACCATTTATATTGTATTTCACAAATAAAGGGTGGTTACATTTTAAGGGCCGATGTTGATTTTAAATAAAACACAAATTATTTAAGAAATTATTGTCATTTATTTTTATTATGATAATATATATTGCTATGGTTCAATTATATATGGAATAAAATATCGGCCAAATGGCTGCCGCGACCTCGGCGGCACACCTCCATCCGATGGTCCAAATTTTCAATGATAATGTTGATATTCAATTGTTGGGCCGAGGTTGACTGCTCCTATGCCACACTATTGCGAAAAACAGCAATGTTTTCTTTTATTACTATTTTCTTCCTATTGCATGAGTCGATCTCGCTTACATTTTGTATAGAGTTAGTTGCTGAGTTGCTTATGCTATGAGCAGTTTTAGCATATAAAGAATTACAAATTCCAATAGAATCGTTTTGTTAAATATTTTATTTTTTAAAAAATTAAAGAAAAGTTCGCCGTCAAATCGACGATTTTTGGTTGCAACGAATGTAAAATATGGTTAATATAGCAAAATTGAGCATAACGGTAAATCTAAAATCTTGGCTTTGCTACGATGAAGTCATTTAAATTATGTACAGGATAGTATTATTACTTGCTGACATTAAAAGTTTATTTTATGAAGTGATTTAAATTTTCGGCTAATTTTTTTATATTCTCAATTTTAATAAAAATAAACTAAATAAAATTTGTTTTTTTTTTATTAGGTTTTTTCGAATTATTTTCTTATATACATATATGCCGAATTTACAGCTTTCAGTATCGTTAAAAAGTGTATGTAACTAAGTTAAAATGTAGTGTTGTCTCTTAACAATATGGCAATGCATACATACAAACGTGGTTTACTGGTCAGGGTGAACGTGGCATTGAATCCCAGCTGAGACAAAAAAAAATTTATTATATTTTTTATATTTTATTATTTTAATTTTTTATTTATTTTTATATAGATACTTAAACTTAATTTATAATTTTTAATGGGATGTTTTTGTATATAGAAATACATATTTCATATGAGATAAATGGTGACACAAACAATTTTTATTGCACGTTATGAAGAGTGTATAAGATTCGGCACGGCCGAATACTTCACTTGAGTTGACCGCGGGACATACCTACTAGTCATTACATATTAACTTACAAAGCAAATATATTGTCTAACTTATTATATATTAAATTAATAAATAAATATTATCTAACTTATATTAAATTTTAAATAAGCATGAGTAATTTTTGTAAAAAAAAATTTTATTGCTCATGTATTTTTATACTCGTATATACATAGTTGAAAACAAAAGAACATTCTGGATTTAAATTTAAAGTATTTTTCAACAATTGACTAGAGCAAACAAGAAAAATTAGGCAGGGCTCGTCCGGGAATTGAACCCGGGACCTCTCGCACCCGAAGCGAGAATCATACCCCTAGACCAACGAGCCTTATGCAGATCAATTATTTAATTCCATATAAGTACACAACAGCAGCACGAGGTGAATTTCTGTAATATTTGGCCACCCATGTTGAATACAATGACAAGCAGAGTTATAATAAAAACGGATTATATATCTAACATGCAATGTTGTATTTCAATGGCACAAAAGATTTTTTTTACATTTGTATAGTACCAGTGTGGCCAGGGGCTCAATTATCGCTCTGTGAAACGAGTTTTTGTGTTTCATCTCATATGATGCCTACATACCTTTTACTGTACAAAAACTTAAATTTGTTGAGTTTTTACTTAAAAATAAATGTCCCGTTTCTTATTTATTGTACTGTTTTTATCAAGGTAGATTTATAGCAGGTAACCACGAGATTACAACAATTGAACAATAAAACAAACAACTGGCCTTTTTTATTGTTGTAATGTGATAAGAACTGTCAAACAGCAAAGGGGTTGATAAAAGACAAATGAAAAACAAACAAGAAAAACGCCATTAAACGAAAATAGATTCATTTTGTTTATCATTTAATAAACTTACTTTTAAAGTTCGTAAGAAAAATTTGTGATGTGTGTTAATTTTGTAACAAAATATGTTTTGTATTTAATATTTATATGAACATCAAACATAAAACACCTTGTGGAACAGAGAAAAAAGTTTCGTTTGCATTTTTTTTTTTTTGGCATACACTACACTTTCTCATTTTTTTTTTCTTTAAATTAGTCTTTTCTAATTATATATATATATCCAAAATTGTTATTTATTATAAATCACTTTGATTTTCTTTTTAAATTTATCACTTTTTACTTTGATTAAAAAAACTTGTTTACTTTTAAGCTAGAAATTTAACACGTGATGAAAAAAAACATTAACATTTGACAGTTCGTATCACAAAATAAGCAAATAAAAAAATAATCAGCTGACTTTCCGAGACTACCTGCTATAAATATACCTTGGTGATTGTATACTACTTGGATTGGATAGTACTTTATTAATCTACCTTGGTGTACCCTGATATAGAGTTTGACATTCTCAAATGAAAGCAAAACGATTAGTTGAGCAATTACGCTTATCTTGTTTATTGTACCCTTCCTTATACAATATTAATTAACAAGAAAATAACATTGAAATTTTGGTGGAATTACAATTTCTTAATCATCAAATGAAAAAAAAACATAATATAAAATAATTTTTTGGTTAAAAAAAAAATCATGAGATTTTAACAGTTTGTTCATGCCCTAAAACAACTAATATGGACGAAGTATTTTCATTACATACCGAGAAGATCGATTTATATGATGGTAGGTTTTATATAAGGTAATATAGAAAACTTGCAAAAACAATTAATAAGTGTTAACACAAATGTAATAGCACCCGGTTGGAAAATAAAATTTTCTCTTAATAAAATAAGTCGCAACAGAAATGAAGAAACTGCTAAATAAAAAGAATGTCAATGTATAATACCGGTCTTCGGCTAGGCGATAGAATTAAAACTAATTGCTGTTCACTGTAATTGCTAATTTCCCATAATAAAATAACAAAAAATCAAAAAGATTTTTTAACAAATTAAGAGGTATTATTTAATTTATATCGATATTGTGGAAGATAAAATAATATCATTTAAAAAAAAATTCAAGCAAATTGAAATATTCTTGAATTTTAGAGAAGTGTCATCTGCTTTATGATATACATACATACAGTGAGCAAAAAAACAACTTGTACACTTGTTAAATTAAAATAAAAGAAAACACAGAGTTTAAAGTAAAACCATATTATAACTTTTATTTCACATTAATTTAATTTTAAAATCTATATTTTAATTTAAATAAAACTTCTTTTTCATTTTGTATATTTTAACGTTAAAAAAACAACAAAAACATAAATATGCTAAAACTCATAAACAAAAAAATAGTTGTACAGAACAAAAAACTTAACGTAACTTTAAAAAAGATTAAAATATTTTGGTTTTTAGTATTTTGTATGGTGTCCTTTAGCTTCTTTAACAGATAGAAGTCTTCTTGGCATCGAATGGACTAGATTTTTTGTAACTTCTTGGGGAATAGAACTCCAGATATCTTTGAGAGCGTTTTTTAAGGATTCTTTGCCGGATATGTGGTAATCTCTTAATTTTGTTTTCATATGAGCCCACAGATGCTCAATCGGATTTAAATCCGGGCTCTGGGGAGGATGAGGCAAAACTTTTTTTGCATTATAAAGCAACCATTCCCTTACGATGACGGCCGAATGCTTTGGATCATTATCTTGCATGAAAACAAAATCATTCCCTAAACCCATTTTTTGGGCGGATTGTTTCAAATTATTTTTCAGGATATTTAAATAATCTATTTTATTCATGATTCCCTCGATAAACACGAGATTACCTACTCCATTAGCACTCATACACCCCCAAACCAAAACATTTCCGCCACCGTGCTTAACAGTATGAGAAATGTTTCGTGGATTAAGTGCTTCCCCTTCCTTTCTCCAGACAGATTTACGTCCATCACTGCTAAAAATATTGAATTGTGATTCATCTGTGAAGATCACATTTTCCCAGAATGTAATTTCTTTGTGTAAGTATTCCTTTGCATACACTAAGCGTTTTTTAATATTCGCTTTGGAAAGGAGAGGCTTCTTTCGAACTGCGTAGGCCTTCAAATCTTGCGAATGGAGGAAGTTTCTTATTGTCTGTGGAGTCACATCGACTATTTCTGCATTTTTAAGATCTTTTGCAATTTCGACAGCAGATATTTTTGGGTCTTTTTTTATATAATTAACAACTTTCCGCTGAATTTGAAGAGTATTTAACTTTTTTGGGCGACCGCCTCCTCTAGGTCTTTCCACAGATCCACTTTTCTGAAATGTCTTTACTGCATAATGGACAGTGGTATGCGGTTTATTTACTATTTTACCGATTTCCCGCATTGAATTATTTTCTTTCCACAATTTTATAATAATTTCTTTCAAATCTTTTGATATTTGTTTTCCCGCCATATTTTTTATTATATCTTCAGCACAAAAACTAATTAAACTGTCTCCATTTATAGACTTATTACTGACTACAATTCAAAATACATAATTTTCTGTTCAATAAATTAATAACGGTACATTTTTTCAACAGAAAACAACAAGTGTACAACTTTTTTTTTTGGCAGACCAATGCTGCCACCTAACTCATTTTCTGCAATAACTTCTTAACGATCAACGGAAAGAAGAGTTTTAAGCACACATTTAAAAATAGACAACATTTCTTCTCATTGCGTATATAACATGTTAAAAATAAGTAAGTTCAGTTTTAATTATTTGATCATTTATTTAAATTTACTGAGTGTACAAGTTGTTTTTTTGCTCACTGTACATACATATCGATATTTTTGTCTCGAGACTTATTGTTTCAAAGACCATTGACTTATTTACTTACTAGTTATGTATGTATATGTATATCTCAGTTTTTACTACCCTAATATTAGAAAATAAAAGCTTACAAAAATCTATTTATATAGAAAAACCACAATAAAGGCATTTATTGCTCTTACCTTTACCTAATAATTATCAAATTAAGTGGTAGCCATTGGCTGTAGTTATTAGACACCATTTTGTAACGGACAACATGGTTAACGGGAGTATAACAGTAAATAATGGTTTGACTATATAAGATGATTGAATTAACAAGTGATAACTATATACATACATATATATATATAAGTTTGACAATTGGATATTATGATAGAGTAAAAATTTTAAATTTTGACTTACATTGTATACATATGTATATGTATAAATATGTATCTCTAATAGGTACATATATAAAATTCGCGTGTCGCGGTGTTTGTGATTAAACTCTTCCGAAATGGCTCGACCAATTTTCATATAATTTAGTGTGCATATCGGGTAGGTCTGAGAATCTGTCAACATCTATTTTGTATACCCCTCAACGCCACGCTTTTTTCATTCCCCTTTCTGGTAGACTGCTGAACCGATCTTGAAATTTTCACATAATATGTATAACTAAGACTCTGGTATGATTAATAGGATACTTTTTTACCACGCCTACTTTAACGCCAACTTTTTTTAATTATGTACTTGCATCGATATAGTTTTTAGTATTTTTCTTCAAATTGTATAAAAATTATAGTCGAACTAATGCAGAAATAAACGTTTGAGATCGGGCGACTCACCCAAGGGACAGTTTATGCCTTACCTAAATAACGACTTCGATGGAATTTTAAACTCTGATAGATCTGTGAACCGTAGAACACATTTGGTTTACGTTTTTTTTTAATGTACTCAGAGTAAGGTAGTTATTTTTATTGAACTGAAAAAATATTTGCTAGAAATAATTTATATGGCAAAACAACGTTTGCGTATAAATATAAGTTTTAACATATAAATATATAAATTCAATCATCTTGTATAGTTAAATTATGATAGAACAGTAAAAATTTAAATTATGAAATTTGGAAAGGAACAGTTCATAATCAGACTCTCTATTGAAAATATATAATTAATTGTACCCTCAGTTAACAATATTAGTTCTCACTTTTATTGAGCTGATTTATTACACATCATTTTCTTAATTCTTGGATATTATTCTGTATTTTATTGGTCAAGCCCTTTGATTTGTAACCAATATTGTATATTGTAATATTTGACTTATATATTCTCCATTTAATCTAGGACACTATCTTGGATTATTAATTTTTCATAAAAGAAATGCCAGATATGATACATATATAAATTTATTAAACGCCTTTTTGTAGTAGCGTCCATCATGTATTTTAATATTTTTATATTGTATAAAAACTGAAAAAAAAATCGATTTGCGTTTGTAAATTTTAGAAAAAAAAGCAATTAAGCGGTTGTATTTTTGTGCTCATATTTCAGTTTCAACCTATTTGTTATTTTTTCTCATAAATAATTTTGAGACTACAGCTTATAATTTGGTAAGTAAAGTATGACAGTAGTGGGCGTATCAAATTTAAACTTCTGATAAATTCAACCTAGATATTTCAATACAGAGTCTCTTATTCTTTCAGAGCCATTGTCCATAGAGAAATTTTTTGATAAATTTACTAGCTCAATCAAATACTCTATCCGCTATAGTCCAATTTTAGCTCACATAAACAATTTTAAAAACATGGCTTTTTAAAAACTTTTTATCGCTGCCTTTTAATATAAAGAAACAAGTTGTACACAGAAACCTTTGGATATGTTATAAAGAGACTAAGGTTAGTATTTAATAGGGTAGTTAGTTTCCTGTACTCTGTCAGATTTGGTCAGCATATATCATCGTTTGTTTTAAAGTTTTTAATATTTTCTTATATGGAATTTATAAATTTTAGAAATATTTTACACTTTTATAAGTTGCATTTACCTAAATATTTAGTTAAGTTTTTTAGGTTTTGTAGATCTAATAGAAAAAGACAGTTGATCATACCAAGATTGACCTCAATTTTGGAACGATCTTTTTGTGTGAGAGTGGCACGAACTTATAATAGGTTATCGGACACTTAAAGGACGTTTGATGTTAATATTGATTCCTTTAGGAAAAAACTTTTTCGCTAGTTGTCTGAAAATAGTACTCAATTTAATGACCATTCTCTATCCATTTACATATTTCAATCTTGGTCTTAAGTTTGGTTAGTTTGGCTTATTTTTTCTGTGCAATTTTCTTGTCATTATATTTTTAATTCCTTTGTATATATATTTAAATTATCACATTATATTTGTATAGTTTAAGTAAAAAGCATTGTAAATTTTTTTTAGTAGAAGTAAATCTATATATATAAAAGTGAAACTCTGTGTGTGTGTGTTAGCTATAGACTCCGAAACTGTAAAACCGATCGGACTCAAACTTTGGTAAGTTGTTGTACACATACCAGGGAGTGTTTATGGGTGAAAAAAAGTGGGCGGAGCCACGCCCATAAAAAATTAGTTATCAGTTTTAGCTACTTGCACTTGACCGATTTTTCTGAAACTTTGCACACATATCGAGCTGTCATGACTAAATAATTTCGTGATAAGAAAAGTGGGCGGGGCCACGCCCCTAAAAAAGTTTTAATTTTGAGGTACTTGCACTGGACCGATTTTTCTGAAACTTTGCACACATACTAAGCTGTCATAACCATATAAATTCGTGATTAGAAAAGTGGGCAGGGCCACACATATATATGTGCAAAGTTTCAGAAAAATCGGTCCAGTGTAAGTACCTCAAAATGATACCTTTTTTTATGGGTGTGGCACTGCCCACTTTTCTAATGACGAAAGTGTAAAGTCGTGACAGCTCAGTATTTTCGCCAAGTTTCAGAAAATTCGGTCCAGTGCAAGTAGCTAAAACTGATAACTAATTTTTTATGGGCGTGGCCCCGCCCACTTTTTCAATCACGAAATTATTAAGCCATGACAGCTCAATATGTGTGCAAAGTTTCAGAAAAATCGGTCCAGTGCAAGTACCTCAAAATTAAAACTTTTTTAGGGGCGTGGCCCCGCCCACTTTTCTTATCACGAAATTATTTAGTCATGACAGCTCGATATGTGTGCAAAGTTTCAGAAAAATCGGTCAAGTGCAAGTAGCTAAAACTGATAACTAATTTTTTATGGGCGTGGCTCCGCCCACTTTTTTTCACCCATAAACACTCCCTGGTATGTGTACAACAACTTACCCAAGTTTGAGCCCGATCGGTTTTACAGTTTCGGAGTCTATAGCTAACACACACACACACACAGAGTTTCACTTTTATATATATAGATAGATGTGAATGTTTGTATGTTTGGATATTTGTTACTCAATCACGCAAAAACGGCTGAACAGAACTAAATGAAATTCGGCACATAGATAGATAACAACCTAGATTAACACATAGGCTACTTTTTATCGCGATAATAACGCGAAGTCGTTGGCAAACTCATCATAACACATCCTAAACGGGTTGTTTGTGTTGTAAATATTTTTATTTTTGTTGTTAATATGTACTAAGTATACCTTTTATCCCGATAACTACGCAGACGAAGTCGCGGGCACAAGCTAGTAAACTAATAAAAATATTATTTAAATTTGTTTATCTAATGTTATTTATATTATGAATTTTTCCATAGATATTCGCATAAATTTTGCGAATGTGAATACGAATATAAAAAAAAAATTCGTAACATCACTATTACAAATTAAAATAACGTAGCACACAAATAAAATAATAATAAAAATTTACTGTAAATCATTATTTTGGCTCAAGTACGTTTATTCTATCATTTAATTTCCTAAAAAATTTTCTAAATTAAATTAAATTTTAACAATTTTAAGAAAATTAAAAAATTATTTTGATGTTAGCTGAGTGGAATGCATTTTCGAAACCAGCTACGATCATCAGCACTCTTTATCGGTATACTCATATGTAATTTAAAATTAGGATTAACGTTACAATTCAAGGAAATTATAATAAGAGAAATACTAACTTATTTCTAAAATTGTTTTTTTTTTCTATCAAATTACATTATTCTTACCTTGTATCAATAGTCACTAAATTCGAAATTCTAGCTTCATAACCGTTGAAAATATAACAAGTAAGAGCACTATATTCGGCTGTGCCGAATCTTTTATACCCACCACCAGTTTTGTGTACATTTAAAGTACAATATTTATTATTTTGTTAATCGCTATGAAATAATCTCTTTATAATAAAATATGTATCACTTTCTTTATAGAGGGTGGTTAAATTTTAAGGGCCCATGATGAAGGTGACCCACACCTAGACTTAAAATTTATTTTCTGCATTTCATTTGACATTTCTCAATCTCAAACTTACTCAATTTGATCCGTGGAAAGATACGCAAATGAGCAACGCTTTAAAGTTATTCAGGTTTTTTATAAAAATGGGACTTCAAATCAAAATGTATTTTGTGCACTTCGTAATTCTTTTGATCAACATAATCGTTCAAATTCGTCCACAATCGGAAGAATTGTAAAAAATATTTAAATTTCTGCAAAACCTGTCTGTATAAAATGTTAGAAAATCTGGCCGATATTTTGTTAAATACATAATTGAACCATACAAACATCATTATAAAAAGAAATTATAATAATTTCTTAAAAAATTTGTGTTTTATTTAAAATCAACATCGGCCCTTAAAATTTAACCATCCTTAATAACTTCGATATGATAGTAAAATGCTTTCGTAAATTAAGTATTTTAGTGAAAGTGGGCGTTAAACTAGGCGTGTCAATAAAGTTTCTGCTAATAAATACAACTTAGATATTTCAATATAGTCCTTTGTTTTCCCAAAATCTTTGTCATTAGAGAAATTACATGAATTAAAGATAAACCGTTATATGGGAGGTAGGCGTTAAAGTGGACGTGTCACCTAAACTTTTTGGCGCAACAATTACATTGATTAGAAGAATATATGTAGCAAATTTCATCATCATACCTCTAATTTTGTCGGTTTTATGAGCTTTTAAATTTCATTAACGGTAGATAACGTGAAAAGTGGGCGTTATAGTAGGCGTGTCAAAGTTATTTCTGCTAATGAATACAACTTAGATATTTCAATATAGTCCTTCATTATTCCAAAATCTATATTAATAGAGAAATTATATGAATTTTGGGTAAAACGTTATATTGGAGGTGGGCGTAAAAGTGGGCGTGGCACATTGATTTTCCGTTACGAAAAAGCGTCTCACCAAAAAGCAAAGTGTGCAAAATTTTAGAGTCGTACATCCAATTTTGTTGCTTTTATGACGTTTTTGTTTTTAAATATACTGAAAAATACACTGTGCGGTATAAATTTTCGTGCATTTTGATCGATAACTCCTCTCCTAATGCATAGATTTAGATAATTTTCGGGGAAAAATATTGTTTTTACTCAGGAAATATATATTCGAAGTTTCATGAGTCTACGTTAATGCGTTTGGACACAATTCCATTTTATTCGATGTTCGAAGGACACGGTTTTTTTTACCTACTCTTGCATTACGAGCTATAACTCACTTCCTAATATCCGATTTAGCCCATTTTCAATACCAAACAAACCTTGTCTATAAGAAAGATTCTGGCAAAATTTGAGACCCTAGCTTTTTCGGTGCGACCTCTATCGTGCTTTCAACAGACGGACGGACATAGCTAGATCGTCATCAAATCAAACCCTGATTCAGAATATATATACTTTATGGGGTCTAAAATGGATATTTCGATGTGTTACAAACGGAATGACAAAATGAATATACCCCCACCATTTTTTTGGTGGCGGGTATAAAAAGTACTATTAGAAAGATAAAAAATAAATTTTTGGTCGCCTATAACATTTTCAGTCTCACCACGGAAAAAATCTATATTCGTCAACGTAGAAAATACAAAAGGTATCATAAAAATTCGAAAAAGTACCCCTTTTGGATGCCCGTCACATTTTAATTCTCATCCAAAATCAATATGTAACAATAACATATTTTAAAAGACATAATTTATTTTTAATTTATATATATATATACATATATATATATATATATGTATATATATATTTTCTTCCAATTTTTATTTTGGTTATTGATGAAGTTTAAGTAAAGTTGTAATAACTATGTAATAAATTGTTTTTGGCCTTTTGGGGCTTTTTTATTACGAAATTTAATAAATAAATAAAATGAGTAAATTTATTTTTTTGCATAAAAATAATTATGTTCTAAAAAATAGCAAAATGTTTTTCCAAATTTCTCTTTCTACCCTGTTATGAATATTTTTCAAGTTTAACTAAATCACATAATTTTTATGTCTGGTGAAATCTCAATTACAATTTTTATTTTTATTGGCCCTGTAATTGGGAATTATTCATGTTTTCCGGTATTTTCCCCTTTTTATAGGTTTTTTGTCTCCCTAAAAATTTCACATAAATAATTGTTTATTATGTAATAGGCTATAATATTGAAAATGTCCTTTTGAATAATATAAGGAAAACAATTTTTTTAAGTACCAAAAAGAGGGAAAATTTTTACCCCTTATATATGCGAATTTAAAAAAATGCCGAAATCAATATTTTTCACAGATTAACAAATACCATTTAAATTTTTCCCAGCTTTTAGTACAAAATTATAGTTTTTACTCGTTTTTTTTTTAAATGGCTCAATCATGCCTCTGGACCAAAATCCGCTCCAAACAGTGACTCGTTTTGGGTGTATCGGCTTTTCAATGAGCCCCCTAGCTTTTTCAGTGCGACCTCTATCGTGCTTTCAATAGACGGACAGACGGATGGACATAGCTAGATCGCCATAAAATCAAACCCCGATTCAGAATATATATACTTTATGGGGTGTAAAATGGATATTTCGATGTGTTACAAACGGAATGACAAAATGAATATACCCCACCCTTTTTTTGGTGGCGGGTATAAAAATATATTGGATTATTAAAAGTTACTTTTTCTGATTTTTATGGTAGTATGTTTTACTTTTATGATACTAGAATTTTAAAATTAGTGAGTATAGATCTGAGGTGAGGCTGAAAATGTTTAGTCAACCAAGAAAATACTATTAGCATTTTTTAGTACTTTTTGTATTTTCTACGTCTATGAATCTTGATTTTTTAAAATAGGGACTATTGATCAAAGTTGAAATGGAAAATATATTAGGTATTAAAAAGGTACTCTTTCGGATTTTTATGGAACTTTCGAAATTAATGACGATACTGCTATGCAAAATACAAAAAATTGTCTTGCCTTTAAACAAAAGTTTGTGGACTATGGAGATTTTATCAAGCTACCAGCAAATGGTTAACAGTAAAATTTCCTTTAATTCATCTAAATAAAGGAATAAGTGGCGGTAATATTTTATTTCCATACAAAAAGAGTCCTTTTTATACCCTTCACCTGTGGTGCACTAGGGTATATATAGCTTTGTCATTCCGTTTGTAATTTCTAAAATTTTCATTTCCGACCCCATAAAGTATATATTTTCTGAAAGCTTATGAATAGTGGAGTCGATTAAGCCCTGACCGTCTGTCCGTGTGTTGGTTGAAATCAACTTTTAGAAGCAACCACATGTTCCTCAGATTAGTGTATGGTATCAATCTTTTGGAAATATCCGGGAATGAATCGCTATTGAAATTCAGCACAATCGCCCGATAACTTTCTGAGATATGAGCAAAAGAGCACGACTGCCTCTGTTTTTTCCCATATTTTTACCACCAAAATTAAAAATTTTCAACCATAAATTAATTTATAGGTACATTTGCTACTATTTGTAGATATAATATGCCTCTAGAGATATTCGTGACAAATTTTGGATAAATCGGGCTCTTATCGGTAAAGTTATAGGCAAAAAAAATTTTTTTTAAATATATATTCTAAAAACTTACGAACGAAAATCAAATTTTTTCAGCTTCTGGACAACCGAGAGAGTCAATATTGGTATCATCTGAAAGAACTTGACTAGCGCAATATAACCACTATAAAAAATTTATATTAATGTTGGCCGCCACTACAAAATGGCAAAAAAAATTTTTTTAAATATATATTCTAAAAACTTACGAACGAAAATCAAATTTTTTCAGCTTCTGGACAACCGAGAGAGTCAATATTGGTATCATCTGAAAGAACTTGACTAGCGCAATATAACCACTATAAAAAATTTATATTAATGTTGGCCGCCACTACAAAATGGCGGACAATAAATTTATATATGGGTCAAATCAGGTATTTTAAAATGTAACTTCTTGAACACCCTCAATATTGGTATCAAATAAAAGGGTTTGTCCAATAGAATACAGTAAATTTGTAAAAAATGTAAAATCCAAGATGGCATTTAAAACAAAATGGCGGATAAAATTTTTTAACCCCATCAATACCCATATTGAAAGGGCAAATGAAAGGGCATGAATATTAGAATACAGATAACTACGTAAAAATTCAAAATCAAGGATGTTGTCGAAAATAAGGAGGAAAAATGGAGTATAACATGAAAAATAGGTTTAGCTACGATATGGGATTATTCCTATGTACATGATGGTGAAGGGTATTATCAGATTCGGCACGGCCGAATATATCACTTTTACTTGTTTGTTTTCAAAACGTCATTACAAAATATTAGGCCAACAATTTTTAGAGAATGTTTCGAAAAAAATAAGCTACAAGTCATAAAAATCGGTTGAAAAATGTTGATTTTATTCACGATTAGGTAAAGACACCTATATTACACAGAATCGAGTAAAGACACCAACATAGTACTTAAAAGTTAAAACTGCAAAAAAATGTTTGGTAGAAAATATAACTAGGTAGGAATATAACTAAAACTAATAAAAAAGGATATTTAACCCAGATGTTTTGTAGTTTTTATACCCTTCACCTGTGGTGCACAAGGGTATATATAGCTTTGTCATGCCGTTTGTAATTTCTATAATTTTCATTTCCGATCCCATAAAGTATATATTTTTTGAACGCTTATGAATAGAGGAGTCGGATAAGCCCTGACCGTCTGCCCGTGTGTTGGTTGAAATCAACTTTTAGAGGCAAATTTATGTTCCTCAGATCTGAGTATGGTATTAATCTTTTGGAAATATCCGGGAATGAATCGCTATTGAAATTCATCACAATCGCACCATAATTTTTTGAGATATGAGCAAAAACCACGACCACCTTGTTTTCAAAATTTTTATTTTTATATATGGCCGTATTCATAAAAAATATTTTATTTTATTTTATTTTATTATACCTGCACCTGTGGTGCACAAGGGTATATATAGCTTTGTCATTCCGTTTGTAATTTCTACAATTTTCATTTACGACCCCATAAAGTATATATTTTCTGAAAGCTTATGAATAGAGGAGTCGATTAAGCCCTGACCGTCTGTCTGTCTATCCGTCTGCCCGTCTGTCCGTGTGTTGGTTGAAATCAACTTTTAGAAGCAACTATATGTTCCTCAGATCTGTATATGGTATCAATCTCTTGGAAATATCCAGGAATGAATCGCTATTGAAATTCAGCACAAACGCCCCATAACTTTCTGAGATATGAGCAAAAAACCACGACCACCTCGTTTTTTTTCACAATTACAACAACAACATACATACATACAGACATGTAAAAAACATACCAAACAAAATAAATTACAAAAAAAAAAATATTAAAAATAAGAAAAAAATAATAAAAAAAAACTAAAAAAAAAAATTTTAAAATAATTTTAAAAAAAATTTTAAAAAAAAAAATTTTTTAAAAAATTTTAAAAAAATATAAAAAAAAATAATAAAATATAAATAATATATTAAATTAAATAAAATAAAATTTTTTTGGCTCAGCTGGGATTCGATGCCACATTTATTCTAACGTGTACGTATGCACGTATTTTATATGGGATGAATGGTGATACAAACAATTGTTATTGCATGACTAGACGTTGTGAAGGGTATATAAGATTCGGCACGGCCGAATATAGCACTGTTACTTGTTGTTTTTTTTTTTTGTTTTTAATACATTTTTTTTTTTTTTGGGAAACATATGGATGTTTTTTACATGTACGTACGTATTTTATATGAATGGTGATACAAACAATTGTTATTGCATGAATACACGTTGTGAAGGGTATATAAGATTCGACACGGCCGAATATAGCATCTCACTTGTTTTTTTTTTAATGATTTTGTTCCAGATTTAGAAATCTCAAAATCATAGTTTCACTTCTTGCATAAAGAAACAGCAATGGAATTTGTCGGATAATAACACGACGGTTCATATGTATTAAAAAGGCGAGAAGACTTTCTGGGCTATTTCAGAAAAGTGGGCGATTTAGTGTTTTGTGATGATGCTGCCGGACTTTTACGAGAACTGGGTTTTACTGAAAAAAAGAAATGAAGAATGGCGAAACTTTATTGATTTATCCAAGATTAGCTTAAAAACTTCACAATGGCAATAAATATCCATTGGATCCAGTGGCACATGCAACAAATATGAAAGAAAACTACACAAATATTAAGTTATTTTCTATCCAATTAAATATCAACCGCACTCATGAAACATTTGTGCTGATTTGAATGTTGTAGCTATGCTAACTGGATTACATGTTTGTTATGTGGATGTGATAGTCGTGCGAGAGTTCAACACTACAATAAAGCAATGAAAAAGAATGATAAAAGCTTCCAATATCCTATAACTAATTTTCTCGAATAAGCGACACTTTTGTTCTTTGTAGGTCCACAAATACATGATCATTTGATAGACGCAATGTTGAATAAAGTTGAAAATAGAGCATGGGCGGCATTTGTAAATGTATTTAACAGTTTTTTTTGAAATCAAAAAAGCAGAAAACTACAAAGAAATCACTCAAGAACTTATTTCTGCTTATTTCTGAAGTTTTAAAATTTAATATGTCGCTTAAAATTCATTTCTTGGATTCCCACTTAGATTTCTTTTCTGAAAATCGTGGTGCAGTATCAGCATTGGCGTAGCTACAATTTTTTTCTGGGGATGGAAAACGCTTAATTTTTTTTTTGTTGGAGTTGCAAAATCTTAAACTCAGTTAATTTCATATGTATGTATCAGTTTCCAGTACACTTGTTAAATACATATATAATTTGATTGGGTTGACCATATAATTAAAACATTTTCTATTTTCATTTGAATTGCAACATTTTTTGATTTTTTGCCCTTGCCATCAAAATTTCGAGGGGTAACCTTTGTTTTTAATAACATTTACTCATCTTTTTGGCGAACTCTCAACTAAGTGCCTGCAGAGAGATTGATGATTAGCCTTCCAGCACATTTCAACGTTTTGACACAATTCGTCAGCTTTTTTGGAATTTTAGCCTTCCATCCTTTTTTCAACTTTACTTCACAAGTTCTCAACTGAATTGAGATCAGGGAATTTGGCCAGCTATTTTAAATTATGTATTGTTTATCTAAGCAACTCTTCACAAGCCGTGAAGTGTGCTTAGGGTCATTATCGTACATAAAGTGACACATTAATGATAAATTAATGACGTCATACATAGCATTTTCCATCTGATCCCCATCGGAAAAATTAAGATTCGTCGCCCATTAAATATTTTTCCAAAAACTCGTTGGTTTTTTAATGTTTTCTTTGGCAAAATGGTTTTTAAATTTTTGTTTAAGACGAATGGTTTTCGCTGTGCAATGCATCCACGTAAGTAAGCTTCATTAAGCCGCCGTCTAATAGTTCTAATATTATAATTAAACTTTAAGCTGTTTAAAACTTTTATATGGGTCAGCTTTAGATGCTCCTACGACTATTTCATCTTCCCTGGCTGTTGTTTTACGGAGTTTGAAGGCTCTGGGTACACCATTTGAAGTTCCAAATGTATTAAAATATTTTATTGCATTATAAAATTTTCCTCTAGAGCAACCAAGAGACTGGGAAATTTTATATACTGTCTTCCGGGAGCCTCTGAGATTACGAATTGCCTCCATTTCTTCTTCGGAACAACTTAGTCCTTTTTCCATACCTGATGATTAATTTTTGTGTACATTTTTGCTGGTATCACTTAAAATACACTTACAAATATATTTAAAAATATAAAAAATAGATATTAAAAATATGTTATTAAGATAGCATAACTAAAAATGTTTTAAATTTATGACTACTTCAAAAACATCACTTTTATTTATTATACACTTGTTTTGTAAGAAAACCTAATAGAAAAGGAAAATAAAAATAAAAAAAAGATTAAATGTAAAAGACTTATCTTTCCACTGGAAAGTCCAGTTAAAATATCAAGAGATGATATTAAAAACCAAATCACCACTGTATATGTTCAATTTCTTACCAAACATTTGATTTCAGATTTAGTTATTATAGTATTTATAGTTGTCTTTACATTATCCTGTGTAATATGTGTCTACACTAATCGTGAATAAAATAAACATTTGTCAACCGATTCTTATGATTTTTAGCTTATTTTGAAAAATTTTGAACCCCTAATGACGTTTTGGAAACAAATAATAGTACTAGTTTTACATGAAAATAAAATAATATCGCTACTCATTTTCGAATAACTCCTAATATCTTGAAAATACAAAAAAAAAACATTATTTAGCTAACTTAAAAGAAATTTTATTGTTAACTATAAGCTGGTATAAAGAACAGAGATTCCTTAAATTGGTGAGACTATTAAACCGAGGTGAGATCAAAAATTTTATATGCAACCAAATAATAAATTTTTTAATTTTTATGGCATTTTTCGTGTTTTAAAAAAAACATAGAATTCTGAAATTCGGTAACGTACTATTAATCGAAGTTGAGATTGAAAATTATAAAGAAGGACAAAATGTTACTTTTCTTATTTTTATAGTTATTTTTGCATATTCTATTTTTATTAATGTGATGGAAGATATGTCCCCAATATATGCTTACAGTACTTTTAATTTTTGTTAAAAAAATTAATCAGAAAAACAAGTAAATATATAACGAAAAATTATTTAGTAATTAAAAAATAACTTAAATAAGAACTGCGCTATCGAAGTAGCTAATATTTTGCTTGTAAGACACAATTTACCTTTTAGATATTCCACTTATTCTCTACATAGAAACTTTAACTTTAAAATGTTTATTTCATTGACAAGGGAACTAACTTTATCGTTTAATGAAAAATACAAAACGTACAGTTTTTAAATAATAGGTAAATTTTCGGAACAACCACTAAGTATCTTTTGTTTGAAAGACCCATTTTAGAGATTGTTTAAAGTCACTTATAACTTCTAACTTGATACAAGTTTTTTAGGAACATCTTTTTCTTAAAACTTTGATATTAGTAGTTCCTTTATTTGTTTAATAATATTGTTACGTTTATACCTTTTATAAATGTTGGCTTATTCCCTTTAACTATACCGTGAGTTTTTTTATTGCAATCAAAAACAGTTGAGATTCGTTATAAAATTAAGAGCACTTTATTTAATTAAATACACTCAGATATTGTTTTTATATCACTTTACTTATTGTTATACACCTTTATTATCAAACTCACTTTGATACGCACTTTACAAGCTCTACTGTAGTACTGATCATGTTAGCTGTGTTGTTCGGCTATTTATAGTAATATAGTGGTGTTCGGTAACATTCGACAAAGTTCTCGTATGTACACACTAGTTCATTCGAAAACCGTTACATTTAAATTAAGACGCAATGTTAATGTTAAGTAATATGCAGGCTGCACACAACTTAACATCATGTTCGAACAACCAGCGAAATAAACTAAGACAAACAAAACTAGTGTAACTGAAACTACTACAACTAAAATAAAATTATAATGTAAATTAAGCTATTTAATAATAAATCTGTAACAATATGTTAATTTTTGTAAAAGTATTTGCTACTTCTTATAAATCTGTTATTAATATTGGTAAAAAGAATAAGTTTTAATAAAAAATAGCACTTTTATAAGCGAAATCGGCTAAAGAAAGCTAATAGATTTTGCACTACAACTAATGGTTTGAAAACAGTAGTTGAGTTAAAAGGAGGCCCAACTTAATACTAACTAAATATTTTATGTCCTTAAATAATTATTTAAATAACATTTTCTTTTATGGAACGTATAATTATGTGTTGTAAAAATGTTCTTTGTGTTCTATAATTTTAAGTTATTTTTTAATATTTCAATTAATAAATAAATATACATATGTGGTTATATTTACTTATAAGGCACAATTTTCAGCGGAAAACGGAATTTTTAGGCGCTACATATTATTATTTGTGTGACTGTATGTATAACTAAGTATTGTTTTATAATATTAGCCCATGTTCTAATATTTATTTATAAATCGCCGCGGCGTCTCTGTTTCGCAGTTCACGCGTTTACATTTTTTACTAAAATTGTTCAAACATTTTATAAGTTTATATCCAATATACAACGCTTAGCGCTAATACTAAGTATAAGTAAAAAGTTTTCATAATGAATTTCAGTATAAATTAATACTTGCAATTTGTTTTAAAAAGTTTTAAGAAATTTAATTTAAGTCGGAATCAAGGCATATCCATAAAGTACTCGTATTCAATCAGCTGACTGTTTTTTTTTAAACACATACAATTTATAAGCGTTACCAACTTTTTTTAAAAGTCTGTCTGCATTTGCCAAAATTATTTTTTTTAAATTTTATTATACAACTAGAAAATCACGGCGAGCGTTGATACGCCACTTAATGAATAAAAATGCGTTCTGAATTTAAATTGAATATCAACTTTTTTTAATGGGGGTTGCACTGCCCACTTTTCTAATCTCGAAACTGTATAGTCATGACAGCTTAATATGTGTGCAAAGTTTCAGAAAAATCGGTGAAGTTCAAGTAGCTGAAAATTATAACTTTTTTTATGGGCGTGGCGCCGCCCACTTTTCTAATCACAAAATTATAAAGTCATGTGTGCAAAGTTTCAAAAAAATCGGTCAAGTGCAAGTAGCTAAAAATGATAACTTATTTCTTATGGGCGTGGCACTGCCCACTTTTCTAATCACGAAATTATATAGTCATTACAGCTCAATATGTGTGCAAAGTTCCAGAAAAATCGGTCAAGTGCAAGTAGCTAAAAATGATAACTAATTTTTATGGGCGTGGCCCGGCCACTTTTTGCTACCCATAAACACTCCCTGGAATGTGTACAACAACTTTCCAAAGTTTGAATCCGATCAGTTTTACAGTTTCGGAGTCTTTAGCTAACACACACACACAGAATTTCACTTTTATATATGTATATAGATAAATAATTCGCAGTTTCAGTTGGTTTAAAAAGTTTTAATTATACATACAAAACCATGAATAAAAAGTTTTCAATAATTTAAAAAAATCAAAGAAGAAAATAAAAAATTGTGTGACTTATGCCGCCATATATAAAAAAATTATATGCATGTGTTTTTTAATTGTTGTGTTTGTTGTCGCGATGCATATACTACATACCTTATGGATATGCATTGGTCAGAATAATAGATTTACAAAATTTTAAATTTATTTTAAAAAAATAATACAAGCATTTATTTTTATGTTTACAGTACTTCTTTTGGCTGGTATTCTTTCAGTTATTATATTGCTTTCCATATGACAAGTTGCAATGGAACATATTTTTTGGGAAAAACAAAGCAATTGCGTGATATTAAAAACAAAGATATGTTAAGTAAAATTTTAATGATTATATTTAATATTTATAATTTCATATAATAAAATATAAAAATTACATTGTATGTGCATGTACAAAACAAATGTATTTTAAATTTAATATTTAATTTTATTATCGAAAAATTTATTATAAAGCATAAACATTATTTACAATAGCATAAGTTATGAAACAAAAGGTGAGGTGAGACTCAAAATGTTATTGTCGACAAGAAGTTACTTTTTGTGTTTTGAAATAAACATAGAATTCTAAAATTATGTACGGTGCTATTAATCGAAGTTTAGATCAAAAATTATGGAGGACAAAATCTTACTTAATTATTTTTATAGTCATTTTTGCATTTTCCAAATTTATTAAAGTAAAATTAGGAAACTCAGAAGCTTTGATCTTGGATGAAATGGAATAATGTCGCGAATATATATGCTTACGGTTCTTTTCGTTTTTGTTAACAAAATTAATCAGAGAAACAAGTTTCCTAAATTTAACGAAAAATTTCTATGTATGGTCATGGTGCTAGAAACTGTAACAGAGTAGTAGTGTGAGCAGCCTGTGCTGGTAATCATGAATTTGCAGATTGCCCATTGAACAAAGCTGCAAATAGTGATAACATCGTTTATAAATGTCACAACTGCACAAAAAAGAATGTTAGAAATGTGAAGCACAGAGCTGACGACCTTAAATGCCCATGTCGTTAGGAATATCTTGAGATTCGACAACGTACCACTGCCAGAATGAATAAGCCACAAATGAATAATATGATGATCTTCAACGTCAATGAAGTTAATTTTCCACAACTGCCCGGTAAGGAGCATCAAAATTATCCACGTGACTCTGGTGCTAAAAATAATATACTGTACTCTGATGTAACAAGAAGTAAAAATCTGGTGAACAGAAATGAAAATGATATTTCCAATGAGAAGTTAATGGAAATATTTTTTGATGCTGTCGATGCACTTCAAAGATGCCAAAATAAGTACGACAAGCTACGAGTGCTGGGAATGATGCTTCAACATGCCATATAAATCAACAGTAAGTCACAATGTTCATGTTATGCACTGGAGTGCTCAAGGCATAACGACTGAGTCTGCAGCTTCACAGCTGGAAAAATTCTTATACGACAAGGAAGTTGATATTCTCCTTGTCAATGAGACATTTTTGAAACCCCACCATAAATTTAAACTTGGTGGCCACAAAATTTATAGAGAGGATAGACCAACACATGGCGGAGGTGTACTCATCGCGATAAGATATAATGTTGAACACGAAATATTACCAACTATCGGGTGTCCCAACTAGAACGCAATTTTTAAATTTGGCGCCATTCGAAGTGTCATTGTTTGACATTTGAACAATTGTTATTGTTTGCTAGTAGAAGGTACGAGGTTAGTAAAAATGAAGCGCTACACGAATGAACAACGCATTCTCATTGTGAAATTGTTTTACCAAAATGGTCACATTTCCATCTTGATGGCTTCGTCAATAGGCAGAATTGTCGCATTTGGGGTGAGGAAAAACCTCGAGTGATTCACGAGAAGCAAATGCATCCTCAACGTAATGGTTGGTTTTTGGGCTGAAGGAATCATTGGACCTTTTTTTATGAAAATGAGGCAGATCAAGCGCAAACAGTCAATGGTGTTCGGTATCGTGAAATGATAACCAGTTTTTTCTTCCCTAGAATTGAAGAAATGAATGTGGAGGGCATGTGGTTTCAACAAGATAGCGCCACATGTCATTTCCCGGTCGTGTTATTTCGCGTTTTGGAGACCAGAATTGGCCGCCTAGATCGTGTGATTTAACACCTTTAGATTTTTTTCTTTTGGGTTTTTTTAAGTCGATGGTTTACGCGAATAAGCCGACAACGACTCAAGCCTTAAAGGGGAAATTGGACGCTGCATTAATGAAATACCGCAGCATTTATGCAAAAAGGTCATTGAAAATTTCATTAAAAGATCGCGTGTGTGCCAGCAAAGCCGCGGCGGCCATCTGCACGATTTATTGTTCCATACCTCATTTTGTCTACTTGACGATATAATAAAGTTTCACGATTTTTTTTTTTTTAATATCTGTGTTTTATTTAAAATTTAAAAATTGCGTTCTAGTTGGGACACCCGATATAAATACGCGTGTGGCTGAAAATAGGGTTGGGCAAAATATATCGATATATCAAAATATCGATATTTAGTTTAAAAAATTTCGATATTAATCGCCGATATTTTAAATACCTCAATATCGATACATCGATATTTATTTAGTAATATCGGAGCCGATATTTTTAAAAATTTTCCAAAAGAAGGTACAGCAGCAAAGGCGAATATAGTTTTAATTATACTAGTATACTTATTATATACTTATACTTATGCATTAATGCATCAAATTACTGTCAGTGTTCTTGTAGAGCTGCTAATAATAGAAGCAAATTGACAGGAGAGCATATAAGACAAAGAGTGCTTCTGATGTCCCTATCTGATGATTACTGGTTCGAGTAAACATATATACATGTAAATATTTTAAATTGAGGTTGTTGTTTCTCATGTGATAACATTTTATTTCTTTCAGAATTCCTTTTTTATAGATTTGATGTAAACAATACCTCAACTGTTAACTTTAAACTTAAGATTTTCTGTTGAAGTTTAGGTTTATTTTCTGTTTGATCTAGTCATATAATTGATCTCATCCTTAATCGTAAATATTTTTAGTCAGAATTTATTTTATAGATTTGGTGTAAACAATACATCAATTTTTGACTTTTAAACTTAAGAATGTCTAATGAATTTTTGGTTTATTTTTGGTTTTTATGTTTGATATAGTCATATAACTGATCTTATCCTTAAGGCAGAATAAGTCTTTACTTTCTGTTCCGTTCCGAATCAGCTGACTTTATTCTGTTAAATAGAAAATGTGTACAAGTCGTTAGTTGTTCTGTTACTTTCCGTGCTGTTGCGGACGAACCTGTAGAAAATAGAATTCAACGTTAAGTGACGGCCATTGAGAGAGAAACAGCTGATATTTACGTGCCTTTATTTTAAATGTGGCTGCAACATAGAGACTCTGTTTGCTTATAGATGAAATCTGACACAACAAATTTTTTTTTTATGTACAGACTTTGACGTGAAAAATAAACAAAAAATATAATAAGCTTGTGTTTGTAAGATTACCTTGTAAATTAAGGCAGATGATTTTTTACAGAAGAAGTAACCACAAAAATTAAACAACAGAACGGCACGTCACAGAACGACAACAGAAAGTAAAGACTAATGAAGCCTTAAAGGTGTACTTTCTACTCAACAAAACAACAACAATCTAGAGTATTGAGAAAATTTTTTTTGTATCTAAATTGCTTTGCGTATCTATATTTAAATTATTATTTTTTTAATTTTTAAGGTTATATGCAATTTTTGGCAAATTTTTTATTTGCTGAAATTTTTAAAAATTTATTCTTTAAATTTAATTTTTTAAAAAAGTAAAACAAAAAGGTAGACAAAAAAAGTTTGGCAAATGCATTTTTTTACTAAAAAATTTTTCATTTTGGCACGTTATTGTGTTATAAGGCTGTGCCAATTTTATCTGCATATGATCGCGTGTCACAACTTGTTAAATTTGTTTTGCTCTTTTTTTTCGCTTTAAAAAACCAATTTCCAAATATTTTCAACTATTTCCTCTAATAACAGAAAATTAGTAGTAAATAAGCAAAAGCAAGCAATAACGATCAAATAATATGCTAACAGAGAACATGCATATGCATGCATGTAAATATGTCTATATGTATGTTTGTATGTATAAATAAGAAATGAAATTATGAAGAAGTTAGTTATTTTTGCTAAATACATATGTTTAATTTTGTTTTTTACAAAGGTTCTGGGCAAAAGGAATATATACGACAATAATATCATCCACATCGACAATAAGCTATCAATAACACACACGGCAAAATACGTTAATCTATCACTTTAAATAATAATCTAGTGATAATAAGCATGTACAAGAGCGAAGCTGGCGGTTTTAATCTTTAAGAGTTTAAATTGTCTGCGCCTTTTTAGTTAAGTCTCAAAAACTATTATTGAATCAACAATTAGTTTAAACTAAGTCGTTATAGAATTAATAAGTTATTAAGGCTAAATAAGAGTGGTTTTTGTAACCAATTTCTTATTATGTATTTTGTACAACATTACATAATGAAAAACGTCCTCAATAATTTGGGCCATATTTAATTTCAATATTAAGGCAATTTCTCAAATATGTTTGTGGTAATAATTCAATTCTAAATTAAGCTGACATTTCGTAATAAAAATTATCTTCAAATTTGGGATCACCTGGCGTTTTTCATGTTGGGACGATATCATGCAGCGAATATAGAAAGCTGGTAGGCACTGAGTAAATGATACGATAAGAGGTTTTAGGTAATACAGCTTTTTGGGTGGTTAAAGTGTTTTAAAAGTCTAGTGTATGGTACAAAAATTAATTATCGTCATGCCTATAAAGTGTACATGAAAGAATGCTGTCTTTTTTAATAAATTTATTTTTTCATTTTCCTTTTATTTTGTTGTAATTTATTATTGTTACACAATTTGCTATAATTTATTATAGCCAGCAAAAGGCTACAGTTTTATTAGGTGAAATATGAACTTGTTCTACGTGTTCATATTTATTACCTAAGCACACCTAAGAAATCATTATAATTCAGCTTTGTCGTAGATTTGTATGATGCTAAGAATTACAATAAGTTTTAGGAGCCAAATATCCCGATGGAAAAATACATTTATAATGTACGTGTGCGTTTGGGTGTTGGGGGGAATTTTTAATAAAATATATGAAAAGTTTGTTCTATGGCTTTCAAATCTGTTACTTATCAAAATAAAGAATTTGTTTGGTGAAATATTCCTCCCCCCCTTGGATCCTCGATTGGTGACATACATATTTTATATAAATACAAAGTTTTGTTATAAAACTTTTTTTTTTTTTTTTTAATTTAAGAATTAATTTTAAAAATTGGGTAGTATTTTATATTTGGGTTGAAATAGAAGAAAAAATGTGTGTTTTGTTTATTAAAAAAAAAACATTGTCAATTTATTGATTTAAAAATAAATATTATTATTATTATTATTTATTTATTGAGGCTTTTAAAAATTTCATTATAAAGGTGGATTTTTTTTTTATTTTTTCTTTTTAACATTCTGGAAATGACTTAAAATTATAAAGGATTATTCTAATTATATAAAATAGAAAAATGCAACTTGCTTAAACAATTAAATGTAATATATGAACTGTTCAATGTTTGCTCCCGACATTTACGACAACGCATAGAGTAAAATCTATTAAAGGTACACTTAAAATTAAACTTAAAAACAAACCTTAAAAACTAAACTATTTCAAGTTACATATTACCCTCTGTGGATGCCGGGAATATTTCTTTTATAAAAATGTTGTCCAAATATATTCTCCAATTGTTCGCGCAAAACGCCTACTGCCGAAAGATAACTGGTATTAGACCAGTTGAATTCTGTTTCACTGGAAAGCAATTCCTGCATTATACCACCCTCAAAAAAAATTAATTTTTCAACAAACCGTTTCATAATATTAAGAGCATAGTCAGATAACGGTATTATAGAAGCCTTTTCATATATAAAAGAATTAGAAAATCTTTTTAAACGTGTTTTATAATTTCTGCCTACACATTTGCGTAATATGTGTCTTTCAAAAATTTCTAATTTTTTCATAAATGAATTCGAAATACTAAACCAGACTGGAAAAGCATAAATTAAAATTGGTCTGATACTGACTTTGTATAAAAGTAATTTAGTTTCAGTAGGTAATGATTTATTATTAACTAAGTTTGATAAAGATCCTTTAATTCTGTTAGCTTTTTCGATATTATATAAAACGTGTTTATTAAATTTCACTAGTTTGTTGAAATTAACACCCAGATACTTAAAACTGTCCTTAAACAAAATTTGAGATCCGTTTAAGAACAATTTTAATTTTTTGCTTTCTGGAACGACTTTGTAATTGTATATCCCAGAGGCATTTCGTAAGCACATTACGTGACTTTTTCCAATATTTATTTTGATTCCCCAAGACGAAAAGAAATCAATAACATGATTAAGATGTGATGCGACACGATCTAGTGCGTTTAATGGTGATTCATCATGAGCATATAAAAGGGAATGTTGAATGTTGTTGCATAAAGAATGTTGAAATATCAAAAAAAATTTATTTTAATTTGGTTAATAGCTTAAATGAAATTTGAAAGGCTCATATCTCTCATTTGTTCTCACTTAATTATGGAACATCTTTGATTTGAATAAAAAGTGCTGCTGAAGTACAGCAAGTGCCCACCGAAGTTTGTGGTTAATGTGTTCCATTGATTTCAATATGCGATAGATGCTTTTGTAATTTTGATAGGGAACGCAGACCTGGAATTTGAGATATTAGTTCACGAAGATTGTTGTCAAACTAAACATGAGGTTTGAAATTAAATGGGAGCTATTGCATGAGAAATTTCAAAATGTTTGCCGGAATTGTGTACCATAAAATTAAACTAGCATTTACACATGCCACTAAGTTCGAAAAACTCAATACACTTAAAATTGTTTACTAATACACTTACATTTTTCGCAATGGCTCCAGTGGAAGCTAGTTTTGCATGCAAGTAGAAATTTGTCAGTTGCATGCCACTAAAGGCCATGACTGAAATAAATATTTTTTCTAATTTTCGTTTTTATAAGCTCACGCATAAGAGCAAGCATTTATACTATTAATATATATTATAAAATCTAGTTTATTTATTATAAAAATTGGAATAAAAAGTTACTACGAAGCCTAATATACATCTATTTTTGTTTGTATGTACAAAAGTGGGTGTATTTAATTTTCAAATGTAAATCATTTCAAAATAAGTATGTTTCAGGCGATATATCGAAATATCGATATTTTAAATATAATAAATATCGATGGTAAAATAAAATATCGATATAATAAATATCGATAGATTTTTCCAATATGCCCATCCCTAGCTGAAAATATTTCGGTACGAGTAATAATAAATAGGCGCCCTGTGATTTTTATATCTGCGTACAATACGGTTCAAACTATAAATTTTAAAACTGATATGGATGCCTTAACTAAACGTTCAAATGACTTCTTTTTATTCGGTGATTTAAACGCTCAACATACTCACTGGAATTGCTTTTCAAACAATATTGCTGGTAATGAGCTTTATAGCCATTGCCTTCAATCAAACTACTATATTTATTACCCAAATGCATTTACTTGTTTTGGACAAAATATTAATCCAGTACAGCAGACATCCTTTTAACTAACTCTTGTATTCCTTTTTCAACCTTGGAAACACATCCAAATATTCTGCAGTCGGACCATGTACCAATATCTTGCGTCATTTATGGAGAGGAACATAATATCATTTTGTTGGTACCCCTATATAATCTAGCCCCTATAATCTAGATGTATCATTAAGTAAACTAATATATATTGTAAAAGAAGCTACCAATAGAATACCAGTTGGTCATAGAAACCCCTGGCAACGGCAATTTTCAGAAATTAGCAAAATGCTAATTGCTCAGAGAAACAAATATAGACGTAAACTCCATAGATGTAGGGATTTTAATTTTAAAACGCATTTATATTGTATCTTGAAACAGCTAAATAGGCTTATTGACTTTCACCTGAATAAAGACAGGAATGAGTCTTGGTCGAAATTCATTTCAAATCTGCCTACCGGTTCCAAAAAGTTTTGGAAATTAACTAAAACTTTAAAAGGCAAGAATCCTACATATTCTAAACTTCATGTAGATGGATCAATTCTGAATTCTGACGTCGAAAAGTCAAATGCAATAGCTGACGTATTTGCTTGTTCACATACCATTACTATTAACAATCCATCACCCATGGACTCGGTTGTATCAAGATACAGTAATGACCTTAATCAAACTCTTACCGACAATACAAGGATTAAACTTACAAATTTGGCTAAAGTTAAATCATTTGTCCATTTGCTGAAAAATAATAAAGCTCCTGGCTTAGATGGGATTAACAGTATAATACTTAAAAATATGCCCGACTCTTTTTTTTAAATCTTAAGTAAATTATTTAACTTCTGCCTGAGCAATGGGTACTTCCCACACGTTTTTAAAATGGCTAAGGTAATTCAAATCCACAAATCGTTAAAGGATCCTAAATTGCCCTCCAGCTATAGGCCAATAAGTATTCTAAGCCTATTGGATAAGGTGTTCGAGAAAATTATTCACTCCAGAATTTTAGATTTTTCAAATTCCAATAATATCATAAATAAAGAACAATTAGGTTTTCGAAAAGAGCACTCCACTGTACATCAACTTAAGAGAGTTGTAAACTTTCTTGAATGTAATAAAAGTAATCGAAAAAGTACTGGAGTCGTTTTTCTTGATATCGAAAAAGCTTTTGACTCAATCTGGCATTATGGACTAGTGTATAAATTAAATACGTTAAATTTTCCAATTTACCTTCAAAAACTTCTCAAAAGCTTTTTAGATAAACGTACGTTTGTTGTATCTGTCAATAACAAATTTTCTAGTGAAAGACAAATACCTGCGGGCTTGCCGCAAGGATCAGTATTATCCCCTACACTATACTCGATATATACATCTTATGTTACTCTAAGAAGAGACAATGATGCAGCTTTTTACGCGGATGACAGCTCCTTTATTTGTTGCGGTAAAGTCTCGAATGCGATAATTAGAAGAATGGAAAATAATCTTAAATTAATTCGTAAATACTATGACAAATGGAAAATAAAAGTCAATGACGATAAAACTCAAGCAATTATATTTCCATTCAACAAATCGCGAAAACGCTTTCCTACTAGATATTTATCGTCTAGGGGAACAATTATCCCGTTGAAGGACGAAGTTAAATATCTAGGAGTAATCCTTGACAGAAAACTTTTATTCAAACAGCATGTTAATTACATTTTCGAGAGGCAATTAAGTGTAGTCGTGCCTTTTACCCCTTAATTAGCCGAAGATCTAATCTTAATATAAAAAACAAAGTTCTTATTTACAAAATGTGTATTCGACCGATTATGACCTATGGTTGTCAAATCTGGTCCCAAAAGGCTGCTAAAACGCATACAAAAAAATTGTAAATTATTCAAAATAAAAACTTCAAAATAATACACAATCTACCTTTTAGATATCCAACTTATTTTCTACATAGAAACTTTGACTTCAAAATGTTTAATTCATTGACAAGGGAACTGACGCTGTCATTTAATGAAAAATGCAGAAGGTCAAATTTTGAAATAATAAGAAATTTGCTGAACAACCACTGAGGGTCTTTTGTTTAAGATACATTTCAGTGATTGTTTTAAAATCTCTTATAACTTCTAAGTTGATGCGAGGTTTTTTATGAACAACTTTTCCTTAAATCTGTGATATTAGTAGTTTCTTTATTTAATTAATCAGATGTTAATTGTTGTAATACTATATGTAAATTCTCATAACTCTGCTAATGATATTGATAAAATGAATAAGTTTTTAATAAAGGATAATAAAAAAAATAAATAAAAAATAATAAAAAATAAAACAAGTAACAATATGCAATAACAATTGTTTGTATCACCATTCATCCCATATAAAATACGTGCATACGTACACGTTAGAATAAATGTGGCATCGAATATGTTCCTCAGATCTGTATATGGTATCAATCTCTTGGAAATATCCAGGAATGAATCGCTATTGAAATTCACCACAATCGCCCCATAACTTTTTGAGATATGAGCAAAAAACCACGACCACCTCGTTTTTTTTCACAATTACAACAACAACATACATACATAGATACATGTAAAAAACATACCAAACAAAAAAAATTACAAAAAAAAATATTAAAAATAATAAAAAAAACTACAAACAAAAATTTAAAAAAAATATAAAAAAAAATAATAAAATATAAATAATATATTAAATAAAATAAAATTTTTTTGGCTCAGCTGGGATTCGATGCCATATTTATTCTAACGTGTACGTATGCACTTATTTTATATGGGATGAATGGTGATACAAACAATTGTTATTGCATGACTACACGTTGTGAAGGGTATATAATATTCGGCACGGCCGAATATAGCACTGTTACTTGTTTTTATTATGAACATCTCTTAAAACTGTGATATTAGTAGATTCTTTATTTATTTAATCAGTTGTTAATGTTTGTAAATTATCATAAATCTGTTAGAAATAATGGTAAAAATAAGATTTAATAAATGTAAAAAACAACAAGTAACAGTGCTATATTCGGCCGAATCTTATATACCCTTCACAACGTGTAGTCATGCAATAACAATTGTTTGTATCACCATTCATCTCATATAAAATACGTACATATGTATATACTGGTTCAAATAAATGTGGCATCGAATCCCAGCTGAGCCAATAAATGTTATTTTATTTTATATATTATTTATATTTTATTACTTTTTTTTAAATTTTTTTGTAATTTTTTTTTATTATTTTTTTTTTTATATTTAATATATTTTTTTTTTTTTTTTAATTTTTTTTTTGGCATGTTTTTTACATGTATGTATGTATGTACATATGTTGTTGTTGTAATTGTGTAAAAAAACGAGGTGGTCGTGGTTTTTGCTCATATCTCAGAAAGTTATGGGGCGATTGTGCTGAATTTCAATAGCGATTCATTCCTGGATATTTCCAAGAGATTGATACCATATACAGATCTGAGGAACATATAGTTGCTTCTAAAAGTTGATTTCAACCAACACACGGACAGACGGTCAGGGCGTAATCGATTCCTCTATTCATAAGCTTTCAGAAAATATATACTTTATGGGGTCGAAAATGAAAATTGTAGAAATTACAAACGGAATTACAAAGCTACTGTACCCTTGTGCACCACATGTGAAGGGTATAACAATTATGAAATAAAATTATTTTTATAAAACATTGATCTCAAGCTTAATAAATAAAACAACTATTGACATAAACAAAAAGGATCGAAACATTTACTTAATATTCAAAAATATTTGGACTATAGAGGTTTTGATGCGCTCTTAATCCGTTTTCAGTTTTCTATCGGGCTCAGATTTTTTTATGGGCCTGCCTAATATTTTGCTTAAAACAAGAACTATTATTCCAACAAATGCTTAATAATAAAACTTTCTTTAAGTCAGCTGAATAACGTTTTTTATATTTTCAAGCAAGTGTTCAGGAGTAATTCAGAAATAAGTAGCGCTAAACATTTTTTTCGTGCAAAATGAGTACTATTTTTTGTTTTCAAAACGTCATTAAAAATTATTAAGGTAAATTTTACAATTTTATCATTTTTCAGAAAGGTAGGAATATTGTGAACAAAATAAGCTATAAATCTTATATCTGCTAAACTAAAAACGATACAAATAAAATTGGAAAAGAATTGTAATTTGCACAAAAAATAAGCTGACAGGTATCTGGTCCTTTTTGGAATTTTCAACTCCTAAGGGGAAAAACGGGTTAAAACTATAATTTGGTACTTTTTTGGTACCCTATGTAACTTCCAAACGCATAAAGCTAGAAAAAAATTTAAGCTGTATTAAGTAATCCGCGAAAAAATATTAAGAGGAATTTGGCACTTTTTTCAAATTCATATGTGTAAGGGGTAAAAATTTTCCCTTTTTTTGGTACTTTTTTTTATAAGAAACCATTCTTACATTATTCAATGGGACAAAATTTGACAATTATTATTTTCTAATAGAATATGGACAACTATTTAGGTGAAATTTTAGGAAACTTTTTTGGGGACAAAAAAGGTACCAAAATGGGGAAAATTCCGGAAAATGTATGTAATTCCTAATTAGACGGCCAATTATCACACAATTTTAATTGGGATTTCACCAGACATAAAAAATTATGTAATTTAGCAAAAAATGAAACACATATAACAGGGTAAAAAGGGGAAAAATCGGGAAAAGAGTTGGTACTTTTTAAAACATGATTACTTTTATGCAAAAAAGAGTAGATTTACTGACTTTAAATCATGTCTATTAAAATATTTTGTTACATAAGATATTTGAACATTTTAAACTTGGAATTTGGAGCTTGGACCAAAAATGTACTTTTTCGCTTTTCTATGGTACTTTTGGTATTTCTAAAGGACTATTGATTCCTGGTAAGACTAAAAATGTTATGGGTGACCAAAAAGGTACTTTTTTGAATTTGTATGGTACTTTTTTTATTTCCTACGTTTATGAAGCTAGAATTTAAAAATTAGTGGCTATTGATACAAGGTGAGACCGAAAATGTTATGGTCGACCAAAAAGGTACTTTTTTGAATTTTTGTGGTACTTTTGGTATTTTCTACGTTTATAAAGATAGGATTGTACAATCAAGGACTATTGATTCCAGGTAAGACTGAAAATGTTATGGTCGACCAAAAAGGTACTTTTTGAATTTTTATGGTACTTTTTGTATATTCAACGTTTGCGAAGCTAGAATTTCGAAAATAGTGACTATTGACAAAAGGTAAGACTAAAAATGTTATGGGTGACCGAAAAGGTACTTTTTTGAATTTTTATGGTACTTTTTGTATTTTCTACGTTTATGAAGGTAGGATTGTACAATCAAGGACTATTGATTTCAGGTGAGACCAAAAATGTAATGGGCAACCAAAAAAGTACTTTTTTGAATTTTTATGGTACTTTTTGTATTTTCAAAGTTTGCGAAGTTCGAATTTTGAAATTAGTGGCTATTAATACAAGGTGAGACTGAAAATGTTATGGTCGACCAAAAAGGTACTTTTTTGAATTTTTATGGTACTTTTTGTATTTTCTACGTTTATGAAGGTAGGATTGTACAATCAAGGACTATTGATTCCAGGTGAGACTAAAAATGTTATGGGCGACCAAAAAGGTACTTTTTTGAATTTGTATGGTACTTTTTGTTTTTTCTACGTTTATGAAGGTAGGATTGTACAATCAAGGACTATTGATTCCAGGTGAGACTAAAAATGTTATGGGCGACCAAAAAGCTACTTTTTTGAATTTGTATGGTACTTTTTGTATTTTCAACGTTTGCGAAGCTCCAATTTTGAAATTAGTGGCTATTGATACAAGGTTAAACTGAAAATGTTATGGTCGACCAAAAAGGTAGTTTTTGAATTTTTATGGTACTTTTTGTATTTTCTGCGTTTATGAAGGTAGGATTGTACAATCAAGGACTATTGATTCCAGGTGAGACTAAAAATGTTATGAGCGACCATAAAGGTACTTTTTGAATTTTTATAGTACTTTTTGTATTTTCAAAAATGTTATGGGTGACCGAAGAGGTACTTTTTTGAATTGTTATGGTACTTTTTGTATTTTCTACGTTTATGAAGGTAGGATTGTACAATCAAGGACTATTGATTTCAGGTGAGACCAAAAATTTTATGGGCCACCAAAAAGGTACTTTTTTGAATTTTTATGGTACTTTTTGAATTTTCAACGTTTGCGAAGCTAGAATTTTGAAATTAGTGACTATAAAAATGTTATGGGCGACCAAAAAGCTCCTTTTTTGAATTTTTATGGTACTTTTTGTATTTTCTACGTTTATAAAGATAGGATTATACAATCTAGGGCTATTGATTCTAGGTGAGACTAAAAATGTTATAAGCGATGGAAAAGGTACTCTTTGAATTTTTATGGTACTTTTTGTATTTTCAACGTTGGCGAAGCTAGAATTTCGAAAATAGTGACAATTGACACAAGGTAAGACTAAAAATGTTATGGGTGACCGAAAAGGTACTTTTTTGAATTTTTATGGTACTTTTTGTATATTCTACGTTTATGAAGGTAGGATTGTACAATCAAGGACTATTAAATTCAGGTGAGACCAAAAATTTTATGGGCGACCAAAAAGGTACTTTTCTGAATTTTTGTAGTACCTTTTGTATTTTCTACGTTTATAAAGATAGGATTATACAATCAAGGGCTATTGATTCTAGATGAGACTAAAAATGTTATGGGCGACGAAAAAGGTACTTTTTGAATTTTCATGGTACTTTTTGTATTTGTATACATGCAAATTATGAATAAAGGTAATAATAAACCAAGTGGAAGTTTTAGTGAAGGAAAAAATGTTACTATCACGCCTAGTACTTTCATTATGTAACTTCGATTTGATATTAATTTATTTTCTTAAATTTCTACCAAGGCATAATTATTCATCAGGTAATTACTTTGGAGAGAATTTTTTTGTTTACATTTTTTATATATGGAGTTTGACATTTTAAATAAATGAGAGAGGAGAGAAAATTGTTTTTTATCTATAGACTTTGACAGCTGAAATTTCAAATAAGTAAAGAAAAAAATAATCAGCTGACGAAACGAGACTACCTGATGAATAAATGTGCCTTGGATTTCTAAATTAGAAATGATACTACTGACTCTTTTACTACAACGTTGTATTTTTACGGAAAATGAAGAGTACAATTTGATACCCAGAGGTTGTTAGAAAATAATATAAGCTTTGTGTGGACATGGCACCTTCTGATTTTCAAATTATGTCATTAATGTTTTTTTTTTTTTTTTTTTTTTTATATACAACACTCAGGGGATGTCCCCTATTCATGCATACTTTGTGTTGGTATCAGGAAAATAGGTTATGGGTAGGAGGAGAAAGGGAGTAGTGTTTGTGAACATTTGATTTAAACTTTTCCAGATTGTAAGTGGCTGGAAAAATTTCAGCGGGGAGTCTGTTCCACATACGAACAGTACGACCAAAGAACGAATTTTCCCTGTAGTGTGAGGTTCGATCTACCGGCCAATCGACCACATATGGGTGTGCTCTTCTGGATAAACGAGTATTACGTGCAAAATTGCGGTTCTCAGGAACAAGTTCCCTTATCTCATCGGAGCATACTCCATTGTAATATCGATAGAACAGTGAAACACAACCCACATTGCGACGGTGTTCGAGAGAGTCAATAGAGTTGGTTACCCTACTGTCGTTAATAAGCACCTTCGCCCTCTCCTGTATGCGGTCGAGTAACTCCAAAATAGACTTTGAAGTACCGGCCCATACATGAGAGTTGTATTCCGTTTTCGGTCGGATGTAGGTGGTATAAATAACAAGAAGATCGGATGGGGTGAAGTATTTTCTACACCGTCTTAAAAAACCGAGACACTTGAATGCTTCCTTAGACATTAATGTTTGAATTCAACTTAGATAATCCATTACAGATTTCTTTTATTTTATTCAAAAAATTTTTTTTCATATAAATATAATAAAGCGTTATATGAGGTGGGCGTTAAAGTTATCGTGCCACCATAATTTTTTAGAAATTTCATCGTCATACATCTTATTCTGTCGGTTTTATAAGCTTTTAAATCACAATCACAGTAAATTATGTGAGAAATAGGCGTGTCAAAGTAGTTTCTGTAATAAATTAAACTTAGTTTTTCCAATTAGGATTCCAGGTTCTTTAAAAATCTTTGTCCATAGAGAAATTATTTAAATTTGAGATAAATCGTAATATGGGAGGTGCGCGTTAAAGTGGGCGTGTCGTCTTAATTTTTGGAATTATACCTTTGTTAATAGGAAATGTATATATGCAAAATTTCATCGTTATACATCTAATACTGTCGGTTATATGAGTTTTTACAGTTCACTAACAGATTATGTTAGAAGTAGGCGTCTAAAAGAAGTTTCTGCTGATAAATTCAACTCAGATATTTCAATAGAGTCCTTTAACCTTCCAAAGTCTTTCGACCAAAAAGCTATGTCTCAAAATTTCATCTGATCTTGTCAGTTTTAAGTACTACGTTTTTAATTTTAACAAGTAAGAGTGCTATATTCGTAACTTAACCTTTATTAAATGTTATACGCAATTTTTCTTGATTATTTCCGACGCCATCCTCGATTTTAAATTTTTACGTAGTTATCTGTAGTCAAGCCCTTTCATTTGATACGCATATTGATGGGGTTAAAAAAATCTGTTGCGCCTTTTTGTTTTAGACGCCATCTTGGATTTTACATTTTGTAACAATTTACTGTATTCTACTGGTCAAGCCCTTTCATTTGATACCAATATTGAGGGGGTTGAAGAAGTTACATTTTAAAATACTAGATTTGACAGAAATAGAAGCTGAACAAGTAGAGCGCTATATTCGGCCGTGCCGAATCTTATATACCCTTCACAACGTGTAGTCATAAAATAGTCACAACGTGTAGTCAATAAATATAAAACAAAAAAAAATAAAAAAAAAAATTTTTTTGGCTCAGCTCGGATTCGGTGCCACGTTTTCTCTAACCAGTATACACGTTTGTATGTACATATTGTAATGTTGTTTTTGTGAAAAAAAAATCGAGGTGGTCGTGGGTTTTTGCTCATATCTCAGTTGTTTATGTACCGATGTTTCTGATTTTCAATAGCGATCTACTCCCGAATATTTCTGATATTTTAATACCTCACCCGGGTCCAAACGATGTCGGGGGGCTTCAAAAAGTTGATTTCAACATACACACGGACAGACGGACAGACTGACAGGGCTTAATCAACTCCCCTATTCATAAGCTTTCAGAAAATATATACTTTATGGGGTCGGAAATCAAAATTGTAGAAATTTCACACGGAATGACAAACCTATATATACCCTTTTTCACTGTGTGAAGGGTATAAAAAAAATTTTTGGCTCAGCTGGGATTCGATGCCACTTTACTCTAACCACTATATATGTACATATGTTGTTGTTGGAATTGTGAAAAACAACGAAGTGGTCGTGGTTTTTTTTTTGGTTTACGTATGTATGTAAAAAATTACAAAAAAAAAAAAAAAAAAAAAAAAAATAATTACAAAAAAAAAATTTAAACAAGTAAGAGCGCTATATTCGGCCGTGCCGAATCTTATATACCCTTCACAACGTGTAGTCATGCAATAACAGTGGTTTGTGTCACCATTCATCCCATATGAAATACGTACATACATATATAAAAACGTCCCATTGTAAAATTATAAATTCACGCAAAAAAAACAAAAAAAAAATTTAAAAAAAAATTTTTAAAAAAATTAAAATAAAAAAATTTAAAAAATAAATTAAAAAAAAAATTATTATGTATATAATATATATAAAACAAAAAAAATAAAAAAAAAAAATAAAAAAAAATTTAAAAAAAAAATTTTAAAAAAATTAAAAAAAAAATTTTTTTGGCTCAGCTGGGATTCGATGCCACGTTTTCTCTAACCAGTATACACGTTTGTATGTATGTATGTTGTTGTTGTAATGTTGTTTTTGTTTAAAAAAAATCGAGGTGGTCGTGGGTTTTTGCTCATATCTCAGTTGTTTATGTACCGATGTTTCTGATTTTCAATACCGATCTACTCCCGAATATTTCTGATATTTTAATACCTTACCCGGGTCCAACCTATGTCGGGGGGCTTCAAAAAGTTGATTTCAACATACACACGGACAGACGGTCAGACGGACAGACTGACAGGGCTTAATCGACTCCCCTATTCATAAGCTTTCAGAAAATATATACTTTATGGGGTCGGAAACGAAAATTGTAGAAATTTCACACGGAATGACAAACCTATATATACCCTTTTTATACCCTTCACCTGTGGTGCACAAGGGTATATATAGCTTTGTCATTCCGTTTGTAATTTCTACAATTTTCATTTCCGACCCCATAAAGTATATATTTTCTGAAAGCTTATGAATAGAGGAGTCGATTAAGCCCTGACCGTCTGTCCGTCTGCCCGTCTGTCCGTGTGTTGGTTGAAATCAACTTTTAGAAGCAACTATATGTTCCTCAGATCTGTATATGGTATCAATCTCTTGGAAATATTCAGGAATGAATCGCTATTGAAATTCAGCACAATCGCCCCATAACTTTCTGAGATATGAGCAAAAAACCGCGACCACCTCGCTTTTTTTCACAATTACAACAACAACATACATACATAAATATATGTAAAAACCATACAAAAAAAGAAGAAATTACAAAAAGAAAAAATATTAAAAATAATAAAAAAAAACTACAAAAAAAAGTTTTAAAAAAATTTAAAAAAAAATTTAAAAAAAAATTTTAAAAAATTTTTTAAAAATTTTTCTAAAAAAATTTTTTAAAAAAATTTAAAAAAAATATAAAAAAAAATAATAAAATATAAATAATATATTAAATAAAATAAAATAAAATTTTTTTGGCTCAGCTGGGATTCGATGCCACATTTATTCTAACGGGTACGTATGCACGTATTTTATATGGGATGAACAACAATTGTTATTGCATGACTACACGTTGTGAAGGGTATATAAGATTCGGCACGGCCGAATATAGCACTGTTACTTGTTCACTGTGTGAAGGGTATAAAAAAAATTACAAAAAAACTATAAAAAAAATAATAAAAATATAAATAATATATAAAATAAAAAAATAAAAAAAAAATAAAAATTTTTTGGCTCAGCTGGGATTCGATGCCACTTTACTCTAACCACTATATATGTACATATGTTGTTGTTGGAATTGTGAAAAACAACGAAGTGGTCGTGGTTTTTTGCTTATATCTCAGAAAGTAACGGGGCTATTGTGCTGAATTTCAATAGCGGTTCATTCCCGGATAATTCCAAAAGACTGATACCATATACAGATCTGAGGAACATATAGTTGCTTCTAAAAGTTGATTTCAACCAACACACGGGCTGACGGTCAGAGCTTAATCGACTCCTCTATTCATAAGCTTTCAGAAAATATATACTTAATGGTGTCGAAAATGAAAATTATAGAAATTACAAACGGAATGACAAAGCTATATATACCCTTCACCTGTGGTGCACAAGGGTGTTGCACGACATTAAGCCATAAGCTCAAATAATATACATTCAAAAATCTAGTTTTTTTCTAGCGATTTTGTGAAAATTAGCGGGATTTGTTAAAAAATTATCCCATCACTGCCTGTTAGTGTTCAACACCAAAATCAAGGCGAATTTAATATCAGGTGGTGTTGACAACCCAGCTGATCTACTTTTTTCTTTGCATGTTGCTAAGAGCGTGTTTACATGGGGACATGACCCTTTGTCCGTAGTTAGTTGGTGAGGGGTGCGGCGTTGAGTACGTGGTAGCAATTGTCGCACGTTTTGTGAATTTGATGGGACAAATTTAACATTTCTCTTTACATCTTTCGTTCTCTTGTATTCTTTTCATGTTTTTTTTTTTAACTTTAGATTACTCCAATGGAGGTTTTAGTGTACTAGCACTAGACAATTATTTGGCTTGTCAAAAAAAAATACTGCCATCACCAATTATTTTTCCAGAGCCTCCTCCAGCAACTACCAAACGACCTATACCTTCGTATAGGAAGCTGGAATTTCCGAATTAGACTCCTTATCTAAAAATCTGCACGTGGTTAACCGATAGTCCGAGAAACTGTACCTTTGTACAGTTAACCGACGCCACGCCATTAACCAATGCGGGAGTGAGGCGTGAAACTCTCGAAGACGGATGAAAAGGACGGCCTGATTGCCCTTAAGAGATAATGGCAATGACGCGCGAGCTCTTGACCCGACCAGAGCCTGTGCCAGAGCTGAATCAACCTTAAGGTAGAGAAAAAAAAAATCAGCTGTTTTAGTGAGGCTACCTGATACTTGTACCATGCGACTGTTCTTGTCATGTTATGTATGACCGGTGTTGCCAGACTGATATTTTATGGAATTTGCCAAAAAAAAAGATTAAATATCCAATGAAAGCTCATTCATTACGCTGGGTCTCCACGTAGCAATTTTCATTGCTAAGCATAAGCAAAATCGTCGGCAGAATAACAGCACTTTATTGCTAAGGTATGTTTGTTTTCACTGGGTGGAGAACACGACACAAATAATTTATTTTTATAATTTTATATTTTTGTTTTAACTTTTATAAGTTTTTTTGGAATACCTCACTCTTAATTATTATCAGCTAAAATTGTTTTAATTTTCCTTTGTTTCTGCAAAGAAAAACATAAAATTCAAAGAAAATTAAACGATTTTGACAGCTAATTGCGGCAATAATTGCTCAAGCAATCAGCAGATAAATGCGCAATAAATCGCTACATATGGCAATTTGCGGTCTACACCTTGCAATTTCTATGAACGCAATCAAATTTACAATTGCGGTAATAAATATTGCTACGTGGAGACCCCGGCTTAGAAATAAAAATAAGCCACGTAACTTTGCTCTAACCTCCATGGTTTTACCCACTCTTTCGTCTTCTTTTATACGGTGAGCTATTTGCGTTTTTATAGCATTCTAGCAAATTAAAAAAAAAAAATTTTCAGCATCATTTAGATCTAACGCTTCAACAGCCAATTCAGTTAGGTCAACAATTTTGTTAGAAATACTTGAACGTTTTTATAGTTTCAATGTAAATTCTTATTCATAGTAGTTATTTTTTTATGTTCAATATTTTTTTATGTTTATCAGTATTTTGATGTATGTCAGTTTTTGTAAAATTATCAAGACGAAAAGATATTAATATTTATAATAAATAAAATAATAATAATAATGTATATAATGTATAGTATATTATATTTTTATTATAAGGCTATGCTTAGGCGTTTTCTAACTATGTAATATATTATAATTGGCCTTTGTGGCTTTATATTACGGAATTGGAATAAATAAATAAATAATATCTCTATGTTTATTTTTAAATTTCTTCAATAATTTCTTCTTTAGAAATATCATCCATTGTTTCTTGAATTTTGCTTTTTTAAATACTTGTATAGCCACTGCTACTGTTGACAAATCATAATTGTATATGTATGGCAGCCCTTCTTACGAATGAAGGGATGAAAAGAATTAGTTATTTTAACGTCAAAAAGTCAAAATCCCTTTCTGTAAACGCAAGAAGATTTTAGAAGGACAACCAAACCAACTCAAGCAGAGTCGCAGGTACATGTCCCTTCATGTAAACTAGCTCTTTCAAGTTATATGTATATGTAAACAGTTTGCTTTTTGCCGTGCTATGAAAAAACAAGTAAGAGTGCTATATTCGGCCATGCCGAATCTTATATACCCTTCACAACGTGTAGTCATGCAATAACAGTTGCTTGTATCACCATTCATCCCATATGAAATACGTACACGTATGTATGTATGTTAAAAAAACGAAAAAAAAAATTTTAAAAAAAATTAAAAAAAAAAATTATTATATATATAATATACATATATAAAACAAAAAAAAAATAAAAAAAAAAATTAAAAAAAAAAAAATAATAATAAAAATATAAATAATATATTAAATAAAAAATAAAAAAAATATAAAAAAAAAATTTTTTTAAAAAATTAAAAAAAAATTTTTTTTGGCTCAGTTGGGATTCGATGCCACGTTTTCTCTAACCAGTATACACGTTTGTATGTATGTATGTTGTTGTTGTAATGTTGTTTTTGTGAAAAAAAAATCGAGGTGGTCGTGGGTTTTTGCTCATATCTCAGTTGTTTATGTACCGATGTTTCTGATTTTCAATACCGATCTACTCCCGAATATTTCTGATATTTTAATACCTTACCCGGGTCCAACCTATGTCGGGGGGCTTCAAAAAGTTGATTTCAACATACACACGGACAGACGGACAGACTGACAGGGCTTAATCGACTCCCCTATTCATAAGCTTTCAGAAAATATATACTTTATGGGGTCGGAAATGAAAATTGTAGAAATTTCACACGGAATGACAAACCTATATATACCCTTTTTCACTGTGTGAAGGGTATAAAAACAAACAAAACCATGTAGTTTTTGACACATCGGCAAACGAAATCAACAATAAAAAACGGTTTTTTAAGGTTTGATTTGTTGCAGACAAGGCGAATTCATACAGGTGAAATTATCAGCCCAGCTGATTGTGAAACATTTTGTCAAAATTGGTTGAATTTGCCTTATTCATGCAGGGAAGGGAAATGTGATTTTAAATTCTGTATTAAACAATTAACTTACATGTACATTTTTGATAAAAAAAAATGTGCTAAATTTATGTATATTTGTAGCTTTTGCGCCATTAATAATGTGTTTCAAACAATTATATCCTTTTTTTAATCAAATTTTATTATATTTAATATTTAAAAACACCTTTTCCATCCCTGATATACGAATTGGCCTTGACATAAAACATCACATGAAAAGTTGCTTTGTTGTATCAATTCGCCGTTGCATATACCTTATGGATATGCCTTGGTTGCAGAACTACCACCACAGTGTTGCCGTTTTCACTCCGATCGCAGTTTTTCACTGCGATTTGCCCGTCGTCACTGCGTAACTGCGTTTTTTTAATATCACTGCGTTTTTCAGTTTTTGGTAGTTTTCCTCTTTTTTTGATCAACAACGCCTTAACATGATTTACCTCAAACGTGTTTAACACATAAGTCTGTAAAGGCTATAACACAACGAGATAAAATTGTCACCCTGTTAAAAATATAGCAGCTAGATGGCAACATTTTCTGCTGTTACGTTACGTTCCAGTTGACTGATTAGGTCTTGAATTAAAATGTCAAAAATCCCGTTAGAAAAACATAAACAAACTATTTCGTGAAAAAAGTATTTGCTTTTCAGTCCATTTAATTATATTTACCCTTCACACAGTGAAAAAGGGTATATATAGGTTTGTCATTCCGTGTGAAATTTCTACAATTTTCATTTCCGACCCCATAAATATATATATTTTCTGAAAGCTTATAAATAGGGGAGTCGATTAAGCTCTGCAGTCTATCCGTCTGTCCGTGTGTATGTTGAAATCAACTTTTTGAAGCCCCCCGACATAGGTTGGACCCGGGTAAGGTATTAAAATATCAGAAATATTCGGGAGTAGATCGGTATTGAAAATCAGAAACATTGGTACATAAACAACTGAGATATGAGCAAAAACCCACGACCACCTCGATTTTTTTTTTCACAAAAACAACATTACAACAACAACATACATACATACAAAAGTGTACACTGGTTACAGAAAACGTGGCATCAAATCCCAGCTGAGCCAAAAAATTTTTTTTTTTTTTTTTATTTAATATATTATTTGTATTTTTATTAATATTTTTTTTTTTAATTTTTTTTTTTTTAATTTTTTTTTTTTTAATTTTTTTTTTTTTTTTTTTTATATATATTATAAATATAATTTTTTTTTAATTTTTTTTTAAATTTTTTTATTTATTTTTTTTTTTTTTTTTTTTTTTTAGCATACATACGTGAATTTAGAATTTTACAATGGGATGTTTTTATATATGTATGTTTTTATACCCTTCACACAGTGAAAAAGGGTATATATAGGTTTGTCATTCCGTGTGAAATTTCTACAATTTTGATTTCCGACCCCATAAAGTATATATTTTCTGAAAGCTTATGAATAGGGGAGTCGATTAAGCGCTGTCAGTCTGTCAGTCTGTCCGTCTGACCGTCTGTCCGTGTGTATGTTGAAATCAACTTTTTGAAGCCCCCCGACATCGCTTGGACTCGGGTGAGGTATTAAAATATCAGAAATATTCGGGAGTAGATCGCTATTGAAAATCAGAAACATCGGTACATAAACAACTGAGATATGAGCAAAAACCCACGACCACCTCGATTTTTTTTTCACAAAAGCAACATTACAACAACAACATACATACATACAAACGTGTATACTGGTTAGAGAAAACGTGGCATCGAATCCCAGCTGAGCCAAAAAAAATTTTTTTTAATTTTTTTTTAAAATTTTTTTTTTTATTTATTTTTTTTTTATTTAATATATTATTTATATTTTTATTATTTTTTTTTTAATTTTTTTTTTTAATTTTTTTTTTATTTTTTTTTGTTTTGTATATATTATATACATAATAATTTTTAAAAAAATTTTTTTTTTTTAATTTTTTTTTTTTTTTAATTTTTTTTTTAAATTTTTTTTTTTTTTTTGTTTTTTTTAACATTCATACGTGAATTTATAATTTTACAATGGGACGTTTTTATATATGTATGTTTTTATATGTATGTACGTATTTCATATGGGATGAATGGTGACACAAACCACTGTGATTGCATGAATTCACGTTGTGAAGGGTATATAAGATTCGGCACGGCCGAATATAGCGCTCTTACTTGTTATATGTATGTACGTATTTCATATGGGATGAATGGTGACACAAACTACTGTTATTGCATGACTACACGTTGTGAAGGGTATATAAGATTCGGCACGGCCGAATATAGCGCTCTTACTTGTTAATTTTCATATTGTTTCAAAATGAATGGGTAAGTTGGCATTTAAACAAGTAAGAGCGCTATATTCGGCCGTGCCGAATCTTATATACCCTTCACAACGTGTAGTCATGCAATAACAGTAATTTGTGTCACCATTCATCCCATATGAAATACGTACATACATATAAAAACATACATATATAAAAACATCCCATTGTAAAATTATAAATTCACGTATGTATGTTAAAAAAACAAAAAAAAAAAAAAAAAATTAAAAAAAAAATTTTAAAAAAAAAATTTTTTAAAAAATTATTATATATATAATATATATAAAACAAAAAAAAAATTAAAAAAAAAAAAAATTTAAAAAAAAAGTAATAAAAATATAAATAATATATTAAATAAAAAATAAAAAAAAAATAAAAAAAAAAATTTAAAACAAGTAAGAGTGCTATATTCGGCCATGCCGAATCTTATATACCCTTCACAACGTGTAGTCATGCAATAACAGTTGCTTGTATCACCATTCATCCCATATGAAATACGTACACGTATGTACGTTAAAAAAAAAAACGAAAAAAAAAAAAAAAATTTTAAAAAAATTTAAAAAAAAATTTAAAAAAAATTAAAAAAAAAAATTATTATATATATAATATACATATATAAAACAAAAAAAAATAAAAAAAAAAAAATAAAAAAAAAATTAAAAAAAAAATAATAAAAATATAAATAATATATTAAATAAAAAATAAAAAAAAATAAAAAAAAAAATTAAAAAAAATTTTTAAAAAATTAAAAAAAAATTTTTTTTTGGCTCAGTTGGGATTCGATGCCACGTTTTCTCTAACCAGTATACACGTTTGTATGTATGTATGTTGTTGTTGTAATGTTGTTTTTGTGAAAAAAAAATCGAGGTGGTCGTGGGTTTTTGCTCATATCTCAGTTGTTTATGTACCGATGTTTCTGATTTTCAATAGCGATCTACTCCCGAATATTTCTGATATTTTAATACCTTACCCGGGTCCAACCTATGTCGGGGGGCTTCAAAAAGTTGATTTCAACATACACACGGACAGACGGTCAGACGGTCAGGGCTTAATCGACTCCTCTATTCATAAGCTTTCAGAAAATATATACTTTATGGGGTCGGAAATGAAAATTGTAGAAATTTCACACGGAATGACAAACCTATATATACCCTTTTTCACTGTGTGAAGGGTATAAAAAACCGTTTTTTATTGTTGATTTCGTTTGCCGATGTGTCAAAAACTACATGGTTTTGTTTGTTTTTATACCCTTCACACAGTGAAAAAGGGTATATATAGGTTTGTCATTCCGTGTGAAATTTCTACAATTTTCATTTCCGACCGAAAAAAAAATTTTTTTGGCTCAGCTGGGATTCGATGCCACGTTTTCTCTAGCCAGTATACACGTTTGTATGTATGTATGTTGTTGTTGTAATGTTGTTTTTGTGAAAAAAAAACCGAGGTGGTCGTGCGTTTTTGCTCATATCTCAGTTGTTTATGTACCGATGTTTCTGATTTTCAATACCGATCTACTCCCGAATATTTCTGATATTTTAATACATCACCCGAGTCCAAGCGATGTCGGGGGGCTTCAAAAAGTTGATTTCAACATACACACGGACAGACGGTCAGACGGACAGACTGACAGGGCTTAATCGACTTCCCTATTCATAAGCTTTCAGAAAATATATACTTTATGGGATCGGAAATCAAAATTGTAGAAATTTCACACGGAATGACAAACCTATATATACCCTTTTTCACTGTGTGAAGGGTATAAAAAGGGCAAAAAAGTGAAAAAAATTTCTTTTTTTTGTCCAAACGAAAACGACATTTTTTTATTTCTCGTCACTGCGCTTCACTGCGTTTTTTTTTGTCGATTTCACTGCGAAAAAAAGTTGGTCGGCGGCAACACTGTACCACCAACTTATAATTAAATTCGCCTTGACTAAAATAGTCAATATTTCTATTTGTCAAGGCATTTCTTAGAATATTTTTTGTAACTATAAATAAATAAAAAGTATATACCTACGATTATTTCAGTCTATCGTAATTTTTTACGGGACAATTTAAAATGGTTATGGGGTAAGTTCAAAAAATATTAAAATTTTTTAAGACTTGTGTTTATATAATCATGCCTAATATTCTTGCAGAATATTAATTCGTTCTGGTTTGCTGGTTGGTACTATTTACTATACCAAAAACGCTGGAATTTGGGGTAGCCCCACTGAAACAGAAAAGCTTTATAATAACATAAAAAAGAAATTGGAGCCTCATTTTCAAAGTCTGGAGAAGCAAATCCCGTTCGATATCCCGTCATTGCCCCAGACTGGAGAAGTTTGTTTTATAATAAAGCATTACTACAACGATGGTATAAAAAAGTCGTTTCATTTTATTGAGATGCTCCCTTGCTATACAGGCCAAATGATGAAAAAGGCAAAAAGCAAATTTGAAGAATTTGCAGAACCTCCTAAGGCAACCAGTTAGACAAGGACATAGTTCGCTCTGGAGTTGAAGAAATTTATATATCGACTAATATAATAACTGTGAACGTTTGTACATTGAGCCAAAAAATCATTTTTAAATCAAAAACTGAGTTTTGTTTTTAAATATCATTTTTATTAAATAATTTTTTAAGATTTAAAATATTTTCTTTTATAATGAGCCAAGGCATATTTATAAGGTACAATGACTCCAACGCATAATTGGACAAGCAAGTCGATTTTGCCTTGTAGGCAAGCATGTGGCTGAGGTAAATGTGCTCTAATAAAAAAATGTAGGGATTTGGTTTTTTATACCCTTCACACAGTGAAAAAGGGTATATATAGGTTTGTCATTCCGTGTGAAATTTCTACAATTTTCATTTTTGAACCTACAAAGTATATATTTTCTGAAAGCTTATGAATAGGAGAATCGATTAAGCCCTGTCAGTATGTCCGTGTGTATGTTGAAATCATCTTTTTGATTTACATTTATTATACCTATTAGTAGGATTATAAATTTGAATTTAAAATAAAAAAAAGTCCAAACTTGCAACAAAAATAAAAATTTTACAAAAGAACAACCTGGTTATCGTGATAAAAAGTATCCAATGTTTTAATCTTGGTTTTTATCTATCTATGTGCCCAACTTCATTTAGTTCCGTTCAGCCGTTTTTGCGTGATTCACAAACATTCACATTTATTATTTTAGTAAGATATATATATATATATTTATGTATGGTGAAGGTTTATTATTGCATACAATATTATTTTTTATATAAGCACCTAAGGTCGGATTTTAAATGACAAAACAACTAATTTCAAGTACATGCAGCATGAACCGATTTTTTTTTTCTATCTCTTTTCTCGCACACAATTAGAAAGAAAAAGTATTTTGTGCATATACATATGTACTTAGGAAAAATATTTTGTAAATATATAAAAAAATAAAATTGTATACATTGTGTAAACGTAAAAGCAAGTTTATAGAAAATTTCTGAAAGGAAACTCTTTCAATATATTAAAAAGGAAAAGTTTAAAGTAATTTTTTTGTTTGGCAAACAACTTGAAATTAATAAAAGCATTTTTTATTGCAATTTATTGTTTTTTTTAATATATCAATAGTTTTAACCCTTTCTTATGGTTAATCTGTATTGCTCTCATTGAACTATAAAAACAGTCCTTAAAAAACTTCAGTCTTGAATTTTTTTCGTTCTCCTTTGCAAATTTTTGTGTTATGAGTGTAATTTTTATTTATTCTCACTTTTATATACTTTATAAAAAGTTGAGAAACAGACTTAATATAATATAAAGAAAATTAAAAAAGTTTGAATACTTTTTTAATAAAACAATAAATTTATTTAATGTTTATTTGTATATTTTATAATAATACAAAGATATAGAGATTATTTAACATTGGAATTTGAAAATATCAAAAGTGTAGTAAACATTAGTAAAATACATTGAAATTAGAGAACTTTTTAATGTCACATCATTTTCTTTTAAAAAATTTAATCAATGACTGACATACATTACAGATTGCGATTTCTAATTTTATTAACTTTACAATATTTGTAAAATCTATAATATTTTTTTTATTTTGCATTACATTTATTTAAGTGTTGCGTATTTTTCCGGGAACATAATTTTTATCGATAACATTTTCCTGTAAAAACATATGAAGACACCTTTCATTCTGCGCCAATGGGTGACCAGCTATTTTGTTTATAAAAGCCTCTAAACCTTTGCGTCGTTCTTCAATAAAGTTTTCATCAAAAATACCCTCGTCGTTGCGAAATGGCATTTGTCTTTTCCAGGCTTTTCCAGGCAAAGGAGGTACAACAATCTAAAAAAATCAATAAAAAGAAATCAGTCAAAAATGGTTTGATATTAAAGTTATAAAACCTTACCTTACTATCACGTTCTAACTCATTTCTTAGCCATTCAAAATCGCTGTAGCGACGGCGAACACTAGAATCCTTTATTTTAAATACTGGTAAATTTGTCTGAAAAATTTACAAATATTTTATTACAAAATGCCTGAACTCAGATCGTATTTCTGGATCCAACATAAATATTGAATATATCGCTCAATTTTTTTAGAAAAACAAACAAAATATCGTAAATTATTGTGTTCTATATGTATGATTTTTTTCTATATGTATAATTTACGAACGACGACATGTTGCACAGATTTGTATGTGGCACCACTCTTTTGAATATATTCGGGAATGACTATTAAAATCCAGCACATTCGTCACATAACTTACAAGCTGTGGTCTCGAAAATTATTTTTGGGAAAAACTAAAAAACTGGTTCGAAACTTTGCTGTGATGTTTCAATAAAAATGATAGTAAACGCCCTAAGATACGAGGAAAGAGTTGATTCCTGTGGTAGGAAGCGAGTTTTGTCACCCTTAATAGTAAAACGGTTAGTACGGACGACTAAAGCAAATCCCTTTATGACAGCTACGGAGCTCAAAAAAACATTGGATGTGACGGCAAGCGTGTAAAAAAAAAACTTAGCCTTAGGGCTTGATATTACTTTATTGATTAAATTGAAATTGAAAATATCGAAAATCTTCAGAATCAGATTATGTTTATTTATTACATAACAAGGCAATGTCTTGGAATTATGTGGTAATACAAGAAAATATGTGGTTACGAATGCTATAGAAGGAAAAAAATTCTGGATTTAATGATTACATATGTGGCTACTAAAATGTAATGCGACAATCAAGATGCAATACATTTGGCTTTAAATTAAATACCTATAACATCGTAAAACAAAACATTTGATATAGGACATCATTATATAAGAGAAAAAGGAATTTCAAATCAAGTTTCCTTCAATGGTATATCTAAAATCAACTTTGATTTCTTAACAAAAAAAACCGTAATTCGCAATCACATCGCTTCTTTTACAATTTTCTAAAATTCTTAAAATATTTACCAAAATTTCAAAGCGGAAATCTCAATGCATAATGTCTCTCTTTAAGATCATTAAACAAAACAAAATATCCAAAGGAAATGTTTAAAACAGATCATTTGCACTTGTTCGACTTTGCATTCGAAGATTTTAAATTGTGTTATGAATAACATATACATGTGTACGTATAGTTCATTTGGCTATATTGTTAAAACCAATTGTTAACCAAGAGCTAAATTGAACTAATTTAACTAAGTTATTTTCAACTGAATCGTTGAATTGAACAAGAACGTTCAGGACTGCAAACTCTACAACCGTATTAGTTCCACACATAGCTTATGCTTCTCTCTGTAATTATTTATAACTCGAAATCTAAGCATTTCCGACAAGGCTTTCACTTTAAATTATCTTCTTAGTTCTCAACATTCTATCGATCTAAGTAATTTTTTATAAATTTGGATTTGCGTTGATAAACTAGATTTGTTACAATATAGTATGTATCCACCCTTTTTTAAAAAAAGTAAAGCACTTTTTAATTTACTATTCATAAATGTTTATTTGTTTGAATAAAGCTGTCCAAAACGCGAAGACCAATTTAAGCAAAACAAGCATATATGTATGTACATTATATTAAAAAATTAATGGGAAAACTCTAAAACCAAATCTTAATTGTTTGTAAGTATCAACACGCAAACACTACATAAGAATGAATAATAATTACCCGCATTTTAACTTCATAATCGGTGTATCTTTTTTTGCCTGCTGTCATAGTTGTTTGTGGATTCACAACATCTATTTCCAAAAAATTTGCTGGCACTGCATATGCATCGTCCAATGTTTGCTTTTTCACATTAAGTCTGCGAGTGGCATCAGTAGTACCATCAGATTCTACCATCATAGCGTTATCGTTAAATTGCAATATATTATCTCTTTTTTGGATACAAAAATATTCTCATAAAAAATTCCAGAAATTTCAAAAGAAACCCTGTTAAGTGTAAATATGCACAAAATAATTGAAAACTCCAACTAATATGCGCTTATCAATGTTAAAATTTTTTTAATATTAATTATTTTCGATAAAACATTCAATGGGAAAATACTTTTCTTATTCTTTTAAGTGTTGTTAATGTATCGTGTTTAAAAATTCCATTTCAAACAAACTTAGACAGTGTTGCTTTTTAAAGTATTTTTTACACACACACATACACATCCTGAATTCTCGTTCCACTAAACCTAAGGCAAATTCAATTTCAAATTCGCCTTGGTTAAACACTGGGGTCATGGTACAATCATCAAATAGCCTCATTTTTGCAACAACAGCGTAGCTGATCTCCTTTTTTTATTTGCATAACTGATGGTTGAGTTGTCAAATATTATTTATGTTTTCCCGCACAAAAAACACAACAAAAACCATGTAGATTTTGACACATCGACGGTCGAAAGCAACAATAAAAAACCGTGTTTTTTTAATGTATTTGTTGTAGAATTACCACCACCTGATAATTAAATTCGCCTTGGATTGTATCATGACTGTGGTGAACATTACGGGTGATGCCAAGTTTCATTATAAAAAATAATCAGCTGATTGAATACCCAAGGCAGATTAATGAGAAACTCATATCGGCATTCATTGGTTGTCTACCATGAAATTTGATTTGTTCCTTCTCATATATTTCTATCGTATTATTGTTGCTTGAGAAAATTTTTTTTTTGTTTTTAATTACATAAAATTATAATTAAAAATACTGCAAACAATCCACATTTTTTTTTGGCTAAGATGAAAATGAGTAATTTAGCAAATTAGCTAAAGACATCTTTAAAAGACAGCTAAATCAAGAAGTTAAAGGTTAGCAAGTTTACAGGGGTTTTTCGCACTAATGAAAAAAATGTTTTATATGGATTATTTAAAAATGTTTTTGAGAGGTTTGTGCGAAATGTAATTTAAATATGTTTTTTGTTTGTTTAGAAAAATGTCAACGCCGTATAAATTTGGTTCTGTAAGTTTAATGACGAGATGGCAGTTGGCCTTGTTGCTAGGAGCACCTTTAGCCTTTGGCATGGGTATTTATATATATAAAAGGATTAATAGAAGTACAGAAAAAAACAGTGGAGATAAAAGAAAAAAGTCAGTAAAATCGAGACAATCGTTATCGACTGATGGCACTAATGATGACAAAGATCTAGAAAAGAAGAAAAAGAATATTGAATTGGAAAACAAAAAATTGACTCCTCTCAAGGATGCCACCATGTTTAAGAATGAGGGCAATATATGCTACCGTAATGGTAAGTTTGATGAAGCTATAAGTTTCTATGACAAGGCCATTAGCAAGTGTCCCAAAGAGAACAAAACTGATTTGGCCATTTTCTATCAAAATAGAGCTGCCTCTTATGAAATGTTACGCAAGTGGCCAAAAGTGAAAGAGGATTGTACGAAAGCTTTGGAATGTAACCCAAGGTACGCCAAAGTCTATTTCCGACGGGCTAAAGCATTTGAGGCGACTAACGAGATGTCGGAATGTTTAGATGACGTAACAGCCACTTGCATTTTAGAACTATTTCAAAATGAAAACACAATTATGTATGCCGACCGCATTCTAAAACAAACTGGTCGTGAGGACGCTGAAAAAGGCATGAGGGATAAGGCGCCATTATTGCCTTCAAGAAGTTTTATTTCTATTTACTTGCGTTCTTTTGTAGCCGATCCCTTGCAATCTATGATTTTAACAGAAGCAAGACAAGAAAAGTTACATGGATTTGCTCGGGCTAAGCAAGCATTAGATGACCAAAAGTATGAAGAAATTATTCCAGCATGCACTGAGGAGGTTGAATCGTCAGAATCGGATTCACAACATAAGAACGAGGCTCTTCTGTTAAGAGGTACTTTCCATTTGTTATCAGGTTCATTTAATGAAGCCAAACAGGACTTGGATGCCATTATTAATAATGGTAAGTTAGAGAAAATTTGTGAAACAATGTTTATTTCGTGCAATAAAGAAATATTAACATTTAAAACATAACATATTGATATAAAAAGATCGAAGGCATTTAGGTACATATGTAATATTGGGATATTTTAAGTTCAAAACATTTTAAAAGTCGTTTTATATTCGATAACGATGATAATTTTGTAAATACTCACTTAAATTTACGAGTATAATAAGTAGTGGATGGTTTTATAATTTTTTTCTGTTTATTACTGTACATAGTTAAAAAATATCTGTTCTTTAAAAATTTTTTTTGCGGATATTGACCTTAAGAACAATAATTTTATTTTATATTTTAAATATACATATGAGTAGGTGAGATGCAAAACTCGTTGGTTACATTTAAAAAAAAATTTTAGAAGCGCACATAATCAAGGTGCTGCTGGCGAAATGCAGCAATTTAGGGGATCGTTTTTGACCCTAAAATAACATGACATTCTTAGTTAAATATTTGACATTTGAAAAATCGAAAATTGAGGAAATATAAAAGAATAATGAATTAAAGTTTGAAGCGAAAAGAGTTTTTTTTTAATTTTGTAACGAACGAGTTTTGCATCTCACATACTCATATTTTAATTTGTTCTATGTGTGTACATACATAAGTAAATACATATCGTCGTTAATAAATTATTTGTGTTCTATAGGACACATAAAACATATACCTTTAGAACACAATACCTTTACGAACGACTATATGTATTAGGGTGATCGATTCGGTTTTACAGCCGGTGGAAAACCCAGTTTTTTACTCTTTCAGCTGGCGGTTTTTTCTAAATGTTAATTTATCGAATGTCGAATACACCGGTTTTTTTACTCACAGAAGCCGGTTTTTTTCATATTTACTTTTATGTTCATTTATCTTTGTAACTAAACATATCATACTATATTTATTACTCAAAAAATTTCAAAAAATCAGCAATTTATTAAATATTCTTCCATAATATTGTAAGAAATTTATTTGTTGTTTCAAAAACAAATGTAAAATAAGAAAAATAATTAGGTTAACTATTATTTGTCTTAAATGGAGAGCAGGTATCTAATACGTTGTTGCGCTTATAATTTACTCTGATAATCAACTGTTCAGTTAAGTTTTTGACCAAATTATTGTACTTTGCAATACTTTTTGATTTCATTTTCGAATTTCATAATATTTTGCTTCTACGAAATCTAGCGACTTGTACTAAAGACTACCCATAGCTTAACTAATATCTCTGATAACATATGACTTGTAAACTAAAATAGTTTGGCACACAAAGAGTCATTATTACAACTTGCCTACAAAGTTAATGTTAGTAAAAGGTAAATTTGACTGCAGTGAACAGTGAAGTGACTTTTTAATATTTTTGATTATTACAACCTCTTTGTAACAAAGTTTTTTTTTTAATATGGCAGTACCAGAGCAAAACCGATTACTTAGAACAAATTAATTAAGTTCTTAAAAAATTTTACAAAACGAAATAAAAATTTTGATGATTTATTTACTGTTTTGTGTTTGTATTAGTATATTAAAAAATTAAAACTTATAATAAAAAAACATTAAAAAGGTCGAAGTAGAAAAAAATATAAATCACAATTTAGTTGCCATATTTTGTTTCATGTGGAGAAACAATGGCATTTTTAAATTTATAAACCTTACCTTAAAAGTTAAAAATAATTGAAGCATAAATTTACTTTTAGTCCTTTAAAATTTTTATTTTAAATAACGTCATTTTATAATAATGCCATTGAATTTGTGTTAACTTAAAATGCAATTATATTATAAAACAATCTTGTTTATCTCTGTAATGGGTATAAGAGAGAATTATATTTTATGTATGCGACCGGTTAACCGGTTTTTTCTAAATTTTCAAAAAAGCAACCGGTTTTTTCTTTATTCCTAATTTCAAACTATTTGAGAACCGGTTTCTTGAAAATGTCGAATAATCGATGACCCTAATATGTATATGATTGTGTTAAAGACCTAAGGGCCTTTTTTTCTAATATTGAGTTTAAAAGAAGTTAGAGTTTAATGTGGAATTCTCATCCAGCGAGATATGGTGACCAATTAAAGCGCTTGCCATTAAAATATCTGTTTCGCTTGAGGCACAAGGGATATATGAACATTAAAACTCCTTGTGCTCAAACAAATATTAAATTTTCTTTTTAATATGGACTGAGTGGGTGGCACTCATGGAAGTTTTGAGTTTGCGAGGCATTCAAAAACTGCAATGGCTACACTTTCTCACAAAGATTATCTAAGAAATGAGCAAAAAAAATTCACAAAAGTAAACATAAAAGCTCTTGAAATTAGCCAATTACCCCCACATTTTCCTTCAAAAATAGAGTAATTCTTACTAATCGTCCAGAGCATGTAAACATTTTGTATTGTTTGCAAACATACAGAAACCCACAGCTTCTGTATCCAGTTAGAAATCATGTGTACGTGTTATCAAATGTTGGAACTCTTTACCACGATCTCTTAGAGACTTTCACCTTACCCCTACTACGTTCAAGAGTAAGCTTGTAGAATATGCATCCGTCTGTAAAATTTTATTGCAAATAGGTTTTATTTTTTCTGTCCAAATTATAATAGTTCTAAATATTGTTGTAATACCATATGTAAATTCTCATAACTCTGTTAACTCTATTGATAATATAAATAAGTTTTTAATAAATAAACAAATTAATTTTAAAAAAATTGTGGCGCATTAAATTCAAAAAAAATGTGTATATTACTCTCTCGTTATAAAGTACATAAAGGGTGTTTTTTTAAGCCCGATAGAACTTGAAATTGTAAAAAATAACACAAAAAATTAAATTGTAATCAAAATTTTTTTTTTATTCGAAAGATCAATACGTGACATTAACATTTGAAAATGATTTCGGGCATATGGGCACCGCGGCTGTTCTTGACGAAGCGCATTCTGGACGTCCAATTTTGGGCCACTTTTTCGAGCACTGCTGGCCGTATGTCACGAGTAACACGAACAATGCTGGCCTCCAAGGCGTCAATTGTTGCTGGTTTATCAGCATAAACCAGTGACTTCACGTAGCCCCACAGGAAATAATCGAGAGGTGTCAAATCGCACGACCTTGGAGGCCAATTGACAGGTCCATTTCTCGAAATCAACTTATCGCCAAATTTTGATTTCAATAAGTCGATGGTTGCGTTCGCCGTATGGCACGTAGCGCCATCCTGTTGAAACCACATCTTCTCCGGATCAATGTCATCCATATTTTCAAACAAAAAATCATTGATCATGGTGCGGTAACGATCTCCATTGACCGTAACGCGAGCTCCGCCCTCATTTTTGAAGAAATAAGGTCCGATGATGCCACCAGCGTGAAAACCGCACCAAACGGTGCATTTTTTTGGATGTAATGGAGTCTGTAGGGTCTCTTGTGGATTGGTCTCGCTAAATATGCGGCAATTTTGCTTATTAACAAACCCGTTAAGCCAAAAATGCGCCTCATCGCTGAACAAAATTTTGCGATAAAATTGGACGTCCAGAATGCGCTTCGTCAAGAACAGCCGCGGTGCCCATATGCCCGAAATCATTTTCAAATGTTAATGTCACGTATTGATCTTTTGAATTAAAAAAAAAATTTTGATTACAATTTAATTTTTTGTGTTATTTTTTACAATTTCAAGTTCTATCGGGCTTAAAAAAACACCCTTTACTTCCAAAAACATATGTATTGCTTTACGATCAAAATCAAGGCATATTTATTCATCAGGTTCTCTTGATTCGCCAGCTGATTATTTTTTTCAACACTTATTTTAAATTTCAGCTGTCAAAATGCATAAATAAAAAATAATTTTCTCTCTTTTCTAATTTATTTCAAATGCCAAATTTCATATATAAAAAATATAAACAAAAAATTCTCTCCGAACTGCAATTACCTGATGAATAAATATGCCTTGGATCAAAATCAAGCACATTTATTCATCAGGTAGTCTTGTTTCGGCAGCTTATTATTTTTTTCTTTACTTATTTTAAATTTCAGCTGTCAAAGTCTTTAGATAAAAAAACACTTTTTTTCCTCTCTCATTAATTTCAAATGTCAAACTTCATATATAAAAAATATAAACAAAAAAGTTCTCTCCGAACTGCAATTACCTGATGAATTAATATGCTTTGGATCAAAATATAGAAAAATATAACAAAACTAAAGTTTTATTTTATTAAAACTAAACAAAAAAAGATGAAATAGAACATTAAAACTGAAGTGGAACTTTCAAAACATGTTTTAAGTGTTTTGATAGAAAACAAACCTAAACTAAAGAAAAAATTGCAAATAGACTTTCTGTCATATTTATCCTATCCTACTTAATATAATAAATGTGAATGTTTGTATGTTTGGATATTTGTTACTCAATCACGCAAAAACGGCTGAACGGAACTAAATGAAATTCGGCGCATAGATAGATAACAACCTAGATTAACACATAGGATACTTTTTATCACGATAACCAGGCGAAGTCGTTGGCAAACTCATCATTACATAGCCTATACGGGTTGTTTGTGTTGTAAAATTTTTATTTTTGTTGAGTTTTGACTTTTCTTTAATATTTTCAAAGCCAAATTTTCAAATTAAAAATCCTATTAATAGGTATAATAAATAAATTTGACAAACATACATATACATATAATAATATACATAGGTTAATACTAAGTCTACCTTTTATCCCTATAACTACGCAGACGAAGTCGCGGGCACAAGCTAGTAAAAAATATTTTAGGATCATTATAGGCTTATTTGACAAATTTCTGTACAACATACATATGTATGCCAAATAAGCCTATAATTATCCTAAAATATTTATTTGTTAATTATTTAATATCAATACAATATATTTTATGAAAATTGCTCAGAAAGCTCTAGTTCGCTATATCAGATATTCATTTATATCTTTGCCATGCGACAATATTTTATAAACAGTTGGGGTCAACTTTTTTAAGGATATAATTCTGCAAAAAGTAATGCAATTTTCGAAACATATTGTTTTTTTAACGATTTGATCTTTCTGGTTTACAATTTTTTAACGATTTGATGTTTCTGGTAATTCGAGTTGCTGTATCATCATTTTCAAAAAATCTCCTGCTCTATATATTGCAGTATAAACTGTTAAGTTTGTCGACGACAGCTTATACAAAATTTTTTTGTTGACTTCTTAAACAGGTAAAAAAAATTTGAAGTTGTTCTATGTCATTGCGTTTAGACGCAATCGCATTTTTTCGATGTCCGAAAGACATTTTTTTATGACCTACTCTTGCATTACCGATAGTATAATTTGTATATCAATTTCTTATAAAATCTTAAATTTTTTATATGTATGTATCTATTTTGTAGATGATGCCGATACGAAATATAAATGTTATGCGTTAATAAGACGTGCTTCTTACTATATACAGTTGGGACAAAAAGAATTGGGTTTAGCTGACTTTGCTCAAGTCCAAAATCTTGAACCCGAAAACCCCGATCTCTATCATCAAAGAGCTCAAATATACATCTTACTCGACCAGTTATCAGAAGCTATGCAAGAATTTGAAAAGGCAGTAAAATTAGCACCCCATAATGCAATGGCATTTGTACAGAAGTGTTATGCTGAATATCGATTAGCTTTGTTGTCTCAGGATCAAATGCGTTTAATGATGGTAATGAACGAATTTAAAAATGCCATTGAAAAGTTTCCCGATTGTGTGGAATGCTATAGTTTAATGGCTCAAGTTTTAAGTGATCAACAACAATTTCAACAAGCCGATCAATTTTATGAAAAAGCCATTAAATTGGCACCAGAAAATGCCTCACTTCTAGTGCATCGGGGAATAATGCTTCTACAATGGATGGGTGATATCGAAAAAGCCGTCGGTTTAATGCAGAAAGCTATTGAAATAGACGATAAATGTGAGTTAGCCTATGAAACATTGGGTACGATAGAAGTTCAACGAGCAAATCTGGATAAAGCGGTAGATTTGTTCGAAAAAGCCATTAAATTAGCTAAAAGTCAAGCTGAAATGTGTCATTTGTATGCTTTGCGCAACGCTGCTGTGGCACAAATTAATGTTACACGTAAATTAGGTATCGATATGTCGACTATATCGGCTTTAGCGCAAGCGGGTATTACGTCACCACAAACAGCTTATTGATTAATTTTGATTTACTTTTTCCTTTAATATAAATCACTTTTTTTTTTCTTTTATATTTGAAGTTATTATAATTTAAAACTCCGCCAACTTCACTTATGCAGATTTCTATTGCAATTAATTTTAAACTTACTGTATGTTTTGCAATTACAATTTTATGTTAAACAAAAAATAAGAAGTAAAAATATAAATACCTATGACTATATTTTTTTTTTTTCTAAATTTTTGCAAATAAATATAAATTTTTAGTTAAAATATTTGATTGAAAAACTTTTGATGCTTTAAAAATAAGTTTTGTAAACTTTTTACTACTTTAATAATTACTTATCTAAAACAGTAATGTAGGGAGGCACATATTATACAACTTATAAAATTGCTATGCTTATCTGCTTTAATAAACTCTTGCAGTATAAAATAGAAGAAAATTTGTATTTTACTTTAATATGACACATCCAATCCTAAATGAATACCAATCTGGGACCGGATTTACGGCATTCGATATCGATCGAAATTGTAATCGAACGTGAAAGTATTTCTTAAATTTTGTATTGGATTCTAATAAAAATTCTATCATTTTTAATCGATATCGAAAGCCGTA